>JAVRXN010000003.1:0-600000 GCA_033556935.1 Timema podura
TAAATTATTTCTTGCCGTGGAAAACGAAAATAACGTAGTAGGTACGTGTCACTAAAATGCAAAACATCTTGTCTGTCTCTAAACACTCTTTCAATTCTACGAACTACCGGTATTTGGTCATCTTCTTCAAAAAATCCATGTAAAATCGGAAACATTTTACTAAAAAAACCTATGTAGTTTGTAAAATTAAAGCAAACAAAAAGTGAAGTGAGCTTTGATAAGTCAATAAGCCGCCATTTTAACTTATAAAAGTGGCAAGTTTCGAGTTGCGCCTGCTATTTAGTGGGCGCAAATAAATGGCGCAGATTTGCTCTCAACCTGCGCCTGTTTTGTTTAGTGAATAAGGATTTGGGCGCATCTTTCAAACTTGCGCCGGCGCAACTATTTGCTCCCTTTAGTGAATCCAGGCCCTGAAGGGACGGCGGTTCAGTGCATTTGTGACGCGCATAGGGATATGACAGTAGTCGACAAGGTGGGCTGGCATTTAATACTCAAATATAAATTATACGCGTTGATTTTATTTTTAGTTTGACACTTATTATTTCTTCATGTGTGCTTATGATAACGATATATTATGTTTACTGTTTGTGAAAATATCTTGACATTTCATTGTTGAGTTAGTTTAAACTTAGGCATTGTATTTATTATTTAATAACTATTTTGGTTCGGTTTACGTTCGAGACACATACTCATTTTGTGTTTTATAATTAATTAAAGTTTTATAGAACGTATTAAGTTGTTTGCTAAAAAGTTTTGTTACAACAATTTATAATTTGTTGGTGCTAAAATGTTACTATAATTGCTTTAATATATTGTTCATTCATTATGATGTGGTGTTTTGTGTTGGTGTTATTTTTACCTTTGGATATTTTTTATTATGAGGATTTTCTTTGGTAAGTTTTTTTATTTGAATTTACTAATTTTTGGGCTATCTTTAGCTGTCAGAACATTTGAACTTGCGTTCCTAACAATTTGGTGAATGTTGGGTGCAACCTTATTTAAATCAACTACATTGATATTACAACTAATTATATATATATTCTCGTGACATCATAGGGAAGCTGTGTAGTATTACCTAACAAATTGTTCAGTTTAAAATTTATAATTTGTAATTCGAGAACTGGAAAACGCAGGTACACCAATCTATCTTGCCTGTAGCCAATGTACTCGCAAATACAAGGTACCCGTAAAACAAGTTGGATCCCCTGCGTTATTGTGATTAGGCTTTTTAAACTATATTCTCTATATCCATTTTAATAAATCAGATTTTCTAATTAAACAATTTTTAGAGTCACTTCCACAAAATTTAGCTTTTTCCTTCTTTATTTAAGAAGGCATACTTAAATATACATATATACGCAATATATGTGTATAATGTATTTTATATATATTGTCTTACTACTACATTTGCAAACATTTTTTTTAGTGCTAAATAAAATAGTCTACTTATAAAACACTAATCCTGCAATTAATCTTGTCAACAGTATATAAAATCAATAAACAAGCTACAGACACACATAGGCTTTATTTTCAACCATTTTTATTAAGTAATTTAGGAAAATGCAGGATTGTAAAAATATGCATTTTATAATGGGTGAAATAGGATTGCCATAAATTTAATCTTTTAAGAAAATACATACATAAAATGTGAACTAATAATATTTGACAAACGGTCAATCATTATCATTTCCTTACATCTGTTCACTTTGATTCGGGATTATGGGGTTCGAATCTGGATTGTCTTAAGACTGGATTTTGGAAAATAAAAGAAAATACAAGCCTATTATTGACAGTCAATATTGATGACATTTTTCTATATCTTTAGTGTTATTTTATGGGTATTCATAATTTATATAAAAGGTGACATTTCAAATCACTTGACCTGACGTATGAATACGTGAAAGTAGAGCCATTAACTTTGTCCAGCTGTCAGAGATCCAATCCACTCGTAAGAAAGTTGGATTATGGCTGCAATCATGCTACCGACCCTTTCCAAACGATTGCCGGTGTATTTTCATTATAATCTCTCTAATTCTGTTCATTTAGATCAATGGCACCCAACCTTTTTGAGCTGATGCCCCCATTGGAAGATCATCAAATCCACGCCCCTCACTCACCCCCACCTCATATTTTTTTAGACAGTTATAAAAAAAATCGTTTTCTAGTCACTACCGTCTGTCTGAGCTAAGGTATCGGATTTTTCTAGTCACTGATTCATACAAAAATTAATGCAACATTTTCAGCGTAATGGTAAAAATAAATTGACTGAAAATTAATGTGATGATTGGCACTGGTTTGTTTTTTATTAGTTCTTTGCCAGGCCTCCACCGTGGTTCGGATTCCACGTTAAACTGTAGGTCCTCCATTTCATCTTACAATCACCCTACCATTGCACATTAGCGTAAGTGCGTATAACCTGAACGGGTAGTAAGACGTGGTGCTAATAATAATATTATATTATTATTATTATTATTAGCACCGCGTCTTACTACCCGTTCGGGTTATACGCACTTACGCTAATGTGTAATGGTAGGGTGATTGTGAGATGAAATGGAGGACCTACAGTTTAACGTGGAATCCGAACCACGGTGGAGGCCTGGCATTCCTCACATTCACAAGTTGTGATTAATACACATCTTGTCAGAGGTGAAGGAAGGGTTTGGCATTCAGATAAATCTGTGCGCTAATAATAATAATAATAGTTCTTGAATATTGGGTTTTACAACTGGTAGGCATTGTTGCCAACACCTCAAGAAAAAATTTATCTTACTTTGAAAAAGTGATTGAAATAAAGAGTGTCTTCATTTCTTGTTGATTTTTAACATTAGTATTTCCAAATTGTTCCACTCTCCCCCGCCCGGCGCCGGGAAAGTACTTTGCTCCTCTCCCAGGGGACGCGCCCCCACAATTGCCCTCTCCCACACAAATGCTTGTGCACTTCTTCTAAACTGTACCTTGTTCAACCCTACCCCAACAGTGTAAATATCTGGTTAGCCCGGATATTACGGGTAGTAAGAAGCGGTGCACAAAAATATAATCAAAATGGGGACGGGTTTCGAACGTCTTGCCACTAGAAGCAGTGATCACATGGTCACTGGGCTAGGTTCGTCAGCCCCTGCCCTTATCAGCTGATACCCCCCTGCATGCTGTGATCCCTCCCCTCACGCCCCTCTAGCGCCATGTTCCATTCGTGTGAACTCTAGTACATCCGGTTCTATAATAAGCCGGCTCGGCGTGTGATCGCGTCCGCCCCGGCGCTTCAAGGACGGGGTGTCCAATCAACGAGCCTCGGACACGGTCAGGATCGGTGGGATACTTATAGGCTTTGAATACTGGTGGAGTTGTATCTGAATCTTCGGGAGGTGCGACTTTTTCTCCATATATTGTATGATCTATTGTCTTATTCTTACAATAGGTCTGTACTTTCTATTATTAGTTGATTCTACTTTATCTTCTATTAATTTTTCTATTATTACATATTAAATTTAACTTTTACAACTACTTATAGCTAGATGTAGTTCACTGCATTTACACAACGGGATGTTCTCAATTTCCTTTGAGAAGTTGGTGAACTGGTGGTCTAGGGAGGTCTAGGTGTCAAGACCTCTGTGTTGGGGGTCCGGGGTTCAATCCTCGGTCCCGGCACAGATTTATCTTATTGCCAAACCCTTCCTTCACCTCTGACAAGACGTGTATTAATCACAACTTGTGAATGTGAGGAATGCCAGGCCTCCACCGTGGTTCGGATTCCACGTTAAACTGTAGGTCCTCCATTTCATCTCACAATCACCCTACCATTACACATTAGCGTGCGTACAACCCGAACGGGTAGTAAGACGCGGTGCTAGTAATAATAATAATAATAATTAATAATAATAATAATCCTTGGAGAATGCTCTTCTGGATGTTGGTGTTATTTAGTAACTGCATCAGATATCTAACCTAACAAACTAAATAAATAAGGGTTCGACTTCAGGTTTCTTATAATTTTATCCAGGGTCTATCCTGGTTTTTTTAAACACTTAAAAACAATAAAACCCACTTATTTTATTTAGCATACAAAACATTATTGTGTGATTGACTTTTGGAAATAGTTAGCTTATTTCCATTTAACTAGTTTAAAAAATGATTAACTACTTTTAGAAATATGTAACAGATGAATTAGAATTAAACAAACTCAGCATAGGCCCCTAGATTAAACAAATGCTACTGCATTGAATACTTTAAGGAAAATAAATATCCAACTTTTACTGAAATGAATAAAATATAAAACATATATTCTTTATAAGAATTTTGCTGACCATTGTCTATTGTTATAGTAAATTAAACATAATATTATCGCTTTGATGTAATATAATATTATCAATGAACATTATTTTCCCTGTAAAGTAACACTCTTGATTAACAGGACTATGCTGCCAACTAAACATCTAAATAAAATGAAAGTTAAGGTATTACTATCTATTTTTCTCTCTCAAAATATTGCTAGCAATCACTTTAATAAATTAGTATAGTTTATTATAAAATATAAAATATTATTCAAACTACTAGTTTTTATTTAAAATAAACAGAACTGTTTTGTAAAACCTAAGCTTAAATTCAATGAACGGAACATTTATAAAATTCACCTGTTGATTACTTCAGAATGTATTTTTTTTAAGTATAAACTTAGATAGTAGGTAATGGATTAAGCCTGATTAAGTCTACATATCCAAGTTCTTAAGTTAAGCTCCACTAGTCAACAATACTTTTATCTTACACGTCTTTCCTTAAAATACTATATTAAAATATGTTTCATTTGATCCCGATTAATTTGCTACTATATTTGCTTGATTGGTTTAATTAGTTAGCATACCTATAGTAAATTAAATTAAACCCAATCATCCCAATATAACCCAACTGGATTTGGCTTTTTTTTTTTAAATAACCATGATTTTTTTTCAACCCTGCCGTGCGAGTATTTCAATGGTTTAATTTGAGGGTTAGGGATGAGACAGGTAATTTATAGGAAGTGCACCCGTAATAATAATAAGAGTGGATGGGAAAACCACATTGATGAACCGCAGGAGGGAAAACTATTCCCGGTGGTACCGACCGAGATTCGAACACTGATCTCCCAGTCACCAGCAAACCATACAAAACGAGACTGACGCTCGAGGTTCGAATCTCGACTGGGTGAACTGGGAGTCGTTTTTCAAATGTGAAGTATCACTGTATTTTTCTCATCCCTGCCCTACCCCTCTGTTTATAACCCTGGTGCTACTGATTAGTTTGGCTACCTCTGTAGCTGAGCTATATTTTAACGATGCTAAACGATACCAATTATACATTTCTATGTAAATGTTTCAGTTCATTCTTGAGCTGGAACAGTTTAGATTATCTATTCAATCTTCTATATCAGTTTAAGGACGAACGGACACTCAGAATTTGGGTGAACTATTAACACGTGCCTAACTCAGACCCTTTATTTCTAAGTTTGATATCCCAACCTAATGCATTGGCAGGCGTTTCTACCATATGTGTGTATATAAATATATCTTATTTTTCGACCTTTTTTATATGAGGTGTGTTACGGTAGGCCTAGATGAAAAGTAGGCTAATTAACAAATCACGAAAACATTAGTTTGAATCTGTAGACACTTTAGAATTTAGGAATTATTTATTATTTCAAAGTTGAATTAGAAGAGCGTTAATTAGTTAAACCCATTAATTTTATCTAAACGTTTTGCGATTTTGCGAAGTGCTCTGACATACTTGTTTTTTTTTTTTTAAATTCTTGCTTAGATAATTTTAATCAAATTCGTTAAAGCGGATTTTGAGATAATCTACTTTTGTTTCTTTTTTTTTTACCTTCAATAAACTACCCTTAATTTTAGGGCTAAATATTTAATTCCAAAAGCTCCTCAAGAAATCGAATTATAGAATTTGATTTTGTTTTGACGATCACGATATTTTCTTTAACCAAGGGGTCCTGAAAAAGTCAAAATTAACATATTAATATATTTTTATAGCTTTGCATATAAAATACTGTATTTAGAAAATGCATATTTTTTAAGTGTGGGAAAATTGTAGTCCTCTCTCGGACCTGTATTCCCCATACCTGTAGTTCTCTCCTAGACATCTATTCCTCCAGACATGTATTTCCCATACCTATAGTTCCCTCCTAGACATCTATTCCCCCAGACATGTATTCCCCATACCTGTAGTTCTCTCCTAGACATCTATTCCTCCAGACATGTATTTCCCATACCTATAGTTCCCTCCTAGACATCTATTCCCCCAGACATGTATTCTCCATACCTGTAGTTCTCTCCTAGACATCTATTCCCCCAGACATGTATTCCCCATACCTGTAGTTCTCTCCTAGACATCTATTCCCCCAGACATGTATTCCCCATACCTGTAGTTCTCTCCTAGACATCTATTCCTCCAGACCTGTATTTCCCATACCTGTAGTTCTCTCCTAGACATCTATTCCCCCAGACCTGTATTCCCCATACCTGTAGTTCTCTCCTAGACATCTATTCCCCCAGACATGTATTCCCCATACCTGTAGTTCTCTCCTAGACATCTATTCCCCCAGACCTGTATTTCCCATACCTGTAGTTCTCTCCTAGACATCTATTCCTCCAGACATGTATTTCCCATACCTGTAGTTCTCTCCTAGACATCTATTCCTCCAGACCTGTATTCCCCATACCTGTAGTTCTCTCCTAGACATCTATTCCCCCAGACCTGTATTCCCCATACCTGTAGTTCTCTCCTAGACATCTATTCCCCCAGACATGTATTTCCCATACCTGTAGTTCTCTCCTAGACATCTATTCCCCCAGACATGTATTCCCCATACCTGTAGTTCTCTCCTAGACATCTATTCCTCCAGACCTGTATTCCCCATACCTGTAGTTCTCTCCTAGACATCTATTCCCCCAGACCTGTATTCCCCATACCTGTAGTTCTCTCCTAGACATCTATTCCCCCAGACATGTATGCTCAAGATTGATAACATTTGAGTCTATTACTAGTGTTCTAATGGTACTTTCTTTCTCAAGTGATAGCTGCAGCTCACACGATTTGACGTAAGAATATTATGAGAGTTGCTTAAGGTTGGGAGTTTCCTGGGGGGGGGGGGGGGGGGGGGGGGAGAATTCCACGTGCACTTTCTGAACTGACTGATTATATCAGCACACAACTTAAATGCTAACTAGATTCTAGAACACATAACAAACAGTCCCCAAGTCGTTGTTAATTCATCACTTTAGAAGGAAAGAACTAATTTACATTTTTCAGTCATGCTGTAAATCGAACCCGGGACCCCGAACTCGATAAGTAAACGCTCTACCGACTGACCTAAGATGTAGGACTATAGTTTTAGTAACCTTTGTCTCTGTTAAAACAACATTTCCTCCTACCTGTATCTGACCGTATATGTTTAAGTTATTTAAATAGCAACGAAAATATTATGAAAGCTCTCACCCAACGCAGAATTCCAACAAAAATATCAAATGTATCAATTAATTTAAATGTTTAGGTGCAGCCTTAAGTAAAGTCCAATTGACATAGAAAGAACCCTAGCTCTTTCATGTTATCTACAGTTGCCACTTTTTATAAATACTATAAATTCTTATAAAGTTATGAAATAACACAAAAATAGAGTAAAATGTTGTCATTATTGACAGCATTTTTTTAAAAATATATTTTCTATCTGTTGCTTTTATATAACTTGATTCTTAATGCATCATATATATTTTGGTAGCGGTAGCAAAATATGTTGTGTAAATATTTCGCAATCACGAGCCGCGTGGAAAAAATTGTTCTTAAAGACCTCATTAAGTAGTGGAGTGAATCTATTTATTATAATTACATTTTCATAGGAAGGGTCTTTTAGAAAATACAAACATACCTTTTTTTTACACTCAACATTGATAGGACTTGCTTTGGTGCCCGCATGGTCTCTGTCGCTCTCTCATCATACTGACTGGACTGACAATGACACAGAGGTCGGGGCTTGAATCCCGGTCGGATATACTGAGGTTGGTTTTCCTCAAACCTTTCCGCTCTTTCTCCACGTAAATGCGGGTACACTTACTCTAAATTCAACATTCCTAGTCCCTAACACATTAGCTCAGTTGGTAGCGCGTCTGTCTAGTGAGTTAAAGGTTCGATTCTCGGCATGGCCGAAAAATGTATCATTGGTGAAATGTGGGTTGACCGTTTCACATTGATAAATTAACGGCCGGGGGCTGGATGTTGTGCCTGTCCTACTCTTAAGTTAGATTATAAGACGAATGAAGCTACGACAGGCCTAGCAAGCCGGTAGTGGGAAATAAACGTGTGGCTTGAATAAAAAACTGAGCCAGGCCGTTGTTAAACAAATTGATTGTATTTTAATATATTATTAATGTTATTTTATAAGTATTGATAATATCTATCAAAATATAACATGACCTGACGTATGAATACGTGAAAGTATATCTAGTAACTTTCTTATGAAAGTTGGGCTGTCACGG
The DNA here is from genome assembly GCA_033556935.1 of Timema podura. Classification (NCBI taxonomy): domain Eukaryota; kingdom Metazoa; phylum Arthropoda; class Insecta; order Phasmatodea; family Timematidae; genus Timema; species Timema podura. The sequence continues at coordinate 8,511 of JAVRXN010000003.1, forward strand.
TATTCACACAATGATCAAGTGTACCAACTATGAACGTGTATGGGGGCACCATTATTACCAACCTGACAAATTGTTGGTGCTGATTATATTAAGAAAGTATCTGCTTGTTGTCAACATTTCTCCCGGATTATTCGCAAGCTTTCCCAACTTTCTACAAAGCACTCGTCTGTTTTCATTAGGAGGCCGCTAACGTCTATCGCCCGTGACTGGCTACAGGTCCAGGGGACTATGGTTCGATCCTGGGGGAAGTATTAAATTATCCACGATTGTTGGTTCGTCAGGTTGTCCAGAAATACAGTACTTACTCCCAAGTTGGATATTTTCAGGGCGGTTACTTGACTCTAGCAAGGTGTGACCTTTTTGAAAGTGTTCAAAAATTCTTAAACGGTTTAAGCACCCCTAAACCCAAATATTAAACGTAAATATTATGATTTTATTTTAGTTGCATTATTTTCCTTAGAGCCTTGGACTAATGATTCATAAAATGAAAGTTAAAACCTTTTACTTATCTAAAGTTAAATGGAATTCTAACAAGATTATGCATTTTAAAAATGTCACATTCTCAAACGCCAGCTCATTTGGCTTTTTAGATTGATGATATGAGTTATGAAGTTAGTTGTACATACTAACTAGAATACCTGTTTGACATCTATTTTGAAGTTATCGAATACGATCAGTAAGACGTGAGAAAACAATGGCTCAGAAAGTCGCAATAGTTTGGTGAAGTGATGGTCACAATCAAATAATTCTATAGAATAGCGAGCGACCCATTAGATTTTTTAAAATAATCATAATTAAAAGTATCCAAATTTGGCCACGATGGTGCTGATCGATATTCGGGTCATTCTCCCCTAGTAATTTACATTATTTCAAAGTTTAATATACATATTCATGAACCATATTTTAAATAAAAATATAGATTTACATTTATTAAAAATACAAATAGCTTCACATTTATAAAAATGCAAATACCTTTAAATTGTCTTTTCATAGCTGTCCCCACATATAGAATTTAAAATTAAATTAAGATTGGTGTTTAGTCAAAACATACTGGAGTGAATATGATTGTAGTGTGTAAATGTTATTCATTTTAAAAGAAAATAATATTTCTTATTTCATTGTAAAGAATTTGACATATAAATATTCAAAAACTGTCTTATGGTTTGAGACTTAATCCCTTGTTCATTTTATTTACTTTAATAAGGCACTACTAGACTGTGCTGAAAAGCATCTAGGGGATTTTTTTTAGTTTTGGGGGTTCTATTGTGTTGGATATTTGAAATATTTTGTCAATCTTTTACTATTTCCATAATATATTTACATCAAAAAAATCGTCACAATTAGCCCCAGTCAACATATAATTATTTAAACCCACTCATTCGCGTTTATCGTTTTACACGCTCACTTTTTTTTTTTTTACACGTTCCTGACTTTTTGCATTGCGCGTCACAGGCGAGGGGAAATGTAACCGATAATTATGTCTTATTATTTTGAATGGTCGGCTTTATCAGGACTGAAATGATGACACCCACATCTGCGAACGAACATGGAGTTATTTCAAATAAAAACAATGCAAATGACAGGGGTGCAACCAATTGAGGGGGGGTGGAACTAAGGCACGTGCCATCTCCTCAAATTTTATATTAATAGAAATATGTATATTTTTTTACAGCCGAATAATTGCGACCAACAGTTCAATTTTCATAGGAAGAGTCTTTGAGAAAATAAGAAACTATTTTTTGCAGTCGACCACGAGAACACTCTGCTATTTTATTATTATTATTTTATAGTTACCGATAATAGCTATCAAAAGCGACAGCTGTAGATCACATGACTTGACGTGAAAGTAGATCTAGTTACTTTTCTAGCTGTCAAATAAGGTTATTATTATTAAAATTGAACTTATGTTTGTGTCAATATCATTCAAATGTTGCTAACAATACTTCAGGTTAAGATGGGGGAGGGGGGGGTTTGCAGGGAAGGCGAGAAAAGGTTAGTGTTTTGGCACTTTTTATATAAAAACATTTTTAAGTAAAAATAAATTAAATATGGCTCCAGTAGAAACTTAGTTTAATTTTCTTCTCTTGGTATTATCAACATTTATTGATTATCTGTCAAGGGTGTCCTGGAATCTCATGACAACTTTTTCTCTTCATATAAAAAGTTTGTCATATAATGCCGCTATGCTCACAAAAGATATTCAGCAACTGTTAATATCATCATGTGGAGAAAATTAAACTCTATATTTGTACTGAAGCAATATTTGATTTATTTTGACCAAAAAAATGTGTTGCTATAAAAACTGCAAAAACACTTGCTTTTCTCGCGTCCCCTACAACCCCACCTTAGAAACAATCACCTCTGTCTCTGGTCTAGAGTAAAACAATCACCTCTGTCTCTGGTCTAGAGTAAAACAATCACCTCTGTCTCTGGTCTAGAGTAAAACAATCACCTCTGTCTCTGGTCTAGAGTAAAACAATCACATCTGTCTCTGATCTAGAGTAAAACAATCACCTCTGTCTCTGGTCTAGAGTAAAACAATCACCTCTGTCTCTGGTCTAGAGTAAAACAATCACATCTGTCTCTGGTCTAGAGTAAAACAATCACCTCTGTCTCTGATCTAGAGTAAAACAATCACCTCTGTCTCTGGTCTAGAGTAAAACAATCACATCTGTCTCTGGTCTAGAGTAAAACAATCACAGCTGTCTCTGGTCTAGAGTAAAACAATCACATCTGTCTCTGGTCTAGAGTAAAACAATCACATCTGTCTCTGATCTAGAGTAAAACAATCACCTCTGTCTCTGGTCTAGAGTAAAACAATCACCTCTGTCTCTGGTCTAGAGTAAAACAATCACCTCTGTCTCTGGTCTAGAGTAAAACAATCACATCTGTCTCTGGTCTAGAGTAAAACAATCACAGCTGTCTCTGGTCTAGAGTAAAACAATCACCTCTGTCTCTGGTCTAGAGTAAAACAATCACATCTGTCTCTGGTCTAGAGTAAAACAATCACAGCTGTCTCTGGTCTAGAGTAAAACAATCACCTCTGTCTCTGGTCTAGAGTAAAACAATCACATCTGTCTCTGGTCTAGAGTAAAACAATCACAGCTGTCTCTGGTCTAGAGTAAAACAATCACCTCTGTCTCTGATCTAGAGTAAAACAATCACATCTGTCTCTGGTCTAGAGTAAAACAATCACCTCTGTCTCTGGTCTAGAGTAAAACAATCACCTCTGTCTCTGGTCTAGAGTAAAACAATCACATCTGTCTCTGGTCTAGAGTAAAACAATCACATCTGTCTCTGGTCTAGAGTAAAACAATCACATCTGTCTCTGGTCTAGAGTTAAACAATCACATCTGTCTCTGATCTAGAGTAAAACAATCACCTCTGTCTCTGGTCTAGAGTAAAACAATCACCTCTGTCTCTGGTCTAGAGTAAAACAATCACCTCTGTCTCTGGTCTAGAGTAAAACAATCACATCTGTCTCTGGTCTAGAGTAAAACAATCACAGCTGTCTCTGGTCTAGAGTAAAACAATCACCTCTGTCTCTGGTCTAGAGTAAAACAATCACATCTGTCTCTGGTCTAGAGTAAAACAATCACAGCTGTCTCTGGTCTAGAGTAAAACAATCACATCTGTCTCTGGTCTTGAGTAAAACAATCACAGCTGTCTCTGGTCTAGAGTAAAACAATCACCTCTGTCTCTGGTCTAGAGTAAAACAATCACATCTGTTTCTGGTCTAGAGTAAAACAATCACATCTGTCTCTGGTCTTGAGTAAAACAATCACATCTGTCTCTGGTCTAGAGTAAAACAATCACATCTGTCTCTGGTCTAGAGTAAAACAATCACATCTGTCTCTGGTCTAGAGTAAAACAATCACATCTGTCTCTGGTCTAGAGTAAAACAATCACATCTGTCTCTGGTCTAGAGTAAAACAATCTTCCCCACACTGATCGACGTCAAATTTGAACGCAGGTGAATAAAAATTAATCCAGAAAAATTTTTTTAGAAAATACTAATTTTTTGTCCCATGTATTATTATTATTTTATAGATATTGGTTATTTTATGGTCTATAAAATTTGACAGCTTACATTACTTGACGTATACATTTAAGAAAATTAACGGGGTCGTGGGGAAAACATAACCCTCACTTTATTTTTTTAAATGTGCTCGCACGGATTGATGGTATCTTCCCTCTTAAGCTAAGTGTTTTTTTTAAATAATCATTTGATAATTTAGGATAGCTAATATCAACGAATATTTTATTTTTTACTAATTTTATATACGTTTAAATAATGAGACTAGCCAATATAAATGTATGTAGGCTATAATGTTTTTGCCCCGACACCTTCAATTGTTTAATTACAATTTTTAATTGTCATCGTTTATTATTATTATTTAAATTATACTGTAACTATAACAAAGGGGTCCACGTCGTTTGGAATTTGAATTGAATTAGTCAACTTTGAACTAGGTATGATAAATATTTAAAATAATTATTTCCGTATCATCAAAAACTATGCGAATAATTTCATAAAATTAGTTCGTACATTAAAAAAAAATCCTATTTTAATACAATCCAGCGTTTATTATAATAAATAAATAGAATATAGCTAGTTGGGTCATCATAAAACATTTCCAATTACCTGAATAGGATGATTAAAAAGTAGAAAGTAAAGCAGGTAACAGGGTATAATACCTCTTTATTGCCTTTAAAAATAATGCTATGATGGGGTTTACTCCATTTTGAGTATAGTGATCAAATCGCTTCTAGAGGCAATCATTGCTAGAATATTTTCGGAGGCCGGAGCCCCTCTTTCATCTGGTTGTTGGTACCTGATGACCTTACCCCCAGCCCCTACCCTCCAAGGTTGCGCCCCTGTAAGAGGTACCTAATCAAGTATTGCCGTATTGGTTACTATCCAAAGACTGTTGGATGTGTTCATTCACTGAGTACAAGTTTCCTTGCTGTGAAAGTGCGTCGTGTGTTTCACACTTCACAATGTCATGTCGAAATGTTGGCGCTTTGTGGGCCGTTCGAGGGGACCGCAGGTCTCTTAATTCATCTCATAACATCCTGGTACAAGCGGGCGGCTTTCTTCTTGCTTGTTACTGCAACATGGCTAATACTGCAGGGTCTAGAAACGTTGTAAACCTGTGTATAGTGGGTCCAATACTTCTTGACACTGTTGCTGCAACACTAGCTAATACTGCAGGGGTCTAGAACACGTTGTAAACCTGTGTTAGTGGCTGACTACAAGTCTACAGTACCCTGGTTCAATTCCGGGTGATGGACAAATACATTTATTGTTTATAATATAATGGTTCTTACTGCTCGATTTGAGTGTGTTGTGTTCTTGTCCTAGAATACATTATTTTACAAGTCGTGTTTTAAAACCTAGTATACCTGTTGCTCCGGAGAGACCGGAGGAAGAATGTCTGGCCAACTTATCGATCCCAGCGCGCTCTATGTCTACCGTCGTCTGTTTATTTTGTTGTAGCAGCTCTTGCTATCGCTCAAGGGTTATCACATTAACGGTTGTTTACCTGCAGGAGGGGTCGGGGGTGTTAAGGTGACCAGGGTAAATTGTTATAAAGTCAGTTGATAAGTTTCATTTTAAAATCTGGAAACAATGTACATCATAACCAGCGCCGTCAATCATTTTGACTTTTTTTTTAAAAACTAAAATAAAGCTATTCATTCAATTCTAAACTATTGTTTTTATTAAAAGTTTCAGCTCATCTAAATTCTACCTCGTTATTGTTAGTAAATTCACGTAGCCCTGATGATGGGGGAAACGCTCAGGTAAATAATTACGAGTGATTGCGATATCAGCACTTGAGCTAAACGCCCACAAAATGCGAGGTCAGCCCCTCTGACCACTCGACTACGAGTAAGGATGACGACGGCAAAACGAGATGTTTCCAAGGCCGATCAGGCCAAAACGGCACGAAACTCTGAAAGGTTGGGGGAAGACCTTTGAAGACCGGTATTCCCCGTCAGGCTCGCGGGCCGTGGTCAAGAGCGTTTAGCGCCAGTCCACACGAGGACTTGTTTTTTTAAAGAGTATTTTAACGTACACAGACTGAACAGACTGATTATATCAACACACGACTCATCCCCTCCCGTTCGTTACTTTAAAAGGGGTTGACATTGTTTGAATTGAAGAAAAAGTTTGTCACGTTAAAAAAAATCTCGTGTTGAATTCAGAGAAGTTATAATTTTTCATATTTTGTCCGAGATTAATTCTGATTTGTTTTACTAAACCACTGATAACACCTTTTCTTTTCCTTGGAGATAGGGAACGTCTCTAATAATCTTGCATCAAGGCAAAGAGGACCGCCTCTGTGGCTTAGTGGCTACAGATTCAGAGCTCCCAGGTTCGATCCACAGTGCTACTAGATTTTTTGTGAAGCATGTGTCTTGAACAAAGTCAACTCATGAGGAGGTGCTTGAATAAAAAAAATAGCGACTCTGGTCTATAAAACTGAGATTTACAGCCAAGGTGTTAGTTGTGCTTTATCCGTAGATATTTGCACTATCTTCGCCAACATACAGTGACCGCTCGCCCGATCTGTGACGCCTTGGAGTTCCCCTAATCCCCTAAGCAAAGAGTTTGCTTGCAATTATCAGGATATATATAATATTGTATATAGTCTCTTTCATTGCTTGACTGGGATCTTTGTCTATGAACCAGCCTTTTTCATTTTCTTTAATACTTTCTAAAATTACTTTTTCCTTCTTGAGCCATTTTCCCTTCTTCACATGTCTTAAATCACAGATTCTTTCTTTTTCTTGGACTATATTTGAATTGGTATTTTCAATCTTACGTTTAATTCCCATTCTTTTCACTTATGCCGCGCTAAAACTTGATAAATTGTTCATTTATAGACCTAAAAATAAAAAATACCATTTTCAAATTATATTGGGTTTATATATTACATTTTAATTATTCTGAATGTTCATATAAAATAAAATATTTTCAATTTGTTTATAACTGCTTTACTAATGAGAAAATAAAATTGTATAAAATATTTTCAAGTAACTTTATACTTCCCTGTACTATGGATACCCAATAAATGGAAATTTGTATCTTTTTATTTGCAGTTTAAATATTAGATCAGTAAAAATAAAGTACAGCATTTGTTGTAATTATTTTGCGTAAAAGGGGGCCATCATAATTCCGTTGCCATAGCCCCCCCCCCCCTCTAATTGTAACCCCCAGTCCCCACCCCTCTGATCTCGACCCGACCGGGATACAAACTAACCAAAGTGGCCCAGAAGTAGTTACGCTAGGTGCTCCTCCGCAAGGGTAAACATGTGAGATTGAAATTTTTCCACGTCGGGTCTGCTGTTGACCAGATACGCGTCAATATTATTATCAAAGCCTAAACGAATACATCCCCATCCCCTAGGATTCAAGTTAATGATCTGAACATTTTACTGAACAATCTTCATCTCTTATTGCCATCGTTTGCATTACAATTTCAGTATCAACACTACTATACTACTACTACTACTACTACTACTTTGTCAAATAATTAATTTTTAGGAAAAAACAATAATTATATTATCAAACTGAACTAAACAAAGTGAGTAGTAATATTAAGAAAACATGGTATAAAAAAATGAAATTCTGGGTAGAAAAAGTAAAATGACAATTGATGAATTAATAAATACACATTTAGGCAAAATTGAGAAAATTGAAAATATTGCAAATGTTGTTTGTGAAATATTCAAAAACCAAGTCACACAACTACAACATACTTGCAACATGCAACTAGACAAAACGAATAATTGAGACGATTACCAAATTCAAAGTATGTTTATACCTAGGGCTACATGTTCCAAAATAAAATACATTATTGATAAATTAGATATAAATAAAAGCCAGATTACCCCGTTGATAACAAAACTAATTAATTTAAAAATACAACAGGGTGTAATCCCGCAAAAACTTAAAATAGCAATTATTAGACCAATTTAGAAAAAATAATGGAAAGATGCGTTGCCAACTACTTGATAAATAATTTAGAAAAATATAAAATAATTGACCAAAAACAATACGGATTCCAAAAAAACAAAGGTACGCAAATACTTTTACACACTTTTACTAATCAAATGCTAGAGAAATTAAACGAAAACCAACACACAGCTATAGCATTTATAGACATGTCGAAAGCATTTGATACGTTAGATAAAGATATTTTACTAAAGTCGCTTTATAAAATTGATAATATTTATGAATGGTTTAAAGATTACTTAACAAATAGAAAAATAATAGTTAAAATAAATAATATAGAAAGTGAATAATTGGGTATAAATATTAGAGTACCACAAGGCTCTATTCTTGGGCTAATACTATACTTTATCTATACAAGTACAATGTCAAACTGTATACAGAACTGCGGTATATTATTGTATGCTGACGACACACTGCTCTATGCGGTGCACAAAACTGTAGAAAGAGCTAAACAAATGTTGCAGGAAGACTTTAATAGGATACAAAACTGGACTCACGATACTAAATTAATAATTAACATTAAAAAAACGCAAACAAGGCACATCAAACTACCGCATGTTATAAACTATAAATTGGATATAAAAGGTCATTGCTTAGATTGTTTACATAATATAAAACCGTGTAATTGTTTAACATTCACGCAAGTTGAGACATTTATAACTATCTTGGGCTAACGATTGATTCGCATATGCAATAGAATACTCACATAGACATAATGAGTAGAAAGCTAAGAGCTGGAATTGTTATATATACTATTACTATTATACTATACTATTATACTAAAACAATATGTTACATTTGATATTCTATTGCTAATCGAATCACATCTAGGCTATGGTATTACTTCCTGGGGATACACAAGTGATCTATATTTAAATAAATTAAGAAATATTCAAATTAAATTTCTTAAAATAATGAGTGAAAATAACAATAGTACCGAAGTCATGAATAAGGAGTGGAAACCATTGACAGTAAAAAACATGTACAATTATAAGATAATAATTCAATACTACTATCAGAAACATATAAAGTAAGACAGGCTCATAATCACAAAACCAGGAAATGACAGTATAAAATACCTTTATATATAAATAAATAAATAAATACGGAAAACAACATATGAAAATAATAATACCAACACTTTTTAACATGATACCGGACACCCTTTTGGGAATAGATAAAATATCAAACGTAAAAAGATAAATAAAAAATTGCTAATTGGCTCACAGACTTAATGAAATAATAATACTAGATTGACTAATATGACAAATAAGCTATGAAATGGACTCGAGACTGGTTTTCGAATATTAGATAAAATATAAAATGTAATAGATTTAAGCAACTAAATTAAGTGTTAGAATTATGGTAGTTGTATGAATAGACTTAAAGGAATGAAATGTATTTAATACATATTTACACTATTACATGTAAACTCCATTCACGGTAGGAGTTACTCTCTGAAAGGTCTTTTTTCTTTCCAATATCCTACTATATAATAGCTTTCTGGTAGGGAAAAAGGCCTTTCAGAAAACAATTCCTACGGTGAACAGACTTTATGTATGTATGACATTTATGGTGAGGCACCAGCGGACAAGCACATTGTACTTAGCTGGACCATGTTGTAATTAAAAATATGTACTCCTGGTACAATAAAAAAAACTACCACCACCAGCGCCCCCCCCCTCCCCCTCACTCTTACCATCACACTATTTGATTACTTTATATTGTACAGTATATAAGACTTCAGGTACCAAGGACGTAGAAAGCAAATGTTTTAGGGGGGGGAGAGGGGCGTCTGCAGGAAAATTTTACAATATCTTTAACCAATAGAAGTTTGTATACGTATTTATGTATGGACCTCCCTTTTAGGGGGTTTGTACCCCCAAACCCTTCATTTAATTAGCAGGCCGCAAGCCACCACTGCGTAATTTTTCTTGAAAAATGTTCATCTCTGCCAATAGTCAAGTCATATTAGGTGAATAAAAACACTTACCTGGAAATAATTACTCAAAACGGGAGACTTTGCAGATGCATAGCGCTACTGCCGAGAATGCGTAGGTCAGAGTCAGATCCCAGTCGGGTGCAGTGAAGGGTTTTTCCCTAAATGGTTTCCCTACTCTCTCCACGCAAATATGGGTACACTTCCTCTAAATTAGACCTATCTCATCCCTAGTCCATTAATGTAATTAGTACAGAGGCATATAACCTGAACGGGCAATAAGACGCGGTGCCAAAAAAAATCCTCCCCTACTTGTCCCTAAGTACCTTACTGAGGTCAAGCAAATATTTAACCCACAAAAAAGTTATATATATATATATATATATATATATAATAGTTTGTATATAACTTATTAACTTTTCCTTTACCGATGGTATCTTCTTTTTTTTTTCTTTCTAAGGGCGGCTAACATACTTTCCATTTTTTTACTGTTTTTTATTTTATTATAGCGATCTAAATCTTTAGGATTCCAGACTACCTGGTGTGACTCAAGCTGCTCAATGAGCTTAATTTGCACTTCTTTAGACCCCTACATTTTGTCTACAATATGCTAAAATAATTAGATAATAATATTAGTAATAATTATTATTATTAATATTAATAATAAAACACATACAGTAGGAAATACACTCGCCAAAAGATATATGTAGACTTACAAAAATAAAAACACTCGTGTGACTCTGCTGTCCGGCCAATTATTATATGTTCGAGGAAATGTTCGTGGAGGCGTCCAGACTAGAACAAGACCGAACACGAACATCCTTTGATGCAACGGACAAAAACTGACAACTGATGAATCAGTGCCGAACAGAACAACGAACACATTTTGTTACAATTCTCTGTTCTGAAAACCGTCCACACTTGTCGCGAACATGTTTGTGTTCGTTGTTCTGTTCAAGTCAAGTAGATGTATAACTACCGGCTCCCTGTCCTTCAGCTCAAATAAAGTGTAACATGAGGAACATTTGATGATAGTACATCATTCAGCCACAGTTTTACTTTTCTGCTCTTGGAATCTGCAACAAACTTTAGTAATTACTTATTGTCTGATGCTTCGTTACATGATACTTCATAGCTGAACATTTTTTCAGCTAAATGTTATGGCTATAATACAAGCCAACACCTGTCAACATAATTAGTAAATATCAAGTTTTTGTTATAAACTGTTTCCCATTGTTCCTCAACCCAATCTATTCAATGAATGAAACAGGATGACAACCCCTCCGATTGTGCCATAGCTGCCGGCATGTAGCCATCCCAGAATAGGCTGACTCCTTTTTTTTTTAATCATTGTAACCAACTGCCCAAAGCAAATCGAGCTATTTGGCCTTTTCAATCTCTTTTGAAGCCTCTACAGGAACATAAATGTATTTCACTGCGTTGGTTTTGAGCCGAGACAAGGTTTTTTCATAAATGTTTACAAGTATTCAGAAAACAGAGGAATAGTTACTAATCCACGAGGCATCGGGACACCAATGGGTGAAGTACTGAAACATGCCCATTGAGGGCAATATTTTAATAAAAGGAAAAAGAATAAATGTTAAAGTAAAAAAAACCGTTCCGTCATTTCCAACTTTCCATGAGGATGAAGTCAAAACCAATTTTTCCCCTTTCTTCTTCGGTAACCCGTGACGATACACAAACATGATAATCACCAAACATATCTACTATTTAATCTTCTCGACATTTTCTAGAAACATATTTCGATATGTCCAACCGTTCATGTGATATTGCTGAAAAACAAAATATCGGCTGACATTTTCCAAGATGGCGGCCGTAGCACAGTATGCATGAGTGTTGATTTTTGATATGTTACTGGGCACTAGCACTATGCGTATGCAGAGTCTATCCTTTAGGGTAACTATTTCAAGGTCAAACCCTAATATGACTGGACTACACGGGCACAAGACCAAAGTGACGGCCCTCCAGGCGCTGGACTGGAGAGATGTACTGTGTCACGGGGAGTCAGTCACTACATCCTGTTTGTAGATTTATCTCCGTCCTTGTCTGCGCGCCCCCTTCTCGCCGAGCGTTACTGCGCAGGCGTGCACCACGATTAGTTCGCAGAAGAATGATTGTGTTGTTTACACCTCTTGGGTCGATCCACCTTGAACTTGCCGCCGTCGTCATAGAAACGGTTATGCGAGGCCTGTGTAATGAGTAATGATGTTACACAAACAACTTGTGCAAACATGCCGATCATGTAATAATAAACATAGCCCCGGGGTAGATTGGCCCGCCACATCGCCGATTTTTGTCGGTCGTTTGTGCTCTTATGTGCCCGAAAATGAGCATTAGTTCTGTAAAATTAACATTTAATATGGTGGGCCAACTTGAGCTAGATCTATCCACCCCGCCACATGTTGATTAGCACAAAGTAGACAAGTTCTGCTAATATTAAAAGATTGTGCTTGACTCATGTTTTTTTACTTGTTGCGGTTTAGGTTGGCCTCAATTTGAACCATCATTTGAAATGTTTCATAAAATATTTGATTTTACAGTACAAATTGCCATATACGGGTACATAAAAGACAATAGAATGACAAACAGATTTTGGTTTTATTTTTCCTTTCAATATATTATATGATGTGTTAGATTGAGCTCAAGTTGGACCGCCACTTCATTTGTTCTCTCAAAGGTACAAATGTTCATGTTCGTACGCATATGAGCACAAATAGACTATAAACATGATTTTGTAGATTGATTTTTTCAGTACGAAGTGGGCTATTTATAAACAAGTTTTTCACATTTTACGGAATAAGGAGAACTCAAGTTAACCCGTCACATTAAATACTCTCAAAATTACCTAACTTTCGAGCATAAATGTTCATGTTCGGTCAAAAATGAGCACAAACTCAGCATAATAGAATTACTTAAACAAAATTCTGTTTTGTTGTGTTTTTTAATATCCCAAATTTTACGGTACAAACGTTCATGTTAGGGCACATATAAGCACAACTTTTGAAGCACAAATGATTACGCCCGCTCCCCCTCCCCCCTCCTCACACACTCTAAAAAAATCTGCAATATGGCGGGCTAACTTAGCTAACATTGAGTTTAATTTTATTCATATGGTAACTTCATAGGTCAAGGCTGTCCTGGAATTTAATGATTTAACTTTTCTCTTCACTTAAAAAGTTTGTCCTCTAATGCCGCCATGCTCATCAAAGATATTCAACAACAGTTAGTGTTATCACCATGTGATAAAAATTAAACTCTATGTTGGTACTGAAGCAATGTTTTATTTATTTTGTCCAAAAAAGATTTGCTATAAAAACTGTAAAAACATTGACCTTTTCTCGCGTCCCCTAGATCCTCCCCTCCTTAAGGCGGAACCGCGCGCCTCTTAGCGCCACCGGATGTTTTATTCTTTACGTGTATCTAACCGGCACCACTCATGTGGGAGTGGGCTTGCACCGCCAGAAGATCAGAGATATTCACCCTGATTTATTCGCAGTCGTATCTAACATCCCAGTGATTGCTTGTGTCAATACATTGTGATCATACTTAAACCATTGTTGCGTTAAATAACTGTTTAATATGTTCAATGAACGAATAGGGCTGGTTTCTGAATTATATTTACTCTTACAAAGTTTCAAATTCACCTTACGTTTATCTTAAGAAACGTCGAAGAAAGAGAACTGGTTACACGCGTGCATGCAGTGGAGAAGTGTGTGTGTGTGTGTGTTTGTGTGTGTGTGGACCTTGTGTCATTTCCGTCTGGTGTCATTTTTTAAAACAAATATTTGAATCCCCATATTAACATATTTTAGAACGACTATAGGAATCTGTAACACTATGTTTAAGATGACTATTTTACAATAAACATTTTAGATCATCGAACCCCAGGGGGAAATAATGTAGGTCTCTACTAAACAACTAAGTAAAGGTTTAAGTTATAATATTGAAGCTTACAGCACACCCGACGTTAGTGACACATTTAACCGCCTAGCGCTATAGTTGATACATGAGTGTGAGAAGAGAACTGGATTCGTAGTTATTGCTTTATTGTAACTCGTTTGATAAGGTTTTTGGTTTTAACGCTCTAAGGGGAAGGCCAGACTGGACGAGCGAGGGAGCGACTGAAATATCAAATAGAACACATTGGTTGTAATGAGAGGTGGCCAGACTGGGCGAGCGAGCGACTAAAATATAAAATAGAACACATTGGTTGTAATGAGAGGTGGCCAGACTGGGCGAGCGAGCGACTAAAATATAAAATAGAACACATTGGTTGTAATGAGAGGTGGCCAGACTGGGCGAGCGAGCGACTAAAATATAAAATAGAACACATTGGTTGTAATGAGAGGTGGCCAGACTGGGCGAGCGAGCGACTAAAATATAAAATAGAACACATTGGTTGTAATGAGAGGTGGCCAGACTGGGCGAGCGAGCGACTGAAATATCAAATAGAACACATTGGTTGTAATGAGAGGTGGCCAGACTGGGCGAGCGAGCGACTAAAATATAAAATAGAACACATTGGTTGTAATGAGAGGTGGCCAGACTGGGCGAGCGAGCGACTAAAATATAAAATAGAACACATTGGTTGTAATGAGAGGTGGCCAGACTGGGCGAGCGAGCGACTAAAATATAAAATAGAACATTGGTTGTAATGAGAGGTGGCCAGACTGGGCGAGCGAGCGACTGAAATATAAAATAGAACACATTGGTTGTAATGAGAGGTGGCCAGACTGGAGCGCGCGCGCACGCTTGAAAGATAGAACTGGTTCTATTTTTCAAGCGCGCGCGCTCGACCCGGTACAGTCTAGTTTACAGGCGCTAGGCAATATTATTGTATGTTGGTTCATTGAGTGCTAGGAAAACTTATCATTTTGACATTTTTATTAATATCGATAGGTTTAGCACACTTGCTACTAACGGCCTAATTTAATTGCTAAGACTGAGGACGGGAAGATCGAGGTTCGAATCTCGGTCGAGTGAACTGGGGGTGGTTTTTCCTAAATGGTTTTCCACTCTCCCTCCACGCAAATGCGGGTTCACTTCCTCTAAATTAAACCTTCCCAAATCCTAATCCATTAGAGTAATTAGTACTTAAGCGTATAACCCGAACGGGTAGTAAGACGCGGTGCTAAATATATAATATATATAATATAATTGCTAAGATCATAAACCATACCTATATGTATATATATATGTATAAAATTGATATGTTAAGATACTTCAATATTATCAGAGTAGGCCTTTACAAATAAGAATCACCATTAGCGTGGAGAGAGGATGAGAAAACCACAATAATAATTCACTTGTCAAAAACTACCCTCAGTTCACTCAGCCAAGATTCGGAGCCTCCTCGTCAACAACTATCGAGAGCTATCTGCTTATCACGCGCTTGCTCACACGCTTGTCAGTCTGGCCGAACCCTAAGGGTAAATTAAACTGAAGTATAAACTTTAAAACTTGGAATGTTTCAATTGTATTTGTTCTATTTAAAAAGGTGGAAAATTTTCCATCTTACATTCCTATATATAATTTGGGAAGGGCCACAGATCACTCTCAACTGAGTGCACTGGTGGCGTTTTTACAACCTACCCATTGTAGTTTCACATCCTTTTCTTATGCAAGTGCTGTTACATTCCCTTAAAATCCGCCCTCCTAGGACTTTTCCCTGCAACCTAAGCATTGTCTTAGGTTATCTGGTTTAAAACGCTCATAGTAAGAACTAGCACAGAAGTCTAACCAAAGACATGCTTTGTACTGATGGTGCTTGTCATCCAATAGCTGTGAGTACAGTGCTTACTGGACTTGCTACACAAACTTTGCAGTAAGGATAGTGCACATAATACTGCCAGTG
The DNA here is from genome assembly GCA_033556935.1 of Timema podura. Lineage (NCBI taxonomy): Eukaryota > Metazoa > Arthropoda > Insecta > Phasmatodea > Timematidae > Timema > Timema podura. The sequence goes on from JAVRXN010000003.1 coordinate 24,348, forward strand.
CTTGTTGTTTTGTGATTGCAAATAACTATATGGATACACATGGCACCAAGGACACTATAATTATTATAGATAGGTCATGTTATCTTGTATTGCATTTGCCAAGCTATCCAACCACTCTTTACATCAAGTACTGATGGTGACTGGTATATTGTGCTTGCAGAGCTATGTGGACACACTCTGCAGTGAGGAGCGGGAAGACAGGACCTCTTACGGTGGGGGCGAGGACTCCAGCTATGACTCTGACTATGACGCGGAGGACTCGGGGTCGCACCAGGATGTGAGTCGGACGGTGTCGGACGCGGCCTCCCACCAAGACGTGAGCCGGACAGCGTCCGATACCTTGGGGGCGGAGTATGAGGAGTATGTGTCTGGCACGGGTCAACAGCCACCCTCTGCTGGCTATACCGCCAAGGTTGAGTTTGGACTCAAGGTACGACATACTCAGCCATCATTTAGTGTTCTTGTGTTTGGGTGCTTAATATGATTTTATAAACCAACTTGACCTTGACCAGCAACATTCAATAAATGTTTAATAAATCTAACATATTGAGATAAGTATGTCAGATTTCTAAGCTACCTTTCATTGATATGTCAGCCGAGTGTGTCACGACTGGCAAGTGCCTAAATCTAAACACAGGACTGGCAAAACTGGGGTTGGGGGGCAACAAGTGCACTTGCACAGGGTGACAGATTTTGAAGAACGGAAAAATTTGTGTCATGTAATATGTATGACCCATAGATTAAAATGGAAGCAGTGGGCTCACACGTTTCCAGGAAGTATATTTGTGAGATTTCCCTGAAACATTGTAATCTGCTACTTCCATTCAACAGCTTTCTTCCTTTCCACATTTGTTGTATTCTACCTTTAGCTGGACACCTGCACCCAATGTTACTGTACTTGGTTCTACCCATAGATCAACACAGCATCCTAAACTTATTTGTGTGCAAAACTGTAAAGATTTTTGTGTTTTACAAATGTGGATGTACCCTTCATTTATACTGAGAAGCCACATGCAGCTCCTAGCCTGACAAACTGCGGTTCTTTTTCATGAAATGCTTTTTCTTAAATTTATTAATATTGCTTGCATACAACACATAAAAGTGTAAATTATAATATTCTAATTCTTGAATAGTGCAATTTTTGACAATATCGGCTGCGAAAGTAACAAAACCGCGTGAGTTAATTATTCACCTATTGTGTGCACTGTTTGTTTAGAAGAGAGAGTTTGCTTACCGTAGCACTGTGGAAGTTAAGGGTTGTTGAGAGAGAGGAGAGGAGAGGAAGCTCAAAGTGCGACCACCAAGAAAGGTGTTGAGGAAAGCGGGGACGCCGCTGACCTGCTTATTCGTGTTAGTTCACTGCTCGGTGGTGGTATAGTCGTGCGGATTGATCACACAGTTTTTCGTTATTAAAAGACGAATTTCATTTTGTAATGATGTACAATACAAATTTGGGTGAAAAGCGTTATTTTATTTTATTCGGATAACCCTTCAACTATTACAATGAACTTGAAAAAAGAAAAATCATGGACAAAAACAGAGAATTTAATAGAATATGGACTGAGCGCTTTACTTTTATAGAAATTAATGGATTACTACCATGCTTAATTTGTTATTTGTGGCTTCAGGACAATAAATCAAGCCATGTTGAATGACACTTTCAATGAAAGCATTCAGCCTTTAATAAGAAATAGCCCAAGGGTGATGACAGACAAAACTCTATTGAAGAGTTATGAAAGAAAACACTACTTCAGCATTGTTGTTTTGCAAATTGGGCAAAGTATTCGGCAAGTACAACAGAAGCCAGCTTTGTACTGTCGGTGGTAATCAGAAAAGTGGGAAAACCTTACACATCTGGTAAGTTTCTTAAACAATGTACATATAATGAACGCTTCTGAAATTATTTTTCAAGATTTTAAAAATAAAGATAAATCTTTCAGCTAGAACTGTGAAAGATCGAATTGACAGTATATATTATACAGAGGTGTCAAATATGCAAGTTGTTGATATTAACTCTGCAAAGTTTTAATCTCTCGCTATCGATGAATCTATAGATTTTAGTGGTATTTTACAATGTTGTGTGATGGCAAGATATGTAACACCGCCAGGTATTAAAGAATAACTCTGAATTACTATCACTGAAAGAACAAACTAAAGGAGAAGATATTTTAGAAAGTACATCAATTGTATAGTATCCATTGCGACGGAGCACCCTCAATGATTGGAAAAAACAAAGGTTTTGTACTGTTCTCAACGAATATTTCTCATGAAATAATTCAATTTTATTGTATTGTGCATCAAGAAGCTTTGGTTGCAAAATCTCTAGGAATAATACCAGAGCTGAAAAATGTAATGAACATTGTTTTTCCAATAGTTAATTTTATCCGAGCAAAGGTGTTAAATCACAGGCGATTTTCTGCACTGCTATAAGAAATGGATAGCTCAAAACCAAGCATTTTAACAAGCTAAATCTATAGTTGCAAGGAAAAGGAAATACTGCATTTCAGCTATTATAAGAAGTGCTTATTTTTTAGCAAAAACTAGAATTGTTCTCTGGAGATGTTTCCAAAGATGAATTTGTGTATTTTGAAATTGTGAGAAATTTTAGATCAAAATTAAGTTGTTAAGATTAAAAAACAAACTGTAAAGTGTTCAGTGATATAGCAACCAATATTTTAAGGTCATGCAAAGGGAGATTTCAAGACTTTAGGAATCATCAGACGTTGAAACTTCTATCACACCCATTCGAATGCAATTAGAAATGCTTGTATGTCAAAGCCTTTCCTGAAATACAGAGTTCAGAACTACAAATGAAGATTTTGGAAATAAAAATTATAAAAAGTATTTGTTCTGCCAAACTACAGGAAATGGTTACACAAGTTGAAACAAACCTTTAATCTACATAGAATACGCTGCAAGACATCATATTCAAATGCTGGCAATCTCTATTGATTAGTTATGCACACTCCCGAAATCTTGCTATTGGCCTATTGACGCTTTTGGTTCAACATATAGTTGTGGACAATGTTTCTCTACAATTCAGTACATTATAAATAATTTTCTAAGCAGGCTAACAGATGAAAGCTTAAACCATTAGTAAAATTAAAAAACACTCCAAACCTGAAAAAGCTAGCTGTAGAAATTCAAGTTCAAAAGTCACACTAAAAGTTTGCACATACAGTATGTACTTTATACCTGTAATTAAATGTGTTAAAGAATATAGCAAATTTTTTTATATTTTGTTTTATATATCATATGAAAATATATTTGTGGCTTCCAACATTTAAATTTTTACTAATTTAGCTTTTTGATAAAAAAAAAAGTTCCCAACCCCTGACATATCTTATAGTATAAATTGTAGGGTGCACTAGGAAACATTGCTTGCAAACATGCAAACAATTGGGAAACAGTTTGTAAACAAAGAGCTGTGTTTTCCAAGAAGGAAACATGTTTCTTGTCATCTATTTCAAATGGGCTACAAGAAATATGTTTGTTTGTCTGGATGTGTTTGTCATTTATCATGTCGTGGTCAACCGAAAATACACTGAAACTTGTAGAAACATTTCACACAAACACATTGCTGTGAGATGGGATATCCATGGACTATAAAAATTGTGTAAAAAAAAGACATGTTTATAATGAAATAGGTGAAAATTACTCATTTGGTCCGAATGAAGTGGGGAAAAAAAAGTTAAAGGCCCTTCTTGTGCAATTTCAAAGAGAGCACACTAATTTTTCTAAGTACAAGCCATAGCAGCATTCTTCTTGACCACAGACAAATAATATACCTGTAGTCGGCACTGCCTAAACATGTCCAAATTGTATACATTTATCACAAAACCAATCAATTTCTATCGAAAGGGTTGTTTGATTAAATTATAATATGGTACTGAATATGAAATAAAAAAAGAGGGAGGGGGCATTTTTGATATCTATGTTAGGGTTATTGATCTTTATTTCATATTTATTTTGATTTAAAATTTTATTTAGATAATTATACTACTATAAAGTAGGGATGGGAAAAACTGCTCCTTTAGTGGAGCAGGAGCAATCTGCTACTGCTCCATCACTGGACCTGTTCCTTTTACCTGCTCCTTTTTGTCACAGTTTCTATATACAAAACTACTCCCAGAGCCTAATTTTTTTTAAGCATCGTGTCTACTGCCAGTTCGGTTTATAGCCATATGCACTAATTGCGCTAATTTGTTAGGGACGGAGATGGATGATTTTAGAGGAAGTGCACCCACATTTTTGTGAAGTGAGAGTGGAAAACATTTACGTAAAACCACCCTCATTGCAACCAACCAGGATCGAACCCCAATCTCCCTATATCGGCAGTTCAGTCTATTGCAAGAGTAACACCAGGGACTAGGGGTCTGCAACCTTTTTGATATCGTGGGCCATATGTGTTTAAAAAATAATAATTGTTGGACCTATTTGAAAAAAAAAAGTTCAACTTTACATTTTTCATGTAGCAATTAGTTATTAATTCTATTGAACACAATTGTTTTCTAAATATTTTTTGGGCTAAATAAAACCAGTCAGTGGGCCGTAGATTGCTGAACCTTGTCTTGAATCATTTGATCACCAAGTGGGCCCTTTCAATGTTCAACATTAACGTAGCAATTTATTGTGATAATACATTACATACTGTACTTGTATTGTGGAAATATTGTTTTTTACTACGAAAGCTTTCCTCCTAAAAACTCATTTGTGACTCCCCAAACCAACACTTAGCTAGGTCTATAATAGATAAGTAAGGTTGCGCTGGACCTGATCTCAGCGCTGTAACAAGAACACAACGTATCCACTTCCTTTCTACTGTACGACTGCTCCAAAATATCTCAGGAGCATAAAGGAACAAGGTTGTTCCAGACCTGTTACAGCGCAGCCTGTCACAGAGACGAGGAGCAAGGTTACTTTGGACCTGTTCCAGCGCTGCCTGTGACAGAGAGACGAGGAGCATGGTTACGCCGGACCTGTTACAGCGCAGCCTGTGACAGAGACGAGGAGCAAGGTTCCTCTGGACCTGTTCCAGCGCTGCCTGTGAAAGAAAGTAGAGAGACGAGGAGCAATGCCAAGCGTTGATAAACACTTCTAATACGTAGCTGTTTTGTGCTGCCATTTACCGTACAATATGGTAACGACGCAGTCTCGACTGAGAGAAAACAGTAGAAGCTCGGAGAAAACAAATGGGAATACAGTAATAGGTTTAACGTTTCAAACTGACCTGTGACAAAAAGGAACAGCTCCTTTCGTCTGTCAGGAACAGGCTGTGAATGTGACGTCAGAGGAGCAGTGACAAAGGAGCAGGTTGTGATTTCACAACCCATCCCTACTATAAAGCCACATGGCTGACTCACTCACTGACATTGTTTACCCACTTCCAGATGAGCTAGAAACTTGAAATTTGGCAAACTTATAGCTTCTAGCCTGTAACCGATGGGAAAATTCCAAAAAGTTAAAAAAAAATTTTTTTTAACCCCCGAAAAAAATTCGAAATGTCGGAGCAACATTAAAGTCGGTGCGGACCTCTCTTTGGAGGTCTCTTGTGGCTAAACGGTAAGACCTATCAAAAAACGGATTGCACCAGCAGCTACGGATTTGGAGAGATCCACAAGTTTGGTTCTATTACTTTTTGTCGTATCTCCATCGGTTATACCTTAGATAGAGCTAGATTTTTTGATTTTAGGTAAATTTTGCACATTTTCCAAACATTTTTTAATTTTCTGACACTTATGGGACAGCTAGAATCATAAAATTTGGCAGGCATAAAATTTGGCACATCCAATTTCCATAAGCCTGCCAAATTTGATGATTCTAGGTGTCCTATAAGTATGGAGAAACTAAAATAATGTGTGAAAAATACAATACAATACCGGTAACTTTAAGTTGTTACGTTCAAAACAACGCTGGAATTACGTTAGTTTACATCCACTTGCAAAGAAAACTCAATGGGGGTTTGGGGGCGGAGCTCCCAACGAATAAAGCAAGTGTTTATATATAACCTTATTCTTCCTTCTTAAACAACAATAGAACCTTCCTTTATTTTTAGTTTCTCATACCAAGAGGAAGTATTGTGATCATGAAAAAAAAATCAATCTCGAGATTATGACAAATTTTTACATTTTATGTGAACACAGACCCAAAAAAGTGGCTTCATTCTTTTTCTCTGTCAGTGTCCTTGGCCACAGATTCAAAACAGATTGATAGATTTTGTTCAATCTTGATATTTAGATATTATAGGGCTATACCACAACATTTTTTTCCACCTTAGTCCTTCAATTAAGGATACATAGATTACTGATTAATATTTTTGAATTCCAAATATTTTGAAAATGGTTTTAACGGTTTTGTTTGAAATGAATGTCTACAATTTGTTTAACACAACAAATAGCACTATATAATTGGTTTTGAGCAAAAACTCATTGAAGGGTAGTTGACTGATGACTGATTTGTCAAAAACTTAAAATATTTTACAAATGGCTATAACAATTTGGCTCCAAATGAGTAATGAGTAATGACAAAACAAATAACACTGTATACTTTGTTGGGTAAAAATTTGATAAAGGGTCTTTTATTGAGTGATTTTTTAAATTAAAATTATTTTGGAAATAGTTATAAACACTTTTACTTAAAATTTATATCTGGGGAGTGTTTGACATGAACATGACAAATAAAGCTGTATACGATACTTGTTTTGGAGGATAAATTACACTAGTGAGAATTTACAGATGTTAATTCGAATATTTAAAAAAAATGGCTCTAGCGATTTGGCTCAAAATTAGTATCGGAAGATGATTTTGCATATCATAATGTATCTTTATTTATCCAAAATAAATTAATTTAAGGGTAGTTTACTTACATTAAACTTTTTGTCACTACACTTTTGTGATTAGACCAAAATAGTCTGATTATTTTTTTACTTTTCTATAATTAATTTGTTTTCATGACTTCTCTAGATATTAATCACATTTTCACACCTCACCTCAAGTTTCTAAGTGTCTCTGAAAACTAATCAAACCCTGTCCTTTCAGCTGGGTTACACAGAGAAGCTAGTGCAAGCAGCCTTGCATAAGTTAGGTCCAAACCCCGGTCAGAACGAGTTGTTAGAGGAGCTGATCAAGCTCGGGGCCCAGGTACCTCGCCTGCAGGACGTCACACCTGAGGGTTGCGATGAAGTTCTCGAGGAACAAGGAGACGAGCCCCCGTCCTCACCCCCGCTCCGGCCGGTCGTCATTGACGGCAGCAACGTCGCTATGGGGTGGGTTTTTTGGTCAAGAGAATATCTTATTGACAAATTTCAAATTTGATTTGATTAAATTAATATTAGACCTAATCCAAAAAAAAGTAAGTTGTACAAACAAAAATGTGATAAAAATACTATTTGATTAATGATATAATGATTTAATGTGCTGATAACTCAAATAGGTGGGCACATGTCTTAAGGTGTTGCCCTCACAATGGATTGAATTTTATCTACAAGGAGGTCAGGGTTTGAATCTTGGTTGGTTGTAATAAGGGTTATTTTTCCTAAATTTGTTCCCACTTTCCCTCCACACAAATGTAAGTAGCCTACATTTCCTACCTTCCTCATCCTTACCCTATTATTAATAGGGCTACAAGTATAACTATATGAATAGTCGGACCACAGTATCTAAGTAATATAACATAAAATGTAACTGTGCATGGGAAACCAGGACGGCAAAAAAAAAAAAAGAAAAAAAAAAGAATAAGTGTAAGTGTAAAATATTGATTTTGAGATTTCAACACTCTCTGTTAGGAGAACTCTTTAACTAAATTCTACTGTGTGTGGAACTCATATCTTCGCTTGAAAGTGGTTAAATAAGCCATAGAACATAGGAACTGAAACCATACCAAAAGTCGCTATGGTAAATTTTCTTAGTGACTTATGGTATGGTTTCCATCATAGATTATCTATGAAATACATCACTCCTTATTTTCCCTTAAAAAATAACAATATTAATTTATTTTAATGTTTTTATTCTACTTATGTTTACTACTTTTTACTTAGGCCTATTCTATAATAGTACAGTACCTATAATTTGATGAATTACTTTAGTAAAAATATTCTTGAAAAGCTGAAACAATTACAGAAACGAAGTAAATATTTCAATTTAGACATTGATTGTTACATACAATAATTAATAGCAAAATTACATCTCACACGACCTAATCTCTCCTTGAACTAAGAGAAAAATAAAATAAAAAAATACAATTCTTTTAAAAATAAGTGCTATACCTGTTAAAACATTATAAGTCATAACAAAAAACTTATACAGATCTTCATTATTTCTATATTATTATAATTTGCATTTGAAATATTCCCAATCTTTGAGCTCGATTTCCCGCAAATAAGAGTTTTGTTAACTATCGCATTCAAAATTCTGTCAAAAAATAATTTATTGAACTACATAGCTGACTCTTATATAATTTTTTTCAGAATGTTATCCTCTATCTATTCAAAACTGTTTTAACACCTAAAAAATGCATATTTTCGACTAATGGTATGGTTTCACATGCATGGTCACATTTGATCAACATATTCCCTATAGTAACAGTACAAATAATAAAACTTTTTTCAAGACATCTAAAAGTATTATTTAAGTTAGCCTCATTACAGGCTGAGAGCACTAGACTTTTGGTCCTGCAACCGTAAGTTTGATGATGACATTCAAATAGTGTTGTTTATATTCCAGCCATGGTAACAAGAAGGTGTTCTCCTGCCGTGGAATCAAACTGTGCGTCGAGTGGTTCAGAACCAGGGGTCATAAGGACATCACTGTGTTTGTTCCAAAATGGCGCAAAGAGTCTTCGCGGCCAGACAATCCCATTACTGGTATGTATATTTCCTACTCCAGTGTGTTTCAATCATCAGAAGACTGATGACTACCTTGAAGGGGAGTCATCAAATGTTAAAAGTTACTAATTACATCAATTTGTTTGTTAAAATGTTCTTATACTGTTACTTCTCAACATAATTTGTTATATTCTTTGCCTAATAAATACTGAGTTTTAACAATGAATGTTCAATTTTCTAGAGCTTATGATATCAAAGCTCCTGAAATCTGGAATCTCAAATTGCACACCATAATGTCCTGAACATTTTGGTTATAAAAATTAAAAATTCAGATATAATGAAAGGAGAAATTCAGAAAATATATGTATTTTTAATTTCATGTTATGTTGCAGACCAGGAAATACTGCTAGAACTGGAGCGAGACCGTTGCTTAGTGTTCACTCCATCCCGCCTGGTCGGTGGAAAGCGAATGGCTTGCTACGATGATCGCTACATCCTGCGACTAGCAGCCGATGTTGATGGCATCGTCGTGTCCAATGATAACTACAGAGATCTTGCTTCAGAAACCCCGGAGTTTAAGAAAGTTGTTGAGGAGAGGATACTCATGTATTCGTTTGTAAATGACAGGTGAGGATAATTTTATTAAAAAATGTATGTATATTTTATACACATAGAATTCTCAGAAAACAAAATTTTCAAAAGCTGACAAGAATTATAAACTATTTTGGAATACTAAATATGAATTGTTTGAACCTTAACCCCTTGTTTGCTGGGAAGGCTTAAGCGACGCAATAGTTCTGTGTTGGTGTTTTACCACAAAGTGAAAATTCAAAGAATATAGATTTAAAAACATAATTTAGAGTAAAAAAACAACAAAAAAACCCACTGAAGTAAGTTTCTTATATATTTTATTTTTATGCATGGTAATGTTGTTGTTGTTATTATTATTTTATATTAATCTCCTAAACATTGTATCACATAATGGGTGACATTACACTCTCTTCTCATGTAGTGATTTTTTCCTTTCATTTTTAAATTTGGCGTGACAGCAGCATTGTACCATTCAGATTAACCAGTTTCCTCAGCTGTACTTGGCACATGATCACAATCATCACTAAACTCTCAATAGAGTCAATTAAACAGCTACAAATATTATAAATACCGCTCTAAATCAAACAAATACTTTATTAGGAATTAATTGTTTATATTACCAGCCCAGTAGAGATTGCTGCTGTCAGACACAACTAACCAGTGCTGATACAACCAACTTCAATCACAGTATGTTAAACACATCAGATATTGTGCTAACATGCACTAAAGTCACTTGACATATCTGCTGTAATAGAAAAACCAGCGAGACATTGAAAATGTGTAAACACGCATGTAGCACAAGTGCATGGAAAAAAACATGTTAAGCAAAGCCTATCTTAGCTGCACACCAATTTGTACACCATGTTTGAAAGTGTTAATATTTAATAAATAAATGCATATTAAATTAATTTAAAACAGTCTTTGATATATATTTACTAAAATAAAATAAACATCTTACACAGTTGTACAAATGATCTAAATCAACATAGGGATGTAATTAAAGTAATAAATGAAAGCTGTTAAATCTAGTAAAAATGGTGCAGTTCTTTTTATGCATTTGCGACTCATTTAAAAAAACTATTACAATTATATTATGCATGTAATAATTTGGTCAAATCTTTTTTATGAACAAGCAGAATGGCTATATATTTTATAAAAATGAACAACATGCAGCTTGTTAAATAGGACAACCACTTATTTTTCTCTGATGTCAACTCCCAAACATCTAATATAAAATTGACCATAGTATAAATGTTTATTCTAAACTTCAAATTTGAAAAATAAAAACTCTTTGTGTGTGTTTGGAGTAGACATTCTTCTTAGCCGGTTTTAAAGAATCTATCTTGAATTGAAGTTTTGACCCTAATGTCCAAAAACCATCTAGCTGAATCTGGTCCCGATCAAATGATAGCCAAACAAACAAAACTGTGGAAACTTTAATTTTTCACTAGAAGAAGAAGAATAAGTTGTAACAAAAACTGAGACACATTTAGGGGTATTGAAAAGTGTAGTTATTATTATTTATTATTTATTATTATTATTATTATTATTATTTTTATTATTTATTATTATGTTGTTATTATTGTTATTGTGATTATTATTATTATTATTATTATTAATTATTGTTATCATTATCATCATCATCATCAAATGGTTCATTGTTCAATATATTCAGGAGCTAGCTGCTAATACCCAAAGGGTAGCCACACAAGAAAACCCCATTAAGAAAAATTGTGTTTCAGTGTCTTCATATAATTAATATAGTTATAATCAACTATATATGATTATTGATTATGTATATTTAAAAAGGTTCATGCCGCCCGATGATCCCCTGGGAAGGTCTGGCCCCACGTTGGAAAACTTCTTGCGTAAACAGCCCCGCCGCGGGGACCCACCTCCTCCCTGTCCATATGGAAAGAAATGTACATATGGTAACAAATGCAAGTTTTACCATCCAGAGCGCGGGCCACTACCTCACAAGACTGTGACTGAACGACTTTTGGAGCAGGCGCAGAAACAGTTGCAAGCACGAGGGCTCCACAGTCGAGACTCCAGTCCAGGTGGGTTTCATGGAGAGGCAGGATTACTAAACATTAACATTTAAACAAAGTTTTTTGTTGTTGTTGTTTTTTCCTTAATCTGAGTTATAATTTTTGTAGAGATATTATGATGATTACTAGTTGCTTAACCCAACACAATTATTGGACACATCTAACAGGCAGACCTTGCACCATTAATTGGCCCCTCAACTGAATTCAAATTCACATTATAGTAAAATTATCACTTGATTTTATATATCATCTAAAGAATTAATCAAAATTGAAGGAAGAAAATTCACACCAATTTTGAAAAGTTAACCTCTTACTCTTATCATTTTTCCTAAGTTTAATATTCAAGATAAAATTAAGATTATAATTGGATAAAAAGTGTATTCATCTCATCTCTAATAATTACTATTTGACGTGTCTATGCTCTCTGTTATGTTGTTTACCTTGTAGTAATGTTTGTTTCAGGAAGTCATTTGAAAGGGGGTAAGTCTCTGAGTCTCCCATTGCCCTCCTCCTCGCTTGAGCAGGACTCTAAGCAGAGTGGGGCTCTCAGGAAGACTCCTCTTGCTCGCACTAAATCCAACATCCCTGGTCCTTCTCTGGGGTTAAGCTCTCCTCCAGAGGGTGATCCGCCCATTCATGTGTTGGCAAGAGCCGCAGCGTGGAGAATATGGCAGAGGGACCCTATTATGTGGGTGTACACCAGATGTCTGCCCCACCACCAGGATACGCCCAGTGGAACAAGCCTGTGTCAGAACCAGCCCGTATGGCCTGTCTATTCCGGGGGCTTGGGGTCCCATGTGGCTGCCACTCAGCACTTGACTGACCCAGAGGGAGGTGACGTGGCGGGGGCTAATTTGCATCGTAAACTTCAGCGCCAGCTAACACTCAACCCCACTTTGATCCCCGTCTCTACCGTATGAGGAGGTACATGACGCAGGCGTCTGGCCAACCACAAACGATACAACAATCTCAGTGTCAGCCCACTTCACATCGTCCCATTGCAAGGCACGGGAGTGGGGGCGGCCCTATGCCCGCTGCGTGGGATCAGCACCTTCACCAAAACGTGACTCGTATCGCGTCTGCCCCGGACACATATCGGCCGTGGCCTCCTGCCCCTCCTTCCAACCCGCCAGGAGGTCGACACATGCACCGTCTCAGTAGCACATCAGACCCACAGCTGAACCTGTGTGCACCGTCATTGGAAGGACCCACACTGCTCTCGGACCCATTTGATCCAACGGTGTGGCCTCCTGTAGCCCCCCCTCCCGTTTGGCCCCCCAATGTGCCTCCACCCTCGCACTTCCAGACCAACCCCGACAATGCGCGTAGGAAACTTTACTACCACCTGGCGTCCATTTTCCCTGAGGAACAAGTGCAGAAAGCAATGCAGATTTACCCCGACGAGACAAACCCTCAGAGGATATGTGCCGCCATCTTGGCCATGTTCCCGAAGCCATGAAGGTTGAATTGTGATTGTATTTGTATGTACAATATTTAAAATGGAAAGTTGTGTATAATTGTAATGTTGAGTGTTATCTGACATCGCCCTCTCAGGTATATGAAAACTGCAATCTTCACTCACACACCCACAAGATTTGTTTTTATAAATATTATCATTTTTGTTTCATAATTTCTGTCTGAAAAATAAAATTATTCTTGTGTTACATAAATATTTGTTTTTAAAGTCACAACACCTATGTTAAATATGACACAATTTACTTCAGCCTTGTTTAGCATGAATTTCTCCTTAAACTTAAAGGTATTTTATCTCATTAACAAACGAGTGAATTTGTAGAAGCTATTCCTAAGTTTTATTAACTATATAAATACAATTTTCTACAGTATTTCAAAATTTTCGTTTTTCCTAAGTACATCTATCAAATATATGAGAATAGAAATGAGCTCAAAAAGATTAGATCTGAAAACTGTTATAAAAGTAGAGGAATTATGCTGTTAGTCTAGTCAGTGGTGACATTTTGGTTAAGACAGGTGTTTTATTGTGTGTTTGGGCAGATTGAGAACTCAACTTGGGAGAATCTATAGCTACAAATAACTCACGTGTGTTTTAAATAGCTTATAATAAAATTGAACTTTGCAAATGACTCGGAAATATATAAAACAGTACCCTGGAGGATTCAGGAAAACACAGGGAATCCCATAGAACTAATAAAAATATTTAAATATTTAAATTTGAGACAATGAATTGCAAATTTTACTGAAATTTGCTTTGTAGTAAAAGTGAATTAAAGAACTCAAAATGCTAATTTGGACACATGCCTTATCCCTCCCACATATTGAGTTGCATAATGACTGAAATTATTACACCATCAAAGTCAATTTTATGACAAGCTAAATTTAATTTCTTTTTACTTGGATCTAAGTGGGCTTTAAAAATGGAAATTCCTTCTAGAAAACTTGAAATAAAAAAAACATAAGTTTTTACTCAGCAAATGGTGGGATCTCTGTATAATATAATAGGAAAGTAAGCCAACCAGAAATGATTCATAAGACATAATAAATTCTCACCTCATATATTAATACATTCTTCACACTTCCATTGTCAGCATTTAAAGTAACTAAACATAGTTTTTGATTTTAGGAAATACCGTGTTATCTTCAGAAGAAACACAAAGAAAACTTGGCCAGTTATAGAACATAGCATATGGTTGTAGGATTGAAGAGGCTCAGTGGCTAAATGATTATACAATAGTGAAAATTGAAAAAAATAACTCATTAACTCATTGAAAATAGAGTGAATAAAACCCACCTAGGAAAATAGGAAAAAATGTGGGAATAATACAATGCACAAATGTGACATTTTTTTTCTTATGGCTTATATAGTCACACACACCAAAAAAAACTTTTTTTTATTTTGACTTTTTTTTATTATTGTTTGAGGCATTTAGCGGGCACTTTCTGAAACGACTGATTATATCATTACATGATAATTTATTTGATTGAGAGCGAAAGAGCCTGCTGATTTGGCTGGAAAAGGTATTTTCACACCCCCTCCAGGGTTATTTTACATGCCACAATCGATAAGGGACTGACTGCTTTATTTCTCCTTCAAGGAAGTTGTGTCACAGATTTTTATTGCTCAAGAAAAATTCCGTTGACACCAGAGGTTGAACCCATGAAAATTGGGTCCTTAGGCGAGCCCTTCACCCCAAGACCACCATGGTTGACTTCAGCATTATTGCCTTTAGCAAAAATTAGAGGAAAACGAAGAAAAACACCAGCCTACTCTATTTATAATTCAATTTTTACTTAATTAGTTTACCCTTCCTGATTTTTTTTTTTTTTTTTTTTTTCAATTTTCATTACTGTAGAACATAGCTATATGTAGAGATGTGCTTTTAATCTTTAAACACTCATCATGCTAACACCAACATTTGGCTATTTTATTTATATTTGAATATATTTTATCAGTTTCTAAGTGCTAAACTTCCAGAATTGTTTTATTATTATCTTAGTGTGTATGAAAAAAGTGCATTGAGCAAAAACATTTAGTAATAAATAAAATGATAGAATATTAGGAAAATGGTAGAGCACAAATAAAAGTAAACAACACTGACACATATTTACACACACTTCAATATTTCAATGCTATTATAGCATCTTCCTCAGGAAGTAGTATAATTAGACTTATGTGTCAGTGTTTTTACTTTTATTTGTGCTCTACCATTTTCCTAATATTCTATCATTTTATTTATTACTAAATTTTTATCTTAGTGTAATTAAGTCTCAGTGTGCCTGCTTTTTAAGAGAAAAGTTTAAGGAGGGTGAATTTTACAGATAGATAACATTTGCCTGGAGAGAGAATTACAAACACCCAAAGTGTACCAGGTCAGGGATTAAATCCCAGCCTTCTGAGAGTTGTTTAGCATGCCAGTACACACTTAACTTTGGTGGGGACTTCTAATACCAGATAACTAGTTACCTGAAACAAAAATAATTTAGATATCTCCTAGTTTTGTATTTAATTTACATGTATTATACAAAAGTATAATTCCTGATTATTATTAATTTATTTTGAATACATACTAAATATATTTTTTTGCTAAATATTACCGATATGCTTTGCTCTCAAAATTTTAGTTCAAGTATATACTTTATTTTTGAAATTTAAGTAGCTTAAAACTGCTCACTTTGATCCTTAAGGATGTGTTTCAAACAATTTTATTGAAAATAAATATAAGATTCATTTCATTAGCCGACATTGCACTCGCATATAAATAATACTTCATACAAAATAATGTTGGAAAATATTATCTTTTAAAAATAACAAACAATAATTCTTGTTTGAAAAAAAAAATCTGTTTCAAACATTGTTTGGTCAATTTTAATCAATTTATTTAAAATTAACTATTTGCTGAAGTGGCTTTATCCCATTGTAACTGCCTCCTAAAAGACTAAAATTACTATTTGTATGTTTTTTATCAAATATAAATTTGTGGTTATGGATAGATGGACATATAAGACAGTAAAGGTGTATTATTTTATTTCCAATGCAAAATAAAAACTATAGTAATATTATAACTATTAGAACACCTCTGCCATGGCATCAGGGAGAACATATTTTATTCTTCAAAATTATTTTATTTACATTAGAAAAATTCATGATATTGCTATATTTTTTGGTCCAAGTTTCAAATTTGGTCACTTGAGGAATCCTATTCACACACGTGATGTTTTCTCTTGAGATTTTATGAATCCATGTGTAGACCCTTAGGTTCTTGTCCTGCATTGGTAGCGCTGCGTGTTGCCAGGGTAGGCATAGTGTGTTTAAACCAGTGAATTGTTCTCAAACACTCAGTAGAACATTCATTGGCCATATATCAACAAAAATACAATCCCATGGGAGGTACTTAAAACAAACTTATGCATGATTGAACAAATGGGACCATTGTTGGATAATATAACATTTGTAACAAACACTGCACACCCTGGCAATACTTCTCAACATGAAACTGTTGTCCTGTTACTCAGGGCTTTGTTAAAATAGTATTATATAATTTTGGAAATTGTATTACAGTTTCTGAAAGTACTAAGATATTTTTTGTTTATTGCATCAATTTTCTTAGCAATATTTGTCTTATTTTTTAAAGATTCAAGTGGATTTATTACTTAAACAAAGCAAATTGTATATTATTTACTAATTGTTAGTGAATTTTTACACAGTTGTTATACTTTAGTTATATCGCTTTCACAATGAAGAGCTATGTATTATATATTCACATCCAATTTGTTCATGTACTGTGTTTGGCCTTGTGTCATAATGGAAACATTTCAGGATCGTTCTGTTCACTAAACCATCGCAACAATTTTCCCCATTATTACAACCCACTTCCGATATCTCCCTTGCATCTAAAATTACTTTTATAAACACCTTTATCATCACTTTTTGACAAATAGTTTGATATTTTCTTCTCATTTAAAACTTCCTTCCTTTGCCACACCACTTCTGACCAACTTGTTCAAAAATATGTTGCATGGGTGTTGAAATCCTTATATCTTACAAAAAAAACATGTAACTTAAGTGAAATGTGGACAAGAAAATAAACACAGAAAATAGATGATTTATACTTAACTCTGTTGGTGATTTAACGTTAAAACAAGCAACCGTTTCCAGATGTTTATTAGCTCTTTGTAAGTTTGCAAATATTGTGTGCTTGATATGTTAAGACACATGTGGTTAGTTGTACCTTTTACCAGTGATGTAGCCAACATTATGAACAAGAGGTGATTGAAATCATGGATACAGCCGCCTTACCTAATATCTTATATTATCTCTAGCCGACAATTTAGCAGATATTTTATCTATCACCTGTTTGGTTCATACAAGACAAATTTTATGATGATACTTCAAATATCATATGTAAGTTCTCCTCCTCCTTCCAATTTAAAACTATATTGAAACTATTTTAAAAATTATTTTAACATGCACATTACACTAAACAATGTATTCAGAGTCAAAAATAAAAGTAACTAACAATAATGATTATAAAGGCAATGCTCTAGTGGACAAGGGGTAAAATCTCCCATAGTTAAATACTATCTCCATTGTTTAGCTCATTTTTAATGGTTTTTTTTTTTGTATGTGAAATAATTCTAGTAAAGTAAATAATGATTTATATTGATTTGAATTGACTTAGCTTAGCGTATTTTTCTGACAAATTTGTAATTAAAATAGATACATATAATTTTAGCTCAGGTAGTAGATAAAGATTTCTAATGTTTTAATAGACGTCATAATAATTTTCTCAATACTAGCCACCCCTGTTCCACCTTTTACAGGTTTATTTTTATATGTCCTTGAATTATTTACCAATTTTCTTTGACTACCCTTTGTGTTACTTTTATTTTGTTTCCTCTTTTATAAATTTGCATTGCACTTTTAACATTCCCTGCTAAGGAGTCCTGAAAGAGTGAATTTCACATCAAGGGATTGAGCGGTAATTATTGATTTTCTTCGAGGGGCAGCAATGTGAAGTGTTAAACTGTGTTTTATAATGAAATGCCACATTGTGTTAGTTCCTTTTTCTTGTTCCTAGACTTCTTTCACCTTCTTCTATTATAATAGTTATAACTTAGTTATTTGGTGTTTACAAAAATCTTTGTATGTCAAGTATAATTTTTTTAAATGTTTATTCACTAAATATTTACAAAGGAATAGTTGCAACTCATTTACATTTTGAGAAGAGTTAAAATTCAGCAGGAGAATATAATATTTAATATTTATATAAATGTTATAGGGTAATATAGTCTATTGTTGCCTTTATTGAAATTTGTTGTAATATTTTATAATCTTAGTGAATTTTATTTACTTTGATAAGCATATGTTTTGTTAGCTTTATCATTTCATGACTAAGACAGTTCACATTCTTACACTGTTGCAGATAATGGCCTTCATAAATAAAATCATAGCTACAAATAAGTCCTTTATTCAATCAGAAATCTTTTGGGGGGTAGTGGGAAACACACAATTTCAACTTCTTAAATGAGAGAACAAAGAAAGGGAAGATTTAAGAAAGATAGGGCACAAATAGGAACATAAAAAATAATTACTAAAATACTGTACACTGTCTTCTATAGTAGAAGTAGTCTCACACACACACACATTTTAACACAAATAAAATAATATTTCAGCATTGTTCTACTATAGAAGACAGAAGAAAGGAAGATATACACCTTTGTGCATTGGATTCTTCCCACATTTTTCTTCTTTCCCTAGGTGGGCTTTCTTCATCAAATTTACTCAAAGATACTGAACAATCAGAGGAAGTTTAACAGAAAGGATGTGAATGTATTAATAATGTCTTATAAGTAAATCAATTTTCACTCTAAAAGGTGAATTTAATATATTATCTTATAGCATCTTATGTAAATAGTATATTTGAGTTATTGCTATAAGAAAATCTTGTTGAAGCCAATATTGCATCAATTTACAGGTCTCGAGAAAATTTCTTAGATAAGTTTTAGTTTCAAAGAACTCGTTACACAACTGATCACAAACAAAAGACACAATAGTTTGGCCCGGCAAATGAGGTACTCTTAAAACTATGAAAATTATAATATTGAAACAATTCTTCCTAAAAACTTAATCATTTTATTGAGTCATTTCATTATTTATTTTTTTCCATAAAGACAAGATTCTATAAGTTTATGAAAATATGACAACTATGTTCCCATTATAATTTATGTTCTTGAGATTACATTCTCAAATTATAGCAACATTGATTTACAGGATTTTTAAAATATATTTGAGCAACTTACCATAACACTTCTATGCAAATGGAATAAGAATAAGGAAGGTAGAATTTAGAGGATATGTACCTGAATTTGTGTGAAGATTGAGTGGAGGACCATTTAGGAAAAGCCACCCTCAGATCACCCAGCCAGGATTCAAACTCCATCACTGGAAAACCAAACCTAACGAAGTTGAAGTCTTATCACATGTTCCCACCAATGCACATCACAACATTGTTAAATTATCGACAAATTGCACATAAAATTACAGTTTGGATCTGTGACTAAGGCAAGTTTGGGCCAAGGGGTGGGAAAAGTAAACCACCTTCTCCCTTTATCCACCCCTCTTTAATGGCACTAGTCAAAACACTTTGATTTGTATTGGATATTTTTAGGTTGATTGACATTCACTTTGATAAAAAGGTTTTGCTTATCAGCACAAAAAAATTATATATGCCAGAAACTTGACTCCATTTGTCTGTTGGGACAGAGGGGGAAGGGGTTTTCTGCACCTTGTGTTACAGCACTCTCTGTACTAACGCTAGATGTTAAACACACAGAAGAGCATGATTGAAAGAAATTAACCATACATATTATAATGTTGACACCTTTAAGTTTTGTAAAACAAAAAAGTGATTGGTGCATTTAATCCCTTTTTATAAATCAACAGCATTGATTCAAGTTTGAATAAATTTATATTTCACATGTTTGTTTTTTGTTCTATTTTAACAATATAAGGATATTAAAATCAAAAGTAAATATATATATATTATAATATATATATATATATATATTATATATATATATATATTAAGAGCAAACCAAAATTAATATCATATATCTGTTTACTTTTGAATATTGTCAGGTTTTTATTTTAGATTTTTTTTTTTTTTTGCCTTAATATTTGACATTTAAATTTTTCATCACATTCTCCAGCTTGTGTATTTGTAATAGTAGGCAAAAATATAGCAAATTACCATAATTCTGATGTTTTGTATGAATCTAAAAATATAATGTATTTTCTTGAAATTTTATTTTTATTTCACTGAAGATATAACTTTTATTTACGTTAATCTTTCTCACAATATTTTGTAATACTAATAATTTTTATTTCTTAAATGTATGCAAATAATTTTAAACTCTAACATTTAATATACGGTGAGGATAGAGGTAAACATTATTGTCTTAACTAATGTCCAGATTAATGACTAGTTTGTACTAACTTTCCTAAATCTGAATGAATGAGACTTAGTTTTTAAATCACAACTTAAGTTGTCATTCTTTATTTCTCTTCGGCTATGTTTTACTTTTTCTTATATTTAGTTTTCAAGTGAATCATTGCACGTTGGAATACTTCAAAATGGTAGTTTTTAACTAATGAACTAAGCATATGAAATCTATTATAAAAGGTTTGTTGTACTGTTATTATGTTGCTTGTGATAATTGTTTATTTTGTTTAATATAATGTTTTTGATGTTGGCTGTTATAAGAAATTCTTTATGAAAAACTGTGTGTATCTAGCGTAACCACGATATAATAGACATTCATTATTCTAAAGTGAAATTGTTAATTATTTGTAATTAAAAAGCAGGAATAACCAATGCAATATTTAATTTTAATTTTTTTGATTACATTTCAAAACGATTCAAACTAACAAATTTGCATAGTAGAGTTACAGTAAGTAGTTTTAATATTTCATACTTTATACTCTTAATTGTATGATAGTTTAGATGATATTTTACTTAAATTTTGGAATAATTTTTGTAACAGTTTTTCATTTTAATGGGCGCTGTTAAAACATGGACTTAAAATTTTCCAATTTAATCTTTCTAATTACTTGACGATTCTTTTTAGAGGATCTTTTTTGGAATGAACCAATACATTTACATTTTCCAGAACTATCACTTATTAGACCTTTCCTATAGTTTATTTCACAATTACTTTTGCTACAACTGTCAAAAAGCTATGTAAATCAAAGAATAAATATATAAAATAATATTTAAAAACCAAATTAGTTAAGGAAAATCTTTTTTCAATGTTTAAGATACATAATGTTATACATTGAAGAAGGATTATGAACAAATCACAATAGTAACATTAAAAAGAGGAACACATTATTGTCACTGGACATGGTGGTAGGTAATGGCTGCCTTGTGTTGAACATTGATTATCACTGGTCAATACCTAGGTTTTGTTCTTCCCTAATTCGTCTGGGGAGAGTGAAACGTAAAACATAAGCTCCTAAAATAGGACTATATAAAAGGAATGATAAATATATAAGACAAACACAGGAAATAATATAGAAATCCCTCCATCCAATGGCAGCAGTATAAAGTTTGATCTGTGTTCCTCATTTCATTGTAAAAGCCATATTATCTTCATTAAATCATTGCATTGGCTGTTCTTACTTCTAACATTTTGTCATCATTTTGAGTGTAAACACAATTATTTATTTTAATAATTTCTCTAAACACTTAAGTCTATCTTGATTATGTTAATGTTTGGTGTACCACTTCATTTTAATGGGGGGAAATCCCATCCATTTTTTTATAAAGAACGATACAATTTTTGCCAACAGTAATTATCTTCATATTGAAGAAAGAATTTTTCAAAATGTTCAACAGTGGGCATATTATTAATGTCACTTCATGCTACAAAATTTTAAGTACTTTTATAAAACTTAACTTATCTTTTAAATAAAAAAAGTGAATGTAACTTGTAAAGTATTCTTGAATTTCTGATACCATGTATCAATTTATTTCTCGAGTACATGCACAATATATAAGCAAAGCGACTTTTAATTTTTTTTTAAAATATCACATATAATATTTAAGTAGTCAATTTTGTAAGTATAAAACATACATAATTTGGTTGAAATTTAAGAACATTAGAAGTGTTGTGTAGATTTTACTATTATTTGTAAAATTAATTCACAAACATGGAAGTATAGTAAAAACTATGTTTATTTGATCATCACTTACACCTTATTATGTTCTGGTGTTATACAGTGATAACAAATACTATTTTCAATGAGATTGGCTGCTGTGTTATTATACAATTTGTTCTGTATTTTTGTGTAAACACATAATATGTTAATTGGTATTAAATATGTATATTGCTGTAATAACTGTTTAAAATATCTGTCCAGTTCTTTTGTACATAGTCACATATGTTGTTTAATGTAAAAGTTTTAGATAATGTATATGAATTCTCAGAAGACATTTTTTTGGAAATAAATTATTGTTAGCAGATTAATTTGAGCTGAGTCATCTTATGTTCTCCTCTTACCTTTATCATACATAATTATTTTCTATTGAAAAGTTATCTCAAAATAAGAAATACAAGCAGAATTCTCGACTGGTATACTCATTTACGATTCATGAGTGTATGATAAATAAGATGATTGAAAAATTAACATGTCCTGTGTATACTATATATACAGAATTGTAATATAGTAGATACTAAGGATGGGTCGATTGGGTTCCTAGTTACGTAAGTTAAAAACAACTCTTGAGAAACACATACATACACTGAAATTTAAATTCACTTAAGTCCTCAACTTGTGTGGTTAATTTGTTTTAAATGTTGAAAAAAGGCTAAACAGGTTCTGCTTATAAATAAATGTTGAGATAATGCTTTACACTCAAGGTAGAAAAAAAATTGTGATGAAACTATCAGCTGTGCATCAGATTACTAGGAATGTGCTATATTATGTTTAAAGTGGATCTAGAAGGATGGTGTTATTAGTCATAAGTTGAAGTACCGCAACTGATGATCTATGTGGCGTAAGTAAAAAACTTAATGTAGTTTCTAATTTTCAACATAAAAAGGATATTTAGAAAATAATAAGTAGAGATGAATCACTTTTAAACTTTTTGAAACACATTTTGAAAGTTTACTAAGGAGAGAACATTATAAATTGAGAAATAAATCAAATTAAATTAAATGAATAATTGTTATTAAGTGGTTATATAATAATGTCAAGCAGTTAAGATATGACAAAGGGCACTAGAGTAAATTTATAATATTGAAAGTTATAAAAATGTACAGATGTTGGTGTCTAGTAACATTTAGGTAATATAAATGTTACATAACAGACATGTGCTTATTTGTTGTGTTGTAAGCCTGATTCAGTCAAATGCAAAACAGTCCATAATAATGTACCAAAGATGTTATTACTATCAGCTGAATTTCTTTATAGTTACACATCAGTGTGTGTTTTGGAATAAAGACAAACTTTCAAACTATAAGGATTAAAACTAATTCACTTGAGCTGAGGGTGGGGGGCATTGCATGGGTACGCTTGAGAACCATTTCGATGTAGAGTTAGACCACCAATATAAGCATACAGAAGGACTGACTTGGGCTGATGACTCTTTAAGACATAACCCATTATTATTACTGACTATATCACATTTTGTACTGAAGTCTACAATAAAATTCAGTAAAACAGTTGACAGTAGTATTAGAAGAAAACTAAAACTATAAACAGTGGTGTCAGAAGAAAACTAAATCTATCAACCATGGTGTCAGATGAAAACTAAAACTATTAACAATGGTGTCAGAACAAACTAAAACTATCGACCATGGTGTCAGAACAAAACTAAAACTATTGACAATGGTGTCAGATGAAAACTAAAACTATTGACAATGGTGTCAGAACAAACTAAAACTATCGACAATGGTGTCAGAACAAAACTAAAACTATCGACAATGGTGTCAGATGAAAACTAAAACTAATAACAATGGGTTCAGAAGAAATCTAAAACTATCGACAGGGATGACTGATGTCAGAAGAAAATTAGAATTAGTGACAGAGGTATCTTAAGAATTAGGGTATTGACAGTGGTATCAAACTAAAACTGGAACTAGCAACATTATCAAAAGTTGTTTAAACCTGGAGCGAATAGACTATAAGTGATGTTGCATTCTGAGACATTTTGACTCAGCACTAAGTTTGTCTAGCAAGCAGTGGCATAGTAACAGCCTAACCTGTGAAATACCGAGGCACCAGCATCTACAGCAGATGAGCCAAGCAGCCAGCAATGACCAAGTCAAGGCCTCTGCTTTTTTCTAATATGACTACCATTAAAGTAATGAGTACGAATGTTGACCTCCAAACTGCCATCGGTCAATTAGCTAGACAAGTATCTAATCTAAAAAAGGAAAATGTGACTCGTAGAGCAACATAGGATGCTAGAGATGAAGCACAGCCAGAAAATAAGGTCAGGAACTTCACCTTAATAATCACAATTCCTTTGTTCTATTGTAGACCTGTGGACGTACCCACTCACTAAAGGAATATTCTAGTTGTTAGTATGTTGCCAAGTCAGGCATTCAACTATATTGGAGATGCCACTCACAGAAAGACATTGACTCAAACTATCTTCTCCAATCGTCTGCGCTTCGCGCATGCGCCTATACCCGTTTCTGGCATCCAGCCCTCCGACTTCTATTCCCCTGTAACGTGATTGATCAACTACACCTGTGTTCCCTTCCTACTCTCCACTCAATCAAGGAGCCTATTTAATATCAAATATTGACACACAACATTATTCAACTTTCTAGAGAACACACTAATAATTTAGTCTTTTTCTACGACTAACAGTTACAAGTGCCATGGCGTTGTAGTCCACCAGATAGCGCCCCGCCACTCCGTGGATATCAACTTTAAACATTTGCATCGCCGATCTACTCTATATGGACGGTCTGTTCATTTATTTGGTATTTAGGATTGCAATCCCACTAGGTATTACTGGTTTACTGCTGGCATTACACTGACTAAGTTTTGATGCCATTGGTCATGAGATTGACTACATTTACGAGTGTAGGCAGTGGATCGCTTCACGATTCAGCCGTCTACCTTAAATAGGTTCTATTGGCAAAGTGTAATTTGTGTTTATTGTTTACATGTGACCCAGTGAACCTGTTGGTAGATAGATAGCTTCTCTTTCTTTGTATGGCCTCAGGCTGTGATTTGGATCAGCTAGAGTTATTTTGAACTAGACCATTTGTCGTTTAAAGGGTTAGCACAGTTTAAGTAAAGTAAGTACTGCTGTGATAACTCACCCATTATATTGTGGTCGCTTAGCGACCTTTTGACTCTCTGGTAGAACTGTAATATGTCAAGTCACCCTGATATAGTTGTTTTGCTGTGAGGCGAATTTACGCTTTCTATTGTTGGGAGAAAGTCGGCTCATACTTGATGGGAGCAGTAATAGATTGTTCATGGCCTAATTAGGCTTTAATTCCCCTTGTAATGGGCTTGTATTTTCATTGTTATTACGTGTTCACTGTTTAACTTTATTTATTGGACATGCTCGTGCTTGGTCTCGATTCTACTTTTCAAGTTCGTATTTGGCCCGTAGACGGGTTCCTTAAGATACTCAATGAGGACGTTTGATATCCTTATGTTTAACTTTTGTGCATCATTCTATTGTGTAATCAACTAGGGGATTTATGATCATTACAGCCATGTCCTAATTAGGACCCATTTGTTCCTAGAATAAGGGATATAGCTTGCATACTACTGTCGCCTAGTTCATTTATTACGTCTATGAATAAAGCACCTAGATCTAAATGAGATATCTTATGTGTCAATTAGTTCATTATTATACCACTAGAGACTTACAATAACTTGACACGCCTATATATGCTTTATGTTGTGCTTGTTGAGATTATGTTGCCAGATTTAACTATTGTCTCGCTTACTTATCCTAATCATCTTATAAAAAGGGTTGTTTACTCCTAGATTTTTAATACACCGTGTGACATTGATGCATGTTTTGTCTCATAAAGTTCTGTCATTGAGTGACTACTAATTAAGGCATAATGTAACCAGCCCGGTGTATTCCTCATCAATACTAATTAACCAGGCTTCTATGTTTATCTTTATCGATAAATTGTATGGATTGAAAAGGCACGGTGACACCCATAACGGGATTCAAAATTTATATGTAACCTGTTATTTATCTAATAAATTGTTATGTGTCTTGTAATTGATATTTCTTTAACCATGCAACCCTCCTCTTACATTAAGGAGGTCAACCACAGACCACAGTAAAATATCAAATTAAGATGGTCTGAGATATGCGTCGTACAGTAGCCCACAGTAAAATATCAAATTAAGATGGTCTGAGATATGCATCGTACAGTAGTCCACAGTAAAATATCAAATTAAGATGGTCTGAGATATGCGTCGTACAGTAGCCCACAGTAAAATATCAAATTAAGATGGTCTGAGATATGCATCGTACAGTAGTCCACAGTAAAATATCAAATTAAGATGGTCTGAGATATGCGTCGTACAGTAGTCCACAGTAAAATATCAAATTAAGATGGTCTGAGATATGCGTCGTACAGTAGCCCACAGTAAAATATCAAATTAAGATGGTCTGAGATATGCGTCGTACAGTAGTCCACAGTAAAATATCAAATTAAGATGGTCTGAGATATGCGTCGTACAGTAGCCCACAGTAAAATATCAAATTAAGATGGTCTGAGATATGCGTCGTACAGTAGTCCACAGTAAAATATCAAATTAAGATGGTCTGAGCTATGTGTAGTACCTCAGCCCCAGTAAAACACCAAATTTAGATGGTCTGAGTAATTCGTGCTACCTCAGACCACAGTAAAACCCCAAAGTAAAATAGTCTGAGCTATTGGTCTTACCTCAGGCCGCAGTAAAACATAAAATTAAAATGGACTTAGCTATGCGTCATACCTTAGATCACAGAAAAACGCAAAATTAAGATGGTCAGAGCTATATGTCATACATCAGACCACATTAAAACACAAAATTAAACTGGTTTGATTAATGCGTCGTATCTAAGAATATATTAAAATTCAAAATTAAGATGGTCAGAACTATGCAGCGTACTTCCACCCACAATAAAAACAAATTTTAAGAGGGTCTGAGGTATGTCATAATTCATACCACAGTAAAAAATATCAAATTAAGATGGTCTAATCCATACGTCTTATCTCAGACCACAGTAAAATATCAAATTAAGATGGTCTAATCCATACGTCTTATCTCAGACCACAGTAAAACACAAAATTAAGATGATTTGATTAATGCGTCGTAACTCAGAACACAGTAAAACACCAAATTTAGGTGGTCTGTGCAATTGTCATACCTCAGACAACAGTAAAATACCAAATTAAGATGACCAGAGCTACGCATGGTACCTCAAAACAAGTAAAACATCTTATTAAGATGGCATGAGTTATGCGTTGTACCTCAGAATACAATAAAACACAAAATTAATATGGTCTGAGCTACCCGTCATAACACGTGACACAGTTAAGCACAAAATTAAGATGGTCTGAGCTACCCGTCATAACACGTGACACAGTTAAGCACAAAATTAAGATGGTCTGAGCAAAACTTCAGACCACAGAACATAGTAAAATACTATATTAAGACGGTCTGCGCTATTGCTCGTACCTCAAAGCACAGAAAAACACCAAATTAAGATGGTCTGATCCATGCGTCTTACCTCAGACCACTGTAAAATACCAAATTTAGATGGTCTAAGCTATGCATCCTAACTCAGAACACAGTAAAACACCTTATTAAGATGGCCTGAGATACTTTTTTTTCCATATATTGTATGATCTATTGTCTTATTCTTACAAGAGGTTTGTACTTTCTATTATTAGTTGATTCTACTTTATCTTCTATTATTTTTTCTATTATTACATATTAAATTTAACTTTTACAACTACTTATATCTAGATGTAGTTCACTGCATTTACACAACGGGATGTTCTCAATTTCCTTTGAGAAGTTGGTGACCTGGTGGTCTAGGGGTAAGGTGTCGGACTTCTGTGCTGGGGGTCCGAGGTTCAATTCTCGGTCCCGGCACAGATTTATCTGATTGCCAAACCCTTCCTTCACCTCTGACAAGAGGTGTATTAATCACAACTTGTGAATGTGAGGAATGCCAGGCCTCCACCGTGGTTCGGATTCCACGTTAAACTGTAGGTCCTCCATTTCATCTCACAATCACCCTACCATTGCACATTCAGGGTGGCTACAAAACATATTTTATAAAATTCCCTGACTTTTCCAGGTTTTCCAGGCAACATTTTTCAATTTTCCCTGACTACTTTTTCCAGTTTTAATGGTGGCTGATGACTCGTTTTATTTATTATTGATCACATATTAAAAAAGTTTGTATCTACTAAACATAAACAGTTCTATCACTTATTTTAAAAATTAAAATGTTTATTTTATTTAGGTATTATAAACTTTTGTTTTAGTGTTTAGTTGCGAAATTAATGGGATTTTTAGATATATTTTTAAATTCCCTGACTTTTCCTTATTTCTAGTTAAATTCCCTGACATTTCCCTGTTTTCCCTGTCATTCAAAAATTCCCTGACTTTTCCAGGTTTTCCCTGTTTTCCCTGTCTGTAGCCACCATGACATTAGTGTAAGTGTGTATAATTCGAACGGGTAGTAAGACGCGGGGCTAATAATAATAATAATAATAATAGTTTGCGGCCTGGGGCCGGATCAATTTAGTAAAATGCCTCCATCTATCTCTAGCCTTCCACCACTCTTCCTCCTTTAATTTATTCCATTCTTCTCCTCTCACTTGAACACTTTCTGTTTTCTGCTACCCACCTCGGTGGCATAGTTGGCTAACGTGCTAGTCATGTTGAGCCCGACTGCCGAGGACGGGGAGATCGAGGTTCGAATCTCGGTCGGGTGAACTGAGGGTGGTTTTCCTAAATGGTTTTCCACTCTCCCTCCACGCAAATGCGGGTTCACTTCCTCTAAATTCAACCTTCCTAATTCCTAATCCATTAGCGTAATTAGTACTTAAGCGTATAACCCGAACGGGTAGTAAGACGCGGTGCTAAATAAATAAAAAATTTAAAAAAAAATGTTTTCTGCTCCTCCCATCTCTTTCTTGGCCTCCCCTGAGGTCTTTTTCCTACATACTTCATTTCCAACATGTTCTTCAGCATACTCCCTCCTTCCATCCTCATTACACGCCCATACCATCTCACTCTTGCTTCCTCTACTATCTCATGTACTCCTTGTACTCCCACTCTTTCCTGGATAACTTCATTCCTAATCTTGTTTCTCCTCGTGACAACTAACATGCTCTTCACAAACTTTATTCCCATGGCCTTCACTTTTCTAGTCTCTCTTACATTCATTGTTCAGTTTCTGTTGCATGTGTGACAATAGGTACTAAACTGTAGCGATGAAAAAATTAGTCAGCGAGTTATCATGCATCTCTATAGGAGACACAAATTGTAGCCAGAATTCTTCAGTGGTTGGAATCATTTGGTTTAGTAAATTATTATTGGAAGGCTGCAAATCACTTCACAAATTCCTCAAAAGTACTTCATGTACAATAGATTTTGCCAAAATCATAAAGATAATAATATAAATATAAACGAATGCGTATTAAGGAATCAATGAACAGGCAAATGGTTTTTTATTCCATGTTTTTTCCTCCATGGACCAAATTAAATTAATTGTTATCTAACTATGAGAACCTTTTTATTCAATGAGGACAAATTTAATTTTTAATGGCGTGTAACCTGAATGTAGTATAAGACACGATGCTAGACAAAAAACCATAGAGGTATACTTTAAAAAAAAAGAATATGCCTAATTCATAAATTATAAAATATTTAACATAATCCATTTTTTTCGTTTTTTTTTTGTTCTTCATGAATCTGGGCTCATTATGAAAGTCGATGAATTATACAAGTATACTTTAAAATATATAAGCATGTAATAAGGAATATAAAATCTAATAGAAATTAATTCAAGAATGGAGTTGTACAAACTAAACATCTCAACAGTTAATAAAACACTTCATTTTGTTGTATTTTAGGAATATAGGTTGAGATGGTGTGATCATGTAATGAGGATGGAAGAGGAGAGAGAACCAAAAATAATGCTGGAGGAAAAATGTATGAATGTAGTAGGATGTAAGAAAAAGACCGCAAGAGAGACCAAGAAATAGATGGGAAGAGCAGATAATAAAGTGTGTGCAAGTGATAGGAAGATGATAATGATAAGCTTTAAGTTAATTGAAATTAGTGAACAGATTAAACAAAAACCTCTACTCGTTCAGCTCATAATGAATGACAATACATACAACAGCACCACAATATAGCAAAATGTGAGAAACTAAACCAATGTTTCTGAATCAAGCTGACGCTGTTCAGTGGTCTCTAGTTACAAATCAATAATAATCAACCATAATGTGAAGCTCTCCACTTAGTGATTTTACTCTCAACGAGTTTGATATCCATTCTAGTTCATCCGTCACCAGTGGCTTGTGAATGCAGAGTCAGGAGTTTGAAATGGGAACCATTTCCCGTCAAAACCGCACGCAGGCCGATTGCTGTTTAGTTTAGTTGAGACAGCAGTAGATCTGTGGGAATCGCTGTCTCAGTTGTCCCATGATTTTATGATGTGAAGAGAAGCCAGTTGATTGCTGCTTTATGCCGTCATCGGAGGAATCTTCTGTAGTTAGCAGAAACTAGTTTGTGTATCCTAGAGCAGAGCTCTGTGTAGTTGTTTCCTAGAGTTGGTTTCAGGGTGTTGTTGTAGACAGTTAATTCTGGACAGCTAGCTTTAAACAGTTATCAGATTGTGTCGTTTAAGATGAGTTTGTTTAATGATGAAGTGTCTTGATCACCATGGGTACTATAATGGCTAAGACAGTGGTTGACACAGTTGATTATGGACAGTTGCCCAAGAGCGAGTAGGTGTCATGAAAGTGTTTTAGGCTCTTACCATGTGCTTGTTTTTATGTGACACCTTTTTAGAGGAGTTGCTGACCGAAATATAAATTGTGACTCGAGCTTACAGGTGACCGGCTGACGGGTGGACCCAACCCTTGTCATTATGACGACCGTGTAGTAGTTCATTTTATTTTAATAAACCCTTTAGCATTAATCGTCGGCCATTCTTTCAACCCATCATGACTGACCCCACACGACTGTAGTCTCACAGGGACCATAGGCCACGTCCCCACATTTTGGTGATCATAAAGCCAGCATCTTTACATATTAGTGATTGTAAAACATGTGCCCTCACAATTGATTAATGAATAGATAGGAGTGGCTAATGTTTTAGCATTATGCTTTATAAATTAAATATAGTGAGAATGTATTATATTTGGTAAGAAGGTATAGGAAAGGTGAATAGAAACATATAAAAGGGACAAACACAATATGGCTTTTACAATGAAAAGAACAACACAGTTCACACTTTATATTGCTGCCATTGGACAAAAAGGCAACCATTAGCTCTTTGTCCAGTGCCAGCAATAAAGTGTGAACTGTGTTCTTTTCATTGTAAAAGCCATATTGTGTTCATGTCCTTTTATATGTTTATATCCACCTTTCCTATATCTTCTTCCAAATATAATACAATTACCTCATAAAGCAAAAAGAGGTTTTCCTTATAGAAATATAATGAGAATTTATAATTTCTAGTCCATGAAGATACATATTTGACAAAATATGTGAAAAGGTCTCACCAAACACCTTAAAAGGCACAGGTGATCTAATAAATAAAACAACATGAATATCAATAATGGTATTTATTGAATATAACAGCATCTTTCAGCGATTTGCCTTCAAAAACACTATTGGACTAGGTTATCTGGTTTTCTATTATTTATATTTTTTTGTCTTTTATGTATAATATAATCTGTATATCATCAATCACATCTGCACAAGATAGTTTGATGATAATGATGATAGGTTTTTATATTGTATATTTTTTGAAGAATAACAAATATGCAAATAGGCTATAGGTGTTGTAGAATGTTTATAGTGTTGTATTATTTAAGATTAAAGAATAACACGTACTGTGATTGACAATTCAAATGAACAAAGGTGAAGTTTCTAACATATATAAAACTTGGAAATACAGATAGTTGAATAATGTGTTAAACAACATTTTGTTGAATGTCAAAATAAAATTATTTCGCAGTTTATGATTAACTATTTCCCACAAACACATTACTATTAAAAATTTGAATTGCCATTTTCAACAGTCCAGGAAAAGAAATTAATAGTAGCAGAGCAATTAGTTTTATAACTTTTTCTTTTTTACATGTTTGACATATTGCAAAGTCCTGAGACATAATCGTGCATACACATACATAAAAAATAAATTACCACATACATTTATTATATCTTAAAACTGCATTGTTTTCCGGCAAACTATACACTTTCTGCCGATACCATAAGTTAAGGTTTTGGGTACAAAAAAAGCCATTTTAGGATTTAGCTTTACACCTACATTTGATTTGCACATAAATACTTTCATTTATACATTGTATGCAAAATAAATCATATTTATAGTTCCCACAAACTTACAACATAAAATTGCTTAAATATTTAAATGTTTATATATACAGTAGGTAGTGTGTACGTATAGTGTTATGTATATTTGTATAAGGGAGATATATAATAATATATTTCTATATATAATGTAAAATCATGCAGCTAGTGTGCATATGGTATTTATTTACTGTTGTAGATAATGGTAGTTACTTAAATTATACCATGCATTTCCTTGATATTTATTACATGGTAACAATTTTTTAACAATTAATAAATGATATTGTAATGAATAAAGTTTAAGCTTCTGATTTTTAAAATTTATATCTTTTGTCGAAGTGGGTAGCCTACTGCAAACAACGCTGAGGTGGGATTTTATCAAATATATTTTACATTTTCAAGAAAACAATATTTTTTTTGTGGTGTTTTCTGAAAAAACATTCAAGCGCTGCTGTGCATATGAAAACAGAACAAATCCTTTTATAATCATATAATCGTTATTTTGTAGATTTATTCAAATAGTCTCATGAAATATATTTTTTATCTTAATTGAACACTTGTACTGAATAATAGAAAAACACATTGGGCATTGATTTTGTATTATTTTATACTGGCAGTTTTACGCCAGGCGTTACTCGCTTCTTGGCACATTTTTTTCTTTCTTTCCGCAACCAAAGGCACTAACAACACAGGTTCAGTTCCCCACTAGCATCGAACTGACGTTACTTCTTTTATAGGAATGAGACCACACATCAATACACATTTAACTCGTGAGTTCCCTTCCTCGACCGCCATAGGAAGAAAACATCCCGCACGAGACTTGTGAACTCCGAATAATGAAGAACAAAAAAATACTTGTCCGCAAGGAAAATATATATATATATATTTCTATATGATAAAAATAACGATAACGACACAGCCATACTTTGTTTTACTCCTGTCCCATTTCAATTAAAATTGGTGGCAGTCAAAAATTAAAACGAAATTAAAAAAAAGGTAACTTGGCAAGTTATGTTCCACTACGTCACTTGGGCCTGCGGAAGTACCTGAGTACAATATAACCGAGGATCCTAAATATCAGCAGGAAGAGGAGTAGCACTATGGTGTTAGCCCACAGTGGTAAGCTGGTACCCTGAGCTTTCAAGATGTCCGCCAGAGGAATGTGAGAAGAGTTGGCGCAAACGTCAAATTTGGACTGAGGAGCACACCTGCAAAAATAAATGATAAAACATAAATAAATGGAAAATAAATTAATACAGTTATCTTACTTAAATTAAATACTATAATAAGATGTCAGCCAGAGTTAAATGTGCAATA
Organism: Timema podura; assembly: GCA_033556935.1. Lineage (NCBI taxonomy): Eukaryota > Metazoa > Arthropoda > Insecta > Phasmatodea > Timematidae > Timema > Timema podura. The sequence continues at coordinate 58,210 of JAVRXN010000003.1, forward strand.
GAGGGCTTTATTTTGACTTCAAAGAGTCCAGGATTTGATCCTCGATCGAGGTTGTTTGCCGCTTCCACAATTTGGCTTTCCCTTCATCCTCTCTCAGGATGAAGGATAATACATTTCCTTAAAATGTATTTTTCCATCATGGTGTCTTAGATTAGCATTGAATTCTCGGCCTGTTTCAAGATATGAAGCAATTTGATATCATCCTAACAGCTTAAGTGCAAGTGGACCCATCTCTGTCCATGGAGGATGGGGTTCAAATAAAGGACAGATTTTTTTTAAATTACAGGTACATTACTTAAATTTAATTTTCATCATCCCACATATAAATACATTAGTGCAAGTCGCTGATAGCCGGAACAATCAGTGTATGACATCAAGATTATAAACTACAATTACAATACTAGCTGTGATAAAAATAATCTCTCATATTAACTTATAGAAAGTACTTAAGTTTGTTTTATAAACATAATTCATTTTTTAGGGAAGACACTAACTAGGCAGCCCATTATAGAATATGCAAAGTGGTAGTGTGTAAAGCAGCAACTTACTGAATGGGTGTTCCTTCTCCAAACTCGACAATCTGCATGTTCTGGTAAGCATAGTGGACCATACTCAGGTATGCATCCACTTGAGCCAGTAGGGGATGTTGGTGGCAAGATATCCCCCAAACAGTTGTGTGGCCAGCGTGTAGAGTGCGCTAATGGTTATTGACACTTGCATGTCCATACACGATGCCCCAACGAAGAAACCAACACTCTGGGAGAAACACATATATAATTAATCGGGTGTTTCATTAAAATGTAAAGTAATTGACATATCTATCATTTAATTAATAAGTTTTTATGTCTAATGATAGAGTTGTTTTATTCTGTGATTGTTTTAGGTTATCCGCACATTTACATTAATGGGGTAGAGATGATAAATGTTCATCTAGAAGAAGTGTACCCACATTTAAACTGAGGGAGGGTGAGAAACTGTTTAGGAAAAGTCACCTCAGTACATTCGGCCGGAATTTGAACCTTAGTCTCACTGTTACCAATAAACCAAGCTAAATGTTCACATGGCTACTGATGCGAGTGATATAAAGCTGGCACTTTTACCAAAGCAAACATGACAAAGGTGATGAATTTCAAAGAAATTATTTAATGTTTTTTTTGGTGACCTGGTGGTCTAGGGTTAAGGTGTCAGACTTCTGTGCTAGGGGTCCGGGTTCAATCCTTCGGTCCCAGCACAAATTTATCTGATGCAAACCCTTCCTTCACCTCTGACAAGATGTGTATTAATCACAACTTGTGAATGTGTGGAATGCCAGGCCTCCACCGTGGTTCGGATTCCACGTTAAACTGTAGGTCCTCCATTTCATCTCACAATCACCCTACCATTGCACATTAGCGAAAGTGCGTATAACCCGAACGGGTAGTAAGACGCGGTGCTAATAATAATAATAATAATTATTAATGTTTTTATAACAAGAAAGCCATTATATCTTTGTTCGGTGTCAGTAGTCAAAAGTTATAATAACTGTATTATTTTTTTCCATTGTAAAAGCCATATTGTGTTTGTCTCACTCTTTCCTGTATAACAAAACATGCCTCAAAAATAAAAAAGAGGTTTTCCTTAAAGTGAAATTTTTCTAAAATGTATTTTGTGTATGTTTTAAGTGTGTTTATTATCTTACCAGGTTTATATGTGTTAGTGGATTAGGAAGATTGAATTGTAAAGGAAGTGTATTTGTATATGTATAGACGGAGAGTGGTTCAGTTAAATACATATTGTGCCCCTAAAATTACTTAAAATAGAATTTAATGGCTAAATATGATAACAAGCCTTGGAATATTTTTACCCCTGACCTCACATAATTATGTTGGTGTACTGGTTATCCTCCACAAGGTGTACCTACTTAATAAAAAGTACAAATTGATAAAATAAGTGAAATATGGTAATTGATAGAAACAATTTAAACCTGAGTTGTATTTATCTTAATTATAACAGTAAGTGTGCGAGCGAGAGAGGAATAATGGAAGAAAACAAGGGAGTAAGGAAGCTGGAGTAATTTTAATAAACAGTTAGTGGTATTGTTCATGATGATGTATGTCTCTCAGTTAGTGAGATCCATTTATATGTATCTTAGTTAGTGATCCATTCATATGTGATACCTAACTAATGTTAACTCATTGAAAACAAGTACAGACACCCTCCATCCTTCCATCTCTTTTGACAAAAAGTTGAGAAAACCTTTATTCAAACACCAATACACCCTTGAAATAAAATCAGGGTTGTCATTATTTTTTCAATATAAATTTCCTGTGTCTATCACGTTTTTTAAGACGGAGTTTACATTATTCTAGACATTCTAGAGCAGTGGTTCTCAAATTTTTTCATCTGATGTCCCCCTTGGTAGATAATAAAACTTCCACCACCTTCCCACTATTTTTAAGGATATTTAAAAAAAAAAACTTTTTTAATGCTTTCTAGTCACTTATTTATTTCATACAAAAATTAATGTAACACTGGCAGGATAATGGCAGAAAAAATCACAAGGTTATCATGATGGTTGGAATTGTTTTGGCATCATTAGTTCTTGATTATTTTGTTTAATGTTTGACAGAGCACACCGCAAATCTCTTTCCAATTCAAGTCAACAACGCTCTTTAGTTTTTATGAGTTAGAGTTGAAGATTCAGTGGTGTTGCACGTGGCCCCAATGGTAGCTTAGGGCAGCGTTTTTCAAAATGTGCTCCACTAGTTATCTCAGGCTCCATGAGGCAATTTTATAATATTACTTATTTGTTTTTCACACTATAAAATAGCATCAGTAATTAAGATTAACAATTTTTTCAAATTTGAATAAAGGACATTTGCCAAAGGTGCAGCCCAAACTTTAAAAAAGTGTTAAATTACCCAATAATAAAAATTATCCCTTCAATGTTTTTATATTGAATTTTTAAAACCATAAATTTCCCTTGAATTGTTTGTTTCATTCAAGACATGTCAGAAATGCGCATGCTGGCAAACAACTTGATGTTTGTATGCTATGAATATATCGATATTTTAGATGAGTAATACATATAATAATGAACAACTGTTTCTAGCTTTTGGCCGGCTCACTTTAATAAATTCCTCTCTCTTCCTCTATATTTACACTTTTCGTTGTCCTTTAATTGGTTCCATTCTTCTCCTCTCACTTGTACACTTGCTGTTATCTACTCTTTTCATCTCTTTCTTGGTCTCCCTTGCGGTCTTTTTCCAGATACTTCATCCCATCATTCTCTTTGGTATTCTCTCCTTTTCCATCCTCATTACATGACCTTACCATCTCAGTTTTGCTTCCTCTACTATCGCTTTGTACTCCTTGTACTCCATGCTTTCCCAGATAGATTCATTCCTAATCCTGTTTTTCCTCGTGACAGATAGCATGCTCCTCACAAACTTCATTCCTATAACCTCCACTTTCATAGCCTTTGTTACATTCACTGTCCAGTATTTCTGCTGCATGTGTGACTATGGGTACAAAGATGCCATATGCAACTCTTCCTTACACTTCAAGAGCACTTCTATTCTTCAAAGCAAGTCTCTTACACACCTATAGAATAACTCCCCTTGCTGCCCTCTTCTTGTAGATCCTCTCTACTACCACCCTTCGCTTCAATCACTCTTCCCAGATATTTTACACTTTGTACCTTTCTCAGCTTACTCCATCAACTTATAGCTTTACTAAGCCTTATCCTCTTCCTTGTCATTACCATCACTTCACACTTTGCTATGCTAAACTTTATTCCCCACTCTTTTGCTTTCTCATTCCATTCCTGTGGCTGTTCCTGTACTTCCTTCTCCACCCATACCATCAAATTGTCTAAAAACATCATCGCTTTCATTCTTTCCTCCCACTTTATTCATGACCATTTTCACTACCATTACAAATAGTAGTGGTGAGAGAACACTCCGCTGCTTCACACTTTTTTTTTTAAACCACTCCGCCCACCACAACTCATACATACTCTTCACTCTCATTACAACTCCTCTTTCCACTCCAGCCTCCTCCATTGCTTTACACATCTTAATCCACGCTATCATATGCCTTCTCTACATTCATGAATACTATTACCAAGTCCTTCCCAAATTCATACCTTCTCTCCATCAGCTGCCATATAGCAAAGAACAAGTATGTTCCATAAATTCATCCTTTCCCTCTCTCTGCATTCTTTTACTTTCTTTCTATTCTCTTTTCAAATATCTTCTAATTCTTTCTGTACAATGCCACATTAACGTTATTCCCTTATAATTTTCACCCTCTTTGTATCTCTCTTTTTAAAAATTTGTATTTTAGTTCCCTTCTTCCAATCTTCCAGTATCCTGTTCTCCTTATATATAATTTTCAGCATCCTGTATAATTATTGTCATGCAGCTCTTATCATTTTCACAGTTGGTTCATTTTTGTCCACACCTGGTGCTTTTCCCTATTTCATCCTCTTTAATGCATCCTCTACCTCTTTCCATGTGGGACCCACGCCCTCCTTATCTGATAATTATTCTTTGTAATCTTTTGCTTTTATCCTTCACTCTCATTCCTTTTCCTCTTCCAGATTGAACATTTTCTCAAAATATTTCCTCCATAGTTCATTTTATTCTTCTCCTGTCTTCATAATTCTTCATTTAATATATTTTTTAAATGAACCCCAAGTCAGCATCAGTGAATTTTTCCTGAATGGAGTGCACGAGTGAATCCCAAGCCTCACCCGCTTTCCCCTATTAAATAATCTGTGCTGCAAACCTTCCACAGAGCCGGCAATTGACGATACTTCTCCAAAAACTTTGTCAAAAAATCAAGGCTCATGAACTATTTAGAAAGGGAAACCGATAAGTTCCTCTGAATGAGAAAATCACACTGTCTGCAGTGTAGATACAAGAATCTTGCTTGTATTCCCCACTCGTGTGTGAGCCAATAGCGAGCTAGCTATGAGCCGAGCCCCTCCGATGGCCCTGGCGAGCCCGGCCAGATCAGGCTCATCTGACACCAAGCCCGGCTTCGTGATACCCCACCCATAGTTTGGGTGATTGGAAACCGAGCCAAGCTGCACTCGTATGTGAATGAGCCACTTTAGCTTCTTTTTTACAATGAGAGATACAATATCTTGTTCGGCAGCCATGTATTATTTACCTTGGAGGTTTGATTCTATAAGTCTTACCTCCTATGAAATGACGTGATTATAGTGATTATGTGCCAGTGGAAATCTTAGATCGCCTAATTAAACCAGACCGTGGTGACCATAAGAACAGTTCCCTTTTATGAAAAATACCTATGTTAACACAAGGAATGGAACCCAGGATCTCTAGGGGAGCTGACCACTAGACCAAGAGTCTAGTCAACCAAAGGGGTTAGTTTAGAGTAATTGAATTACATTTTTTTCATTAAATTAACTCATATGAAGTTGTATTAAAAACAGGATGATTTGACCTTGATTGATAAATGTATGCAGTTGTGTCTCAGGGTGAAAAAAGTTGTGGGGAAATAAGAAAAGTGTTTAAATCAGTATAGTGTTGTTACCAACCTGTGCGACAATGGTGTTGAGGAGTAGGAACCCGAGAAGCGTGAGAAAGACAGCAGGGCTGTGAAACCCCAGCATGGGGTACGAGATGAGATGGTACACGGCTGGCAGGCACACTGTCAGCGGCAGCTCACCGACCATCTTGGCAAGGTAATACGCAGACAATCGGTAGGCACCAGACAGGCGCTCCTTTGTGATCACTTCTCTTTCAGGGGGAACTGTGCATATGGTACAGGTAAGGTGAGATTAGTGACCATGACTAATTAGCCATTTCTGTAATTAACTAGGCTGACTGTTTAATATTTGAGATGTGAGGAATAGGCCCTGATTAACACTTTTGGGTGCCCTGTGCCAAGTAGAGCTTGGGGCCCTTATAAGTTAGTTCCCCAATGAAGGCTTATGTATCTTACATGCACATCATACATGGATCATTTTATTTATATACAATCTTTTTTGCAAACATTTAGCAATCATAGTGAGTGAGTAGGTACCGAGAATTTTGTTACCAACATATTAATTATTTATTAATACTATAGTAACTATTAGCTATACAGTCTATTTTATTCTGAGTGGATTATAGTACTGTAAATTAATAATACCTAATAATATAATAATGCTGGGCATTATATAATCATAGACTATTTCAGTGTAATTGCATTTTATGTAGTCCAACGTCTGCAGATAAAATAGATAGTATTAGTATAGTAAAGAATGTTTTATTAGTTATATTTTTTTTTTTTTTGCATTAGACTCACATCACATTTAGTTGATTCTTCAATATTAACAATTTTATTATTTTACCTCAGAAATTATTGTCAATATAAAATCAATGTTTATTTTCCCGTCAAAAGTCAACAGTACCGTCTGCAGTTATGTAGTATTTCTGATTTGCCAGAAGCAAAGGTTGCATTTATTTTTAAACACGGACTGTCAGACTCTACGTAATACCAGACTACCAGCACCCTTCAATTAGGGAATTTCTAAATTAGTTTGGGATAAATTTTACAAAAAAAAACATAAAAATATTGATTTGAAATATAATACTATCACAAAATAAATATGACAAGTCAAAGTGTTTATTCACCATGTTGGCAGGGACTTCTAACCTCGGGGCCCCGGTGCATGGCACACTTGGCACATGCCTTAACCCGGGCCTGGTGAGGAACAATGTGAACTTAAGGATTCTAAGGAAAAAACTAGTCTAATTAAGACTCAAGTGTCATATATAATATGTATATATTCTGAATCACAAGATTTATCCTAAATGAAATAAACTAATCATGTTCCATAAGATCATGACATATATTTTAGTGAAGAGTTTCTATAAAGCTCACACTAACGAGACTTAATTAACTTACAAGAGGATAAAGCTCCAAAGAGAGCAAACAGCATCCAATACGTTGTGGAGAAGAACATCCATCCCTGAATATCGTGCAGAGACTCTTCTTTCCTCTCCAGCTGGAACCAGAGCAGACCTGCCAACACGCCCAGACCGATGGTCTGCACCCAGTTCAACTTGGACAACATCCGTGGCCGTGCCTCTTGGAAATTACGTTGTGACAGAACCTTCATGAAACAAAAAATTATACCTATTCATTGACCCCCAAACTATTACGATTACAACTGAGGTTTCATTTAAATTCGCCCATTTGTAATTTGATGGCAGGAAAGGTGTTAAATTTTTTTAAGTAAAAAAAGCACTGAATTATTAGTTTGTCAATAGTCTACTTATTAATTTATGTAGATGTTACACAAATCTGGTTTGTGCATAAATTTATCATAATAATAATACTTAGTCTTACTATCCGTTTGGGTTATAGCTTAAGTACTAATTACGCTAATGGATTAGGAATTGGGAGGGTTGAATTTAGAGGAAGTGAACCCGCATTTGCGTGGAGGGAGAGTGGAAAACCATTTAGGAAAAACCACCCCCAGTTCACCCGACCGAGATTCGAACCTCGATCTCCCCGTCCTTGGCGGTCGAGCTCAACACGACTAGCGCGTTAGTCAACTACGCCACCAGGCGGTAATTTATCATAAGCAACGTTATTAGCATCTGTGACCACATTTATAAAGAACCCTGATTCACTATGAAAATTTAATTTCAACCTCAGTAGGGTTCAAACACATTAAATGGCGTGTTATTGCTGTTGCGAACGTACCTTGAACTGTGTCCAGAAGCTCGTGGGCCATTGCCAGCTGACGTCGTCATCGGAGCTGCTAACGGAGGAGGATGCGTGACTCTGGTTATCCTGCCAAAGTGTTTTACCTTCTTCGTCTTTCATTACTACAACAAGAAATAAAACGGCGCTGGTTATGAAAGTTCGGAAGTTAAAAACAAACATCAATATGTTGACACTAATCTTGCTTCTTCACTCAGCTTTCCTACTGGAAGAAAAACTATAATTCTTTTCATTATAAGTCAGTGGGTCCACTTATGTATGTAAAGAAGTAATTATATACTGTTACTATAAATAGTTGAGTTTCAGAGATGATCCAATTTCCCTTTCAACATGAACTTCTTGTTACTTCGTATACCGGAGATTGGTTGATTCCTAAGTCTAGACTACACATTCCCATATCCAGATATCAAGAATAATACTACACAGTAAAAGGTGGCTCATAGTGTAGTCTCCCAATCATAATATTTTGTTTAACATTACATTACTCTTGAAATAAAGTTTTTAAAAAATAATTGGGGTTGTAGGTGTTATGAAATTTATAATATTTCAATTAGCTACTTTCCTAGACATTGATGATAGCACAAAACTACCTTATTAACGATATTTTCACAAGAGGGAAAGAGAACAGGGGTGAATCCTCAAACACCCTCCTTTAGTATGGTACTGCACAGGAAAGAAGGATAGGAACAAACACAATTTGGTAATGGAAAGAAGAAAACACTTAACATTGCTGCCACTGGACAAGTAGGTAAAGGCTGCCATTCAAATAGAATTGCATTGTTGCCGTCAACTCCTTCTACCAATGTTTCATTCTATCAGAACTTTACAGAAGGAAGCATGGGCGTCTAAAAGGAGGCGAGAGGGGCCCACCACCTTGGATATGGAGTTTAATATGCACGAGTCGTATCTTAGCTTATAGCTATGAAGTTTAAAAGTGGCCAAAAGACAAGTAAAATGTTTTCTTATTTTATATTTATCTTTTTAAATCAATGAATTTCAATTTTTAAGCTATCTTCCAATCATTATTGGTGCAGAGCTCAAAATATCATATTGACTCATAGGTTAGAAAACAAAACACAAACCAATACATTGGTTGTTTCCAATATCTACACAACATTAATGTTGTTGTGTAAGCACTTTTTCAAAGTATTATCTTGTTTGTTATAATCTAATGATTCGTTTTCTTAGCAGACAACTTTTAATTTGCTTCACAGATTATTGTTATTAAAAAAGCTTGTCAAAAATTTATTTTGCCCTCCCCTCCTCCCAACCAAAAACAATGATTGCAGGTATCAATGAGAGGGCGCGTGTGAAAAACACAACACCACTAGCTAGAAGAGGAAACAAAAAACTAAAGAGAGGAAACACAAATAGGAGTTCCTAATCGTATCTTAACATCACCATCATTATTATGAACAGTTTCTAGGCTGTTTGGAACATAAGCCTCTCCAAGGTATCTTTTCTCTCGGCCACCGTGACCCGTAGAACTAGTAGCTTATGGTTGTTTTTATCCAGTGTTTTTGTTATCTTCAGTTTACTAAGCCTATCGTGGCCTACACCTGAGTAGTATAGGTCCTCAGGTAAACCTTCTTTTGGTGGTAGCCTTCTTTAACTGAGGTTAGAAACAGTTGATAATGATGTATAAATAGGAACATAGGAAGTTATGTTGCATTCTTCACAGGCTATCCTGGTCGTTCTTATAGAAAAAAAACACTCTTGAGTGGAAGTGGACGGTAACAGACTATTGTTTTTTCCAGAGGCAGCAGTGTAAAGTATGAGCTCTTTACACTTAAAGACCATCTGGTGTTTTCTCCTATACCTCCTGCCTGTACCCTCTTCCACGTATAATAAGATGTACCTCAAAATGTGAAAAAGAGGTTTTCCTTTCAATGTTATAGAACAGGTGTGCGAAACTCATTTGATCATAAAGGATACATTGAAAATTAAAAATACCGAGGAAGCTGCATTAAAAAATATATATTGTCAACAACTTGAATAAAAAGAATTACAACACAATAAGAAAATAATAAACCCCTATTTGAAATAATAAGTCGCACCCCATATTTATTTTCCAAACGTTTGAAACCTTTTATCTGCAGCAACGTTGTGGCAAAGTAATTTTCATAATTGCTGACAAACATGTGTCCATATATTTGCGCTATATATATATTATATTTATTTATCCAAGAGGTAAAATTGACTAGGCTGTTTCTCTATGAGTTAGATACCTTTTTACCTAACTATATCGCATAGTAAAAATAAGCTCAACTAAACTAGAGATAAAATTAAGAACGGAAAAATTATTAATTTTATCTCTAGTTTAATCCTATCTTTGTACTGAAACAGAGCATTGAAAAAAGATGGGAATATGGTATAGATACCACGATGACCTTCATTCACATAAAAAAAAGGCTTATGACAAAGTACTAAGAGACTTATACTGTAGTTAACCATAGCCAATATTATTTATATTTATTTTAGGTCAGCCATAAAGCTTATTTATCATTTTATTACAAGTATTTTCTCTTTTCCAATTAAATAGGATGCCTCTATTAAAAAGTATTAATGTATGTGCTATATTACACATCATAGATAACATTCCAAAACTAAGAATAAGTACTTTTAATTATGTTTAAAATATTGTTTTGGATTGGGTAAAAAGAAAATATTAAAAGTAATGAAATAGTGGGAGAAAACTTTAGTTTACGGGATTTTAAATGTAAAATATAACATATAATAAAAAAAACTTAACATTTATAACAAAACAGTGATCTTTTACAAGTGTTGGCAACCCAAAACCTAAACATATGATTTTTGAACTGTCACCCAGGTAAAAACCTATCATGAACAGACCCTAAGAATAGAAGATAAACACACTGATTGGTTCCAAACGGAAAGGAGAGTGAGACAGGGAAGTGTTTAATATTGTAATGGATGAAATTATAGCCCAAGTCCAGGGTTTCAGAAACCCGAGGGGACTGAAGGTGATTGCATGCACGGACGATGTCATGGCCTGGGAGGAGTCGGAAGAGGATTTGGAGAGAGACCTAGCTAAATGGGCAGGATCGATGGAATGATATGGATTGGACACGAATGTGGAAAAGAGCAGTATGATGAAGGTGGCTAGAAAAACAAACCCAGCAAAGAAAGTAACAATTAATAGAAAGTAACTAAAAAAGGTGAAATATTTCTGCTTTCTAGGAAGTAAGATTACTGCAAATGGTAAGATCCAGGAGGAAATAGGACAAAGGATATGGAAGAGTGGACAATTCTACCATGTAGTACAACACTTCCTTACACTTCAAGGAAAGAGGACAGCAGGGAGAGTGGTTCTATAGATGTGTAAAGAGACCTGATATGGAGAAGAGAAGTATCCTTGAAGTGTGGGTGTAATTTGTACCTATTGTCCCATATACAGCAGAAACATGGACAGTGAATGTAAGAGAGACTAGGAAAGTGGAGGCCATGGGAATAAACTTTGTGAGGAGCATGTTAGCTGTCACGAGGAGAAACAAGATTAGGAATTAAGTTATCCGGAAAAGAGTAGGAGTAGAGGAAGTACATGAGATAATAGAGGAAACAAGGGTGAGATGGTATGGGCATGTAATGAGCATGGAAAAGAAGAGGATGCCAAAGAGAATGATTGAGATGAAGTATGTAGGAAAAAGACAGAAAGGGAGACCATGAAAGTGAAAGAAAAGGGCAAATAACAGAAAGTGTGCAAATTAGAGGAGAAGAATGTAAGTGATTAAAGGAGGAAGAAGGTGGAAGGATAGAGGAAGATGGACCGATTTTACTAAACTGACCCAGCCACAGCCTGGAAACAGTTGATGATGATGATGATGATGATGAGTTAATTAATTAAAATAAATTAAATATTTTGTTTTTGTGAACTAAAACAGTAATGCTTGCAAAATGTGTTAAATTTAAACTTACCTACTGGTAGTGTTACCTGTCAATTTTTCATTAGATTCCTATGAACAGTGTTGTCCAGTATATACAATTCACACGAAATATAGCAAAATAATTATAAATAGAAAAAAAAAAGCTTAGCTCATGCAATAAAAGAATTGTGTAAATATTAGATGTGGAATTAAATTATTTTAGGGTCACTGTTAATTTTTTGGGGAGTATACAAAAATATATCAGTGATACTAAATTAATGTAAAAATAAAAAAACCCATGCATTACATATTTAGAAAACTAAAAGGAAATTTCAATGAATATCAATATGGTTACAAATCAATGCAATCACACTACTATCCATATGGAGGGGGCCCACATTTCAATTAATTTCAATTAATTGAAAAATTACACCTGAACAAAGGAATCAAACCCGGGACCTTTGGCTTAGCGCGCCAATGTTCTACCACTGAGCTATCCAGAATTCATCCCGTGCTCAGGGTCATTCTTCACTCATAGTTTAAGGCAGAGTCTGTATTAGACATATGTATAATCATCAGCTACATATGAGCAACCAATAGTTTTGCAAGCTATCAGATACAAAATACATCTGCGACTCAGGAGGGCTGTTATGCTGCCAACTATAAGCTAAGCCAAAGGTCCCAGGTTCGATTCATGTGTCCAAGTGTCCTTTTTCAACTAATTTAAGTGAATTTAAAGTAAATGGCTTAATATTTTGACTCTTTTGTTAATTTTTAAACTACGTACTTCATATATTAAACTTTCTTTACCCCCACAATCATTTTGGAACCTTAGTTGTTATGAGCTAAATTTCTAAATTTAGTTTCATGAGAATTGTTTAACAGGTCACAAAATAGACTATGCCATGCGTTTGAAACCCCCCCAGCCACATGTATTTTAAGAAAGTAAACAATAACAAATTCTATGGGCCAGTAATTTAAATATTTAATAAAACTAGTATCTCACTTGTCCTGTGGCTTGTTTCCCGTCCTACATGAACCCCCACTCTATCCGTGCTGTTAATACAATACTGCTAACTTTACTTGGTTAAAATCCTCCACAAGGTCGCTAAGCCTATGTACAGCGTGCAATGCTTGGGAGATGCGTGCCTACCTATTGCGGTGTAAACATTGTTTTGTGTCCCGGGATCGACGACGCACATTTCAATGGGTTTTTTAGCTCCAATTTTGTGGTGGTTGGTGGCTTGACCGTTCCGTGTCCCAGGCCACAATTCTCTCTGGCAATGGCAGCTATTGGTGCTAATGTGTCCTGGGGCAGGGCGGGGGAACAAGAAAATGTCAAGTCTCCACTTGGTAAAAAATCATTGATAAAAAAAGTGCTATCAAAATAAAATATAATTTGAAGAAAGAAATACAGTTCTAAGAGGTCCAAGTTCATTTGATTTTCATAGTTTACATAAAAACACACACAGTCAATTAGCAGGTTTTATTACAAAGTACACATAATTATTAATTTGACACCATATAATTAAGGGTGTAAAAATATTTATTTCTGTACTGTACTTAAATTAAAAACTAGTTACAAGGAACTAAGATCAATCATTATATATTTTAATGCTAATATTAGTTATATATATATATATATATATAATAATGTGTACTTTTAATGGGGCACATTTACTTAACAAGCACACAAACTATTTGTACAGATAAAGCATTTAAAATATAATAATAAAATTGAAAACTAACATAAAATAAGCTGATGTATTTGTTAAACAAATTGCAACATTGACAGTACAATTTAAATAAAATAGATCAGACAAATGTAACAATATATTCATTGATGGCGGGATAAATAATTTACTATGCATTAATTTATAAATGCTTTAATTATATTTCATATAAATACATATGCAATATAGTTATATAAACTATAAATTATGAGTGTGTGAAAAATTTAACCTGGATTATTTTAATGTTTTTGAATGTACATTTATTGAAGTAAAATAAATCCAAGTTTTAAAATACAAATAGAGAAAATTGTTTTTTTCATTTATTGTTATAAGAGGGGCTGGGAAAACAAACACATGATTGGGAGTTTACTAAAGTCCACCCCTAGGCACTAAAAATGTATTTCATTCAAAGTGTGAGAGAAAGAAAGTGGAAACTTTAACTTCCCCATTAAATACATATTATCAATTTAAGTACCTAAAAGATCCAGTGGCACACCCAAAGGTAGGAAAGCAGAAATTGATTCCCCCTCCCCCATAAGCTCACAAACAATTTGGATAAAATTTTGATTAAGGGTAAAATTACAACCATTGTGTACCAGTCTGCAATACATTTGAGTGGAATTAACTAAAATGTTAAAACCATGAAGTACAACTATAATATTGAGCAGTGGTGAGCAACCCTGGGTCTCAAGTTATTAAGGGGCAGTTGATTTTTTTTAAGGATGACATAAAGGATTTTTTTAAACTGTTAGGTAAATAGATCCTTTGTAATCCTGTAAGCAAATGTTATGTGCAATAAAATCACTTTGGCTAAAGACATTTGACAGCCTTAAAAACATTTATAGGCCACAAAATATTCACCGTAAATGTAAAGTGTAAGAGAGGGCCTCGCATAAGTAGGAGGGAAATATTTATTTTATGTACATGGTGGCATGGGTTCTTCAAAATAAAATAATACTTCATTGGGGTTGCACCCAGGAAAAGGTTGCCCATCACTGATACTGATACTGAAGATGAGCTAAGAAAACATCGACCAAAGTTTAAGAACAGACTAACAGCTTGATATTAAAAATATCAACCACTTTTCAATTTTAAAAGTGCCCATAAAATTCCCAATAGGAACAAATTATACAAATATTCTCTTAAATATAATTTCTCCCTCCTTCCCTAAGGTAAATTTCTGTGTGCACCACTGGAAATAACAATAATTCTACGGTTCTGCATCGGATTAAAAGAGAGAGAAAGGACTCACCATTGCTGTGTATGTGACTCTCTTGGTAATTGTTGAGGTATTTATCACAGAGGGTAACGGTGTTGGAGAAGTACTCCGGCAACAGTTCTTGCGGGTAGTCGGGTAGCCTGCGCGCATCTTTGGAAGCTGCGATGATCTTCTCCTTCATCTCCTCACTGCCTTTCACTTGTTCCACTGCGCACACAACACACACATGGGTCCCCTGCACTCTCTGACAGATAACAAAAGTGTGGTTCAGTTGTAATTCCCGGTGCACTCAGCCGGGATTCAAACCTCAACTTTCCCACCAGTATTGTGTGTTGTGGACTGATGTCTTAGACTGTGGGGATGTGTGTAGGTAATATTGTTTTTAAAATACTTTTGTATCAGTGTGCTTATTAGCTATATTAGCTATATTAGCTATAGGGGAACGAGGTGGTGAGTTTTTGAATGAACATGTTCTCTGTTTTAATCAAATATAATCTCACATAGATAAATATATAACCTAGACCCCTCAACATCACCTCTGTAACATAGATGTAAACTCACATATAAAATCTGCTGGGTTGTATTGTGGCATCACGGCCAGACCAATGCTATTAAAAAAATCCACCACTTTATGGACAGGACCAAAGTACGCAGTCTGAAACAAGAAGGAGAACATAAAATACATTTTACAGAGTACTATCACTTAGCTAATCTCAGTTTTATTTAAAATATGAATAAAATGGTTTTGTGATTAATTCCGTCAGTTTTCAATGTAGTTATTTAAAATATCTTTACAAAATTAATAATTATTTAAAAAGACCCTCCTTAGGATTTTTTCCATGGCTATCTATAGTACATTCACCCTCTTAACTGTTAAATTACTGTGTTTGTCCTACATGTTTATTATTAAATTTATATGTTCCGTCAGTTTTAACCCACTTTTATTTTTGGTTTCTTTGCTTATAAAGTTGTGTTGAGCATTTCACACTCCCTCTTGATGAGTTCTGGTATATGAAACCTAGGCCGCGGGGGTGCAGGTATTTAGGTTCAAGCCACTAGATCTGTGTTGAGTGCCTATACAAACAGTTTATCTAATAAAAAGCTATGGTTGATTGCTGACCTGTCCATTACAGAGCAATAGCAGTTTGTGGAACATGTGGAAGATCTGAGAGGAGGGTTGATGAACAGTCACCACTACCGTCTTGCCCTCCTTCTCTGCGTACCTCTTCAGACTGGACATGAGTGTGTATGCCGAGTGTGAGTCCAGGCCGGATGTTGGCTCCTGAAACACACGATGGGGATATTCAACAAACATTGGGAGATACTAAACATAGCCTGGGGGATACCCAACACACAGTGGGGATACTAAACATACATTGGGAGATACTAAACATAGCCTGGGGGATACCCAAGACACAGTGGGGATATTCAACAAACATTGGGAGATACTAAACATAGCCTGGGGGATATCCAGCACACAGTGGGGATACTAAACATACATTGGGAGATACTAAACATAGCCTGGGGGATATCCAGCACACAGTGGGGATACTAAACATACATTGGGAGATACTAAACATAGCCTGGGGGATACCCAGCACACAGTGGGGATACTAAACATACATTGGGAGATACTAAACATAGCCTGGGGGATACCCAACACACATTGGGAGATACTAAACATAGCCTGGGGATACCCAACACACAGTGGGGATATTCAACATACATTGGGAGATACTAAACATAGCCTGGGGGATACCCAAGACACAGTGGGGATACTAAACATACATTGGGAGATACTAAACCTAGCCTGGGGGATACCCAACACACAGTGGGGATACTAAACATACATTGGGAGATACTAAACATAGCCTGGTGGATACCCAACACACAGTGGGGATACTAAACATACATTGGGAGATACTAAACATAGCCTGGGGGATACCCAACACACATTGGGGATACTAAACATACATTGGGAGATACTAAACATAGCCTGGGGGATACCCAACACACATTGGGAGATACTAAACATAGCCTGGGGGATACCCAACACACAGTGGGGATACTAAACATACATTGGGAGATACTAAACATAGCCTGGTGGATACCCAAGACACAGTGGGGATACTAAACATACATTGGGAGATACTAAACATAGCCTGGGGGATACCCAACACACATTGGGAGATACTAAACATAGCCTGGGGGATACCCAACACACATTGGGAGATACTAAACATACATTGGGAGATACTAAACATACATTGGGAGATACTAAACATAGCCTGGGGGATACCCAACACACATTGGGGATACTAAACATACATTGGGAGATACTAAACATAGCCTGGGGGATACCCAACACACATTGGGAGATACTAAACATAGCCTGGGGGATACCCAACACACATTGGGAGATACTAAACATAGCCTGGGGGATACCTAACACACAGTGGGGTTACTCAACATACATTGGGAGATACTAAACATAGCCTGGGGGATACCCAACACACAGTGGGGATACTAAACATACATTGGGAGATACTAAACATAGCCTGGGGGATACCCAACACACATTGGGGATACTAAACATACATTGGGAGATACTAAACATAGCCTGGGGGATACCCAACACACATTGGGAGATACTAAACATAGCCTGGGGGATACCCAACACACAGTGGGGATACTAAACATACATTGGGAGATACTAAACATAGCCTGGTGGATACCCAAGACACAGTGGGGATACTAAACATACATTGGGAGATACTAAACATAGCCTGGGGGATACCCAACACACATTGGGAGATACTAAACATAGCCTGGGGGATATCCAGCACACAGTGGGGATACTAAACATACATTGGGAGATACTAAACATAGCCTGGGGGATACCCAACACACAGTGGGGATACTAAACATACATTGGGAGATACTAAACATAGCCTGGGGGATACCCAACACACAGTGGGGATACTAAACATACATTGGGAGATACTAAACATAGCCTGGGGGATATCCAGCACACAGTGGGGATACTCAACATACATTGGGGAATTCTCAACACATGACTTTGAGATGTTGCAACGTACATAGAATATTTTCTTCAATCTTATTGCTAACACCAACGGAGTTGGCTCAGATCCAGTGTTAACCCTGAGCTAAGAATCCCAGTTGGTTTGTTATCATGTTGTGATCTTCTCTGTGTTTTTAGGTGAGTTTGTTCTCTAATTTAGTGTAACTTGCTGAGAGTCAAGTGGGTAGTAAGACTGTAATTATTAGTAGTGTTTTGTTTCCATAATCAACTGTTGTAACGAGGAAGGTGGTGTTCCCCCACTGGTGGACAGGACACTGAGGAGTAATTCTTGTATGATCTTGTATGATCCCGTAGTGAAAATATTGAATGTTTTGAATCCTGGGCTGGGTGTATTGAGGTATATTTTCCTCAAATGGTTTCCTATTCTCCTTCCATGCAAATGTGAATTTACTTTAGTTTAAATTCTACCTAAATTTTACCTTAATGTGTAAATATGAGAATAGCCTATATATAATATAAAAAAGAAAAATTGGTAAGAAGGGACATAAACAAAATGTAATTCTTATAGTTATGATATGTATGTGCTCACATCTAGCAGCATAAGTGAAGGGTTGGTGAGCAGTTCGCAGGCGACGTTAGCTCTTTTCTTCTCACCGCCAGACAGACCTCTCTTCAGGTAGTCACCGATAACTGCAACACGCAAACACACGTCTTGATACATTGGCACTGGGAACTGGGATTGAGAGACTGAGCAACTGGACCATGCCTCAAATCTGTTTGGGGGATGCGTTAATAGAGTCAAATCTGTTGGGGGATGCGTTAATAGAGTCAAATTTGTATAGGAAGACCCTTATCTAACAGATATAATATATATCTACTTCCCCATATTCATGTGTCAAGTCATGTGATCTGCAGTTGTCACTTTCAATAGCTATTATCAATGACAATACCTATAAAACAATACTAATAGTAATAGTATAGTAAAATAATATGTATTTCCGTTGGAATATCTATGTTTGTATTTTCTAAAAAGCCCTTCCTATAAAAATTTGACTGTGCCTGCAGACTTGTGGTGAAGCCCCCTTGCTCGTCCTCTCACAGGAGATTTATTTTTAAAATCAAATCCTTCTTGAAGCAATTTTAAGTTAATTATAATTGGGATCGCAG
The DNA here is from genome assembly GCA_033556935.1 of Timema podura. NCBI lineage: Eukaryota > Metazoa > Arthropoda > Insecta > Phasmatodea > Timematidae > Timema > Timema podura. The sequence goes on from JAVRXN010000003.1 coordinate 76,984, forward strand.
GTGCTAGAAATAAGCTAGTTGGCCTAGGCATTGAGAAGTGTTAAAAAATACATTATTCATATTCTTGTGTCCTTTTTTAAAATGGGGAGCTTAATGCTTCAAGGACGGCTAACTCATGGTGTCCTCTTAAGGTGATAACATGGGTTAGAGTCCATATTTTTGTAGTTTTCGTGACAATAAATATTTTGGGCCAAATTACATAAAATATTGATCCAGTAGAAACATTTAAATTTTCAACATTAAATGTTTTGTTGAACGTTTATCATAGGCATAGGGGAATTTAACTAGGCCAGTTTCCTCCCATTAAAAAGTTTATAGTTAAATTCTGTGATGCCTAGGACAAATATTCAAGAATGGTTGAGATTACTATAAAATGTTTAGAAATTAAACTAAAATGTATCTACATAATCATTATTTTATTTGTTTTGTCCCAAAAAATCCCTGTAAAAATCCTGACCTTAACTCAAACTCCCGCCTTAAGATAAGCGTTGTGAGCCCCATTAGAGCTTCTTGATAAGTGTCCCATGTACTTACTGGTGTCCTGGCAGTTTGTGAGGTCCATAACATCTATGATGTGGTCCACGTATTGCATCTTCTGCATGTATGTCATAGTGTCGGGTAACCTCAGGCGTGCGGCGTACTGGAACACAAAACACCACTATTATGTATCACAAACTAGGTTTATAGTGATGGGATTAAGTAACCGAGCTATTATATTTGTTAATTACTGTTATAATATTCTTTAAATTGTAAAATGACACCTGGACACAGGAATCGAACCCGGGATACTCTTACCATGGAGCTATCCAAGAGTCATTCCATGCCAAGGCCCCAGATAAGGATATGAAAGTTTCGCTGCGCGCTCCTTGAGCCAGGTTGAGTCTATCAACACTGGGGTTCGCTAGTGTCGATGCTCAGTGAGAACAGCACTTCTAAATGTGCAGTTGTTAAAGGACTCACACTTAGGGTGGGGTTGTGGGGAACGCGAGAAAAGGCCAGTGTGTTTGCAGTTCTTATAACTAAATATTTTTATGGCCAAAACAAATAAAATATTGCTCTAGTATAAACAAAGAATTGCATTTTCTACACATGGTGATGTCAACACTTGTTAAATATCTGTCATGAACAAAGCGGCATTAGATAACAAACTTTTTAAAATGAAGAGAAAAAGTTGTTAAAATCCCGGACAGATATTCAAGAACTGTTGAGGTCACTATGTGAAGAAAATTAAACTCTATGTTGGTGATGAAGCGATATTTGATTTTTTTATTACCAAAATTATGTTTTGCTATAAAAACTGCAAAACAAAAAACACTTACTTTATCTCGCGTTCCCTACACCCCCACCTTAACATGTTCATCATAAATGGCCCATTGTAATCGTAATGGGCAGTCTGAGTAAGTACTTTATGAGGTAGGTTTATATGAAGAGGGTGTCCGGTCGCTACCTGAACCTAACTTTGTGAAAGCCGGCCGATTGACTTGAGATGTATATTTGTGTCTTCTTTCTAGTCTAGTGAAACCATGTTTAAAACCAGCTGTTTTTAATGTCCCTTGATGGCACCTAGCGATACCCGTGTTGAAGGAGTCAAGCTCTTCCACAGAGCGCAACCATTTTAACCTGAAGGTTGTAGGTCTGGTTTATACCTTGTCATATTTTAAGGCAAAGTATGCATTCTAAGCCAAAGGTCCCGGGTTCAATTCCCGTGTCCAGGTGTCATTTTCTCGTCTGGTTTGCAGATGACGGGGAGGCCGGGGTTCCAATCTCAGCCGAGTTTACTGAGGGTAGTGTATTTGAAGTGGTTTCCGAATGTGGATGTATTTCCTCCATATACTCACCTCGTCAGTCTTAATATGTGACTAAGCCGGACAGCTCTGTAACCCTCACACCTCATATAATTAGTAAAAACTACATTTTGGCAACAAGTGAGATTTGAACTAAAGTATTTACGAGTTTGTTGGTCCTTCGTCGCTTGGAATAAAATGTATCTGTGCGCTTAATTTAAAATGACCGAGGGTAAAATATTTTGGGCACGGGGCTTCATCTGATGAACCTAAATACCAATGAGATGAGTATAGAGCTCCTGAATATGAGTATACGGGGGTAGGGGGTGCCTAGATATGAGTATAGGGGAGTGCCTGTATGAGTAAACCCCCGGAGACGAGTACATGAAAATAAGACGTCGGCAAATAAAAATAGGGCCGGGCCCCTGTAAAGGAGTATAAGGCCCATGGAGATGAGTATAAGGCCCATGGAGATGAGTATAAGGCCCATGGAGATGAGTATAAGGCCCATGGAGATGAGTATAAGTCCCATGGAGATGATTATAAGGCCCATAGAGATGAGTATAAGGCCCATGGAGATGAGTATAAGGCCCATGGAGATGAGTATAAGGCCCATGGAGATGAGTATAAGGCCCATGGAGATGAGTATAAGGCCCATGGAGATGAGTATAAGGCCCATGGAGATGAGTATAAGGCCCATGGAGATGAGTATAAGGCCCATGGAGATGCGCTATGGGCAAGGATGTCAACAAACTCGTCTCCCAGCTCGAAACATTGTAATGTTTACCAGTGAGAGCAGCCAAGTTGAGGGACATGGTTGCACTCCTTCCTCGCTTGGCTCTCGGCCAAATCAACAGTGTCGTCAACCTACATTCTATTTCTGAGTGAATGGTGAGGGCTGCAGAACTTCCGTTTGAACAATTTGTGCCCACATTACTATATACTGTATTAAAGGATTGTATGTTATAATAAGAACAACTACTCTAGTACGCAGTTATATCGCCACTAGCAACAAGGAGGGGTCTTTTAATAAAACCATTTTAAGAGGAACACTAGTTGTTATTTTAATATCAACGCCTCTTACTACCCATTCGGATTATACGCACTTACACTAATGTGTAATGGTAGGGTGATTGTGAGATGAAATGGAGGACCTACAGTTTAACGTGGAATCCGAACCACGGTGGAGGCCTGCCATTCCTCACATTCACAAGTTGTGATTAATACACGTATTGTCAGAGGTGAAGGAAGGGTTTGTCAATCAGATAAATCTGTGCCAGGACCGAGGATTGAGCCCCGGACCCCCAGCACAGAAGTCAGACACCTTACCCCTGGACCGCCAGGTCACCCCGCATGATCTAAGGCGTGACTCTCGTGTTGGACTAGCCTGCCGATAACAGGGGGGTCGGGGTTCAAATCCTGGTCTGGTATACTTAGGTTGTTTTTCCCTAAATGGTTTTTAATTGTCACTTCACGCCAATGCGGGTATAATTCCTCTTACTTCAACCTTCCTCATACCTATCTCATTATAGTAATTAGTAAATATGTGTACAACTTGAACAGGTAGTAAAACGCGGTGCGAAAATAACTAACTTGCCGGAATTCTTCAAATAATGTCAAATTCCCAAATAACACACAACAAACTGTTGTATTTCCTCGACGTTTATAAATAGAAGAACAGGGTCGCATTGCATGATGGTTTGCTATAAGGTCCGCGGGCCACATACATCACGGAAAGGGCCACGTGTGGCCCACGAACCACGAGTATGACACCCCCACCTGAGACCATTCTACCTCAGCAACTAATGTGTGCTGTTTTTAATGTTCGATTGAGAAACCTGATTTCTCAATCTTTAAACGGTGTGGCGAATTTCACTTTTCTATTATCCCTCCACGCAAATGCGGATACACTTCCTAAAATTCTACTTTCATAACCCCCACATCACTAGCTAAAAAAATGCGCATAGCCTGAACGGCGCACAAGCATAAATAAATAAATAAAGTAAAGGCCTTGAGTTCGGTTTGGTGTTGATCTAGACTGCCGAGGACGGGGAGATCGAGGTTCGAGACTCGCTCGGGTGAACTGGGGGTGGTTTTCCACTCTTCCTCCACGCAAATGCGGGTTCACTTTCTATCAATTCCACCTTCCCAATTCCTAACCTATTGGCATAATTAGTATATAAGCGCATAACCCGAACGGTTAGTAAGACGCGGTGCTAAATAAAATAAAATGCACGGGCAATGTCGCGCAGTCTATTGTCGTGCGGGGAAGTATATACGACAGTATCTAGGCGCTGCCAGTGTTCCAATTAATCTAGCAAGGAATTATTCAAAACACACACAGATATGCCCCTTATTGATCCTTTCTGGACAAGTGTCATCACACGCTGTAGAGCCATTACTCGCTGCAAGGATAGTATGTTGGAAAATTCAACACATAGCTCTAAAGGGTTGAGCTGAGGAGGGTAATTTTAAAAGAAATGCACCTCCATTAGTGTGTCGGAATAGATGTGCTCAAAAGAATGTGTAAAACTGTCTCCAATGCACTCGGCTAAAATTCTAGCCTCGATCTCCCCGTCAACGACTATCATATGTACTGAGTGCAAGTAAGGTAGATGATATTTTTACGCTCAACTAGAAGGTAAGAAATGTTATAGTTTTACCTCCAAGGTCTGTCGGAGCGTGAGGTCCGGGAAGAAGATGTCCTGTTGCAGTACGTAACATATCCTCCTCTTGCATCTCTTGTTGAGCTGCTCCTTGTTGAGGTGGATACTTCCCCCGTCCAGCCTGGTGCGGCCAGACAGACAGTTCAGGAGGGTGGTCTTGCCGCAACCTGCAAGAGGAAGACACACTCCCTCAATCTCGGATTGTTGTCCACTGGGACATTGCACTGTTCTCGAGAGGAGCTATAACATACACACTCCCTCAATCTCGGGTTGTTGTCCACTGAGACATTGCACCGTTCTCGAGAAGAGCTACAACATACACACTCCCTCAATTTCGGGTTGTTGTCCACTGGGACATTGCACCGTTCTCGAGACGAGCTACAACATACACACTCCCTCAATCTCGGGTTGTTGTCCACTGAGACATTGCACCGTTCTCGAGAAGAGCTACAACATACACACTCCCTCAATCTCGGGTTGTTGTCCACTGGGACATTGCACCGTTCTCGAGAAGAGCTACAACATACACACTCCCTCAATCTCGGGTTTGTTGTCCACTGGGACATTGCACCGTTCTCGAGAAGAGCTACAACATACACACTCCCTCAATCTCGGGTTGTTGTCCACTGGGACATTGCACCGTTCTCGAGAAGAGCTATAACATACACACTCCCTCAATCTCGGGTTGTTGTCCACTGGGACATTGAACTGTTCTCGAGACGAGCTATAACATACACACTCCCTCAATCTCGGGTTGTTGTCCACTGGGACCTTGCACCGTTCTCGAGAACTAGATACCGAAATGTGAACCAAACACGCTCGTGTGACTACTGTTACATACCAGAGGGCCCCATGACTGCCAGCAGCTCTCCGGGCCTCACCACTCCGCTCACGTCTTGCAGTACGGGCCTCTTGTTGACGGCGACGGTGAGACCGCTGAAGACGAGCTCTAGAGGTCTGTGAGGGAGGAGGGCTTGTTGGTCCAACCAGGGGAAGTGGACGGTGGTACTGGGCAGCGTCTCTACCCTGAAAGCAAACAAGACACACGTCACGGACAATGTTTTAACTTTAGGACAACTGCCAGTCATATCTGAGACCATCAAATTATCATTAGGAAACCAAACCACAGATAAATATGTGTACCTCATTGGGGACTGAAGGCAAAGCCTTCTAGTCAGTAGGCAGGCGCGCCCACGTCCGACTCAATTACTAATTTCATGAATTAAGTATCTACTTGAAGGTGTTAAATCTTCCATAGATTTAAAGATTTTTTTATTTCTTTTAATCTAATACACAGGCTGTCTACCACGAGCAAGTGAACCAATTTAATGAATTTTTATGACTTTATGAAAAAAGTTTTAGTGATCTAAAATTCAGTTATGTCCGCCCAAACATTCTGTGGCACTACATGTTAAATCTGTGCGAGAGCAGATTAAAATAACAATAATGCTAGCTGAACCGATCCAATATTATTATTTTATTTGATCTCATGACATTTTAAAACCTACGCTCATAATTTTTTTTTTTTTTACCTGTCCCTCTGCTAATTCGGGTGATACACATACATTTTAGGAAAAGGCAGGTTAGAATTTTGAGGAAATTTATCCGCATTTGTATGAAGAAAGAGTGGAGAGCCATTTAGGAAAATCACTCTCAGTACACCCTGCCGGAATTCAAGCCCTGACTTCTGCATCACCAGCAAATCAAAATAGACGAGCTTGACGTTCAGTCCGCGTGCCCTGTAACTAAGAACCGACCCATCCCTAGTTTTAACTTTTCATTGTTTATTTTTAAAGTGGAAATTCTGTAGTCAGAAATAACTTTATAATATAATATCTATAAAAAAGATCCCCCTCGCCGCAAAGGTAACGCGAGGGCAAGTGTCGCAATGACCTCGTGTCCGCCATATATTTGCAGGGCTCTTCACATTCCGCACTAGAATGAGCGTGTTTATTCTAACTCTCCAGGATAAACAACGGAACTTCAGACAGACAGATATACTAGTCTGCACTCTGCAGGTCGGCTTTCAGAACTGATGCAAATAATCGTTTCAAAAACATTGGGCCGCCTACTGGAGTACTGAGACGAACTGCTGACATTCAGATGACTCCGTTACGCACGGGCGATGTTTCCGTATTTAAAGGAGTATAATTAAACTATTATCCACCCGCTTTGGCGGGGCCGAATGGTCTAAGCTCTAGGGAGTCACTCTCGAAATAGACTGGACTGCCCATGACGAGAGATCGGGGTTCGAATCCCGGTCGGGTGTAGTGAAGTTGATTTTTCCTAAATGGTTTTTCAATCTCCCTCCACGAAAATGTGGATATACTTCTTCTAGGTTCAACCGTTATAATCGCTAAAAAAGAAAGGGGGGGGGGTGGTTAAAGCCTGCACTGTCACGTGTGAGAGCTACATGTCCAACTAAGCTAAGCTAGGATGGGTATACTACTATACTACTATATACTAGGGCAGCTCCAAGCAGACTGAAGCAAGAAGAATTCACCTTACTGAATAGAAGTAAGCGCAGGGAAAAAACCTCTCGACAGAAGTGAGGATAAAACCAGTGGGATAGTATCGTGCAGGGTGCATGCTGCGTTACCAGGGATATAGTTTACGTACATCATAGTAGCGTTGGTAGTTTACGGGAAGTGTCAAAGAACTAATTACGGGACAGTCTTCGCCTTGAACTATGTTGAACTGTGAATCCCTAGCAAATTAACATAATTAGTACATATGCTTATAACCCTAACGATGTTAAACAAACATTATCATCGTGCGAACAGCCAGCTACCGGGCAACTATTATAAAAATAATAACTGTCATAGACATTTGTGCATAATTTGATACTATTCAGCTCATAGTTTTCAGCAGAGTACGCTCAAAGGAGATTCAGGTAGTATTATGTTATCAGTCTGAACAGTGATTTCGCGTATTTAAAAAAATAAAGTAACAAAATAGCTTTGTTTGAAAAAATGTTTGAAGAAAGTTGTTTTAATTAAATGAATTTGATAGATTATCAATTATTCATAGTTAAAAATTATACTAGATTGTTTTAAGAATCATGCATTAAACTTTTAATTTATATATATATATATATACACATATATAAGTTATATACAAACAATTTTCTAAAGGAATTTTCTACCAAACTTAGCTATTCACAAAACAAGGACGAAAACAATGCCCGTGTGGATGCGCGTCGACTATTTTGAAGTTGCTACTTAGCTATTTATTTCGTTTAATTGCCATCATTATTTAGTTAGAGGTTTTCCATGAATTAAATACGAAAACATCACCCGTAGCCTTTATTAGCACTATTCACTTTATTCAGCCTGTTCCCGTAAGTTGTCTAATAAAGCTGTATTTGTTCTCGTCTTGAAAGAGAAAAGTTGCCGGAAGAGTGAACAGAGGCAAAAGTTTTATTTTTGTTATTCGCACCACTTCTTACTATTTGTCGGGATATCCGGGATATTTATACGGCGTAAGGATGAGAAAAAGTGGTAAACCATTTAGGAAAAACACCCTCAGTACACCCCTAGTATGGTTGAGTATTAAGACAAGGTGCTCAATATAATCCTCGGCTGTTACGATCCCGGTATTTGTATCGATTGTTACGGATCAATATCGAGATAAAGGTTGACAGGGTTCATTTACCCCCCATCCCCTCTCCCTTCAAGTGTGCAAGCTTATGATGCTCAACTGTCAGTACTTGATAACCCGCTCCTGGAATTTCTATCACAAAGAAGAGCCTCTTGTTCAAGTGCTGCAGAGCAATTTCTCTCGAGATGAAACTTCGACAAAATTGAAAAATTAATCAAACGCCCATTTAATTATTTTTCTCGTGAAAATAGGAGAAAATACGGATAAGGGAGGATTTCTTTTCGTATTGACATTCTTGTGAAACTCCAGAACTTTTTTTTTAAACTCATAAGTTAATTTTATTTATTTAAAGATATGCCTGGGTTTTTATCATTTAGGTAGAATTAAATAGCATTTATCGACGGGCTCCAATGTTCAAAGCTCTTGGAGAAGCAGGCACTAATGTATAGTGCCTGTAAAATGTCTGAGCACTGTCTGTCTGTCTGTATGTCTGTCTCAACTTAACACGTGATTAAATATTGTATTGCCTTAGTTAACTACTAGCTGACTGACCTTAATGTGAGATGCAGGACAATATTTGGCAGAGTAAGGAGATGGATGATACATGTTGATAAGATGTCAACTAAAAAAACAACAACTGTTTTTAAATACAAATTTACGGTGATGCAATCATTTGTATCCAATGTTTTGTGTGTGCACCCCATCCTACTACCCGCTTGGGTTATCCAAATATCTCAAATGTCAATTTCCAAATAATGGCCCGCACCAACACGAATAAAACAAATCTGAAGGAAGGATTATGCTTGTGCCAAATTTGGTCAACATTCAGCTCATTAGTCCAAAAGTTGGATGATTCACATACCTAAACGTTCAGGTAAGGACCGACACTATGGGCACTTGGCGTCAGTCTCGTCTGATTTGTTGGTTGAGGGAAGGTCGGGGTTCAAATCTCAGCCGGGTTTATTTTAATCAGGGGTTTCCCTCTCTGCGTCTACGCGAATTTAGGTATATTTGTTTATAATGCTACATTCCTCCTTCCTATAGCTGAGGCGGTGAGTATAATGCTGTACACTACATATGAACACGGTAGGCAGGCTAACAACTGTCTGTCCATTGTATACCAGGTTCGAGCTCAGTCACTGCCTTCATTTATTTCGTATTTGCTAGTTCACCTTGTTAAAGAGATATTACAATTACAGGTCCGACACATTGGTTCAGTAGGCAGTCTATTGATCTCATGCTGAGTTCGATACCCAGCAAGACCACTAAAAATATAATTATAAAATTATAAACTCCTGGGATCTAGTTGGTGTGTTTGTCCTAGACTTACTTAGGACAAGTCGCCAATAGCCGACAAACTGTTACTAAAATATACGCACAAACCAACCAGGGCCAGATGTTTAGGAGTTGCAAATCTAAACTTAAGTTAGTTTGTATGTCGGTATAAGCCTGTGTTTAGAACGTGTACGTAGTGTGGTCTTAACAAAGAATTGCTAATTGTCATAGCAAGGCGGAAAAATCGCCGAAGTCAACTTTCTTGCTTGTTGAAACCACCACAGGGTTTGTAGATACGCCCAACGGTAGTTTAAATATATTGTGGTTTTAATGAAAATCCACGGCTCAACAGCTCAATATTTATTTATTTTTTAGATCTTAGCCACTTTTTTAAAAATAAATGGCGAACTACTTTTATAATAACGTCCATACATTCACCGATCAACGTAAATATACACCCCATCTACGGTAAGAGAGGTGGTAATAGCTATCAGAAGGTTCTTTATTGCCAACATTGGTTGAAAGTCACTAATGTCAACATATACGGAAATAATTATTATGTTCTTAGTAATAATTTATCATCAATAATTATTCCCGAATAGGTTAACCTTAGCTACTTCCAGCCAATGTTGGCAATAAAAACTCTTCTACAAGCTGTCACTTGCCACCTCTCCTATCGTAGATGCCCTATAGATACAGATTTCCAATTTTCCCCCCCAATGAGTGTTAGCTCGTTGTTACATTTCAAACCAAGCTGAATAACTGACCTATCCCCGCAGTGTTAGAAAGAGAAGAAGGGTGAGTGAGGTGTCTGGTTGATTGTCAAAGGGGTGAATGAAAGAGAGAGAGAGGGAGGAGTGATAAAGAGGGATTGGTCCAAGTCATTGATCCAAGAAGGGTGTTTGGATGTGACACAGATCGCACCGCCCTAACCTTACCCACCAAGATCATTACAGACAGACACCCCGGAAAACATTGCACTTTCTCAACGCACGACACGACTTACAAACCAACTCAGAACAAAGCGCTCGATAATACATGCCCACAAGAGTGGTAGCGCGGTCCAAGGTGTCAGGCTCACATAAGAATGTATTTCCTGTGACGTAGAAGTTCGCAGTTCAAATCCTGTACGGATTCACTCGGGGTAATTTTTCACATGTAGGGCCTAAGTAGTAGTGTAGTTTCCCATCAAAGCTCAAAGTCTATGCTTGTGCACTTCTTACAAAACTACCCTCTCTTTCTCTGCCCTTTATATTAAGACATGAATAAACCGTGTGTTAAACGTGATAATCAACAAATATAGAAGCTACAGTTAATATTTATTTGCAGATGTTCTATTTCAAAATAACAAAATGTGCAGGCAGAATGAAATGCGTTGTGAACCCACTGATAAAACTAACCTAAGAGCAGAGTGCGGTTCAAGAACCCCGCTCCTAGCTCCCGGTTCATAGTCAGACACACTAACCGTACTTACTGTATAGGCCTATCATCAGTATTTTAACTAAGACATAATATTTTAGTTAGTTTTACTAACCGCTTCAGTGGCCGAATGGTCTAAGTTGTCACTCTCGTGTTAGACTGGCCTGCTGAAGATCAGAGAGATCAGGGTTCGAAACTAGGTCGGGTCTACTGAGGATTTTTTTTTCTAAAATTGTTTCCCACCCTTCTTCCATGTAAATGCGGGTAGATAACCTCTAAAATGCTTCCTTCCTCATCCCTACACTGTTAAAGTAATTATCATAATTGCCTATCATATTTTTTAAAAGTTTCATTAACTTACTTTCTGTCCGTCCTAGGTGAATCCAATACCTCTACTTGTAAAACCTGTCTTAGCTGATAAGCTGATATCACAGGATAATTCAAAAGTCTCCATGTATAGGGAATATTTTGTTAAGGCACCGTTCTGAACTGGTTGTTTTTAAGGAAGAGCCTGTAGAGATCATTGTCCTGGCCAGATCAAAAAGCTGTCGCAGATGAATTCAACAGGAGACTCTCCCCAGGAAGACCAATCACACACGAAACTGTTGCCAATCTTATTGAGAAGTTCCGAGATACCGGAATATTACTGACCAAACATAGTCATGGGAGTTCACAAACATCCACCAATGAATGCCTATCGGCCACGGTACTGGGAGAGTTTGAAAAGAGCACAATAATGATATCCATACTAAATTCAAATTGTGCATCCTTCCTATGTATGGGGACTTTTGAATAATCCTGTATTATGCCAAATATTATCTGCATGTCACAATTCTGTAACTATCACAAAGCAGGTTTGTGGATCTTCCAATTCTCAATCCTATCTTTTATGGCCGCCTATTACCTATTTAATCCGCGTGTAAGTGACTCAAATGGAAGTTTATTGAAATACATTGTGCTAGTGTAGCGCGTCCCTGACCTAGGGCTACACTCGCCCGTCCACCAATCAGAAATGACTGTCTAGCACGAACCGGTGGTGTGTGTGTGTGTTTGTGGTGTGTGTGTGTGTGTGTGTGTGACAAACGAATAGACTCGCACCCAGTGTACACATGAGTCTCGCCAGGTTTGCCGGTGACGAGCAGGTCGGGGTTCAAATCTCAGTCGGATGGTTTTTCCTAACGGTTTACCAATCTTCCGCTAGGTAAATGCGGGGACACTTCCTCTAAATACTACCCCACCAAATATGACCCGCATCGGTGGGCACGCGGATTAAGAATCAGGCTTGTCTAGTCTGATTTCCCGGTGATAGGAATGTCGGGATTCGAATTTCCTCCGGGTAAACTTAGGTTGTTTGTTACTAAATTGTTCCACTCTATTCCTGCAATAAAATAAGTGGCACGGTGCACCGCACACAATTTCTCCCGCTTTAACCTAAAATAGACATTTACTAAAAACTCGTAATATTTGTGAAACGAAATAGTAAGTAGGCCTATATACATTGTTGTAGAAACACTACACCAAGGATCATACATGAAATAACATACACATTTACTTACTCTAAACCCACCTCGGTGGCGTAGTTGGCTAACGCGCTAGTCGTGATGAGCTCGACCGCCGAGGACGGGGAGATCGAGGATCGAATCTCGGTCGGTGAACTGGGGGTGGTTTTCCCTAAATGGTTTTCCACTCTCCCTCCACGCAAATGCGGGTTCACTTCCTCTAAATTCAACCCTCCCAATTCCTAAACCATTAGCGTAATTAGTACTTAAGCGTATAACCCGAACGGGTAGTAAGACGCGGTGCTAAATATTATTACTTAATCTATGTCATTAGGAACTAGGAACACTTTTACAGAAAAATTGAGAAAAGAGAAACATCTTTGTCCCCAAAGACATAACAATCAAACTATTTTCACGAGAGAATGAGAGTTGTCATCTTGTTTATAGTGATAAACAGTGTCTAAATATAAAATTTAATCAAAATAGTTAGAGCGAATTTTGAGGAAATCTATTTTTTTTCTCTTTTTGCCCCTCAATACACTACCCTCATATTTAGGGTTAGATAGCTAATTCCAAAAAACCCTCGGGGGGACCTTATGCAAATCCCAGATACCAAGTTTTAGCCCAATCGGTAAAGGATTTTCTGCTCTAGCCCGAGTTACAGACAGACAGACGGAATTGCGAGAGCAACTTTTTTGGTTTCAGGGGGTCATGAAACGTCCACATTTATTAAAATATCGAGTTTGATTTTTTTGACGATTATAATACTTTCTCTCTGAGGTGTCGAGAGAAAGTAAAAATGCGGGCATATTTTCTATAAATTCTACTTTTCTCCTCCCTAATACATCAATGAAAATTGATGGATGGCCCAAACGGGTACTAAGGCGCATAGAATGTGTTTCACAACAAAATAGTGTTTTATATTTCATCCTTCAATTTGAAAATTATCTACAGCTTATGTAAAATGTATTACCCGCCTTGGTGGCTAAGTTGGTTAACGCGCAAGTTTCGTGCTAAGCTAGACTGCCGAGGACGGGGAGATCAAAGTTCGAATCTAGGTCGGGTGAACTGGGGGTGGTTTTTCCTAAATGGTTTTCCACTCTCCCTCCATGCAAATGTGGGTTCACTTCCTTTAAATTCAACCTTCCCAATTCCTAACCTATCAGCGTAATTAGTACTTAGGCTAAGCGTATAACCTTAACGGGTAGTAAGACGAAGTACTATAGTAATAATAAATAATAATAATAATAATAATGTCAAATTTATTAAAATCGTTTGGAGATTATAATGTACATCCTTTTTAATTATAATAATTATTATTATTTACATTATTTTGTACGGCGTATACTACCCGTCCAGTCTATCAATATAGTCACACTTATATTGTGTGAGGAGGAATGTACAATTTATAGAAATATGCCCGCATTTTCGTGGAGAGCTGGAAGTCATTAATGCGAAAAATGCTCAGTACATCCATCCGGGATTAGAACCTCAACCTCCTAGTAATCGGCAAACCAAACAAGGCGAGGTTTAAGCCCTAACCTCCGCGACCAACTAAGCGGGTTTTAGTTATTTGTTATGTGTTGGTATTTGTCAGTGACTATCCCCGGGTTGAATGGTTAAGGAAGCTGACAACAGATTTGAAGGACATTTGTTCCTTCCGGATGGCACCTAAACAAATGTAATATTCATGTATTCACTAGTCATATTAAAATTGCTGACGCAGGGTTGGGTATATATAGCAGTACTGGATTAGGTTAGTTTGTAAGTGGAGTGCACAATAATAATTATTGTTGTTCTTGTTGTTGTTTGTGAAATGGAAGGAAGTTGTTTTCCCATGATGAGTCTTGCAGCTCCAGTGGCTTGACGAAGATGCGGGCAGGGGATAATAACCTCTTCTCAGATTCGTGAGATGTGCTAACTGTGCACACTCTAGCTGGCCTTGCATTCCCTGTCACTGGAACACTCCCCGGGTCACAGTGTGCTGCACACTCTGGCTGGCCTTGTATTCCCTGTCACTGGAACACTCCCCTGGCCACAGTGTGCTGCACACTCTAGCTAACCTTGCATTCCCTGTCACTGGAACACTCCTGCCACGTGTGTGACACTCAGCTAATTTCCATATGTCTTCCCCTGTCACTGGAACACTCCCCTGGCCACAGTGTGACTGCACACTCTAGCTACCTTGCATTCCCTGTCACTGGAACACTCCCCTGGCCACAGTGTGCTGCACACTCTGGCTGGCCTTGTATTCCCTGTCACTGGAACACTCCCCTGGCCACAGTGTGCTGCACACTCTAGCTGACCTTGCATTCCCTGTCACTGGAACACTCCCCTGGCCACAGTGTGCTGCACACTCTAGCTACCTTGCATTCCCTGTCACTGGAACACTCCCCGGTCACAGTGTGCTGCACACTCTGGCTGGCCTGTATTCCCTGTCACTGGAACACTCCCCTGGTCACAGTGTGCTGCACACTCTAGCTGGCCTTGTATTCCCTGTCACTGGAACACTCCCCGGTCACAGTGTGCTGCACACTCTGGCTGGCCTTGATTCCCTGTCACTGGAACACTCCCAGGTCACAGTGTGCTGCACACTCTAGCTGGCCTTGTATTCCCTGTCACTGGAACACTCCCCGGGTCACAGTGTGCTGCACACTCTAGCTAACCTTGCATTCCCTGTCACTGGAACACTCCCCTGGCCACAGTGTGCTGCACACTCTAGCTAGCCTTGATTCCCTGTCACTGGAACACTCCCCTGGCCACAGTGTGCTGCACACTCTAGCTCCTTGTATTCCCTGTCACTGGAACACTCCCCTGGCCACAGTGTGCTGCACACTCTGCTAGACCTTGTATTCCCTGTCACTGGAACGCTCCCCGGGCCACAATGGTTTAAGGCGGCCCTAGTTTCAATATTAAAGCCAATCAGCAACAATTAGCAATTTGGACTATAATCGTAGTGAACTCAAAATCCCTCTGGTTGTAAGTCTTACTACCCATCCGAGGTATCCGCACATCTCCACTAATGAGGTAGGGATGACGACGGTATATTTTAGAGGAAGTGCATCTGGATTTGCGTGGAAGGAGAGTGTGAAACCATTTAATAAGAAAACGCCTCATTTCACCCAGCCGGGATTTGAACTTCGAGGCTTGACGCCTTTGTCTGCGTGTACCCATCGACACGGGTTCCGAATCACTCGAACCCACCTCATTTTAGCCCCCTCTCCACGAAGGCAAATGTTCAACCCCACCACCAGGATCGAGCTAAATCCTACTAAAGAAGGTCGACGACCTCAACCCTCCTGACCAAGGAGCGGGTGGTAGCAGCGTCATGCTCTTCTGTATAATGCTGAGCTGTCGGGACTGGACGTTCTCAGATCATGAATGACGGATGAGCCAAGACGGAACATCCCGTCACAGAGACTTCCTTCCTCTCCGCTTCAACATTCTGTGGCGAGGTCATCGGCCACTCTGTCATTTTCCCACGCTGAGATCAATCAATGACCTAAACACAACAACCCGACACGCTACGTTTCGCACGCATAAGCAATGAGTGACCTTGAAATAATAGACAAACGGAGATTATTTACTTGTTTTTCCTGTGCAATCTTTTATTTTTATTTGTCAATTGTGTAGTGTCAGTATGGACTAACAGCAACACAAAAAGATAAATTGTAAGAAAACATGAAAGGATAGACTTTTTTAATGTTGAATAGTCTGTCACCTTGGATCAGCTGGTAGTATGACTGCCAATTACCCACACGAAGCAACTGGGTTAAATTTCAGGCAAGGCCGTAAACATATTTTGATTTGTTTTGTTTCGCTAAAGGGCAAATGAACGGTTTTGTTGGGTCTTGTAGTTTAGTTCGTTTAAGAATTTAACCTAAGCAATTAAGTATACCATACACTGAGCGCTCAATTAAACTTTGGCTTCCACGTTTGATGTGCATGTTCTTTGTCACTTTATTTCATCAAAATATTATTAATTTAATGCAATTAATCAAGTACCATAAGGTACCTTGAAAAGTGTAATAGTGTTTTAGTAAAAGTATGGAAAAAATAGGTTAAAAAAATCAGATTATCTATAAATTAGCTAGCTAATGTCATGGTTAACGTAGGAGCTTCAACTTCCGACTATGGTCCGAAAGGCTGGAGTTCAAAGTTAAACCGAGTGCCCTATGCATGTGTGTTCTGCCCATGTGTTTTTCCATCCTCTTACCAAGCCCTTGTAGGATCCAATTAAGTTCCTCTACTCCAAACTTGATTCGTTCTTGCAACACAGCTGTTAGGCCTATGAACCATAAAACCGGAAATAAAAGCCACATTTTCTAATTTTATTGATCCCAACCTAATTCGAAATAACTAGCGTAATCACCTTCCTACATAAAAACACTATTTAAGATCACCATAAAATGTATTGCCTCTATCGACTGCTAAATTAATTTACAGTTAACTTGAATTGAATCTTTGCGGCAGTAAATGATGGAATTCAATTTAAAATCGAATTGGAATGAAGAATGTGTACAAGCAACTAAACAAAAAAGATTCGAAAAACACGTTATAACGTAATTTAATAGTTATTGCTAGGATTAATTATTGTAATTTGGTTGTTAGGTGCACTTTCAATACATTGTCATATAAAAACACTTAATCAGAATTTCCCCATTCCCAATTTTGTCAGAGATTATTATTTGGCTAATCGAGAAAACTCAAACATCCTATTTACGTTTTCCTATTTTACTTGAAAGGTATTTTTAGGCTATGTTACGAATTCCATTCCCTAACATTTCAATTATTCCACTAATTAGTGAACTAAATTATCTGACCTCTTAAGAGCGAGAAGATATTGCGTTTTAAGGAAATACACTCGTGCTCACTTGCCTAGAATATGAAAAAAAAACCACAGTTCTAATGCATCTGTTCAGGATTGAACTCCATCCTCCGAGGTAACACTCTGCTATACTATCACCTGGAGTTATTAGTCCTGTCACTTCCAGGTATCCGCGCCGGTGAGCACGAGGGCTATATGTCTCGTCTGGTTTGTCGGTGACGGGAATTTGGGGATCAAATCCCGGCAGGGTCTACTTAGGTGATTTTTCTTCTAAATGGTTTTACACTTTCCCTCCACACAAATTCAAGTACCTTTTCCTCTCAATTCTACCTTATTCATCCCTAACGCATTAGTGTAGTAAAATGTGTACAGCCCGGACGGATAGTAAGACTCAGAAACAATAATCCAATTCTGGCCTGATGAAAAAACCACCGCGGGGAATCAGAATGAGATACCGCTTTGGTTTCCAAACCGGTGGACGTGACCGGGTTCATGAATGATCACAAATTACAAACACTAATTACTATACGGGCCAAACGAACAAGTTGACCGTGGCCTACAGCAGCAGCGTCCTCGATGTACCCTCAACGTGGTGGACCCAGGTGCTACCCGGTTAGTGCATTATTACTTACATGCACCTCATCTTACTACCCGTCCGGGATATCCACATATTTACACCAATGAAGGAGAGTGGGAACCCACTTAGGGAGAAAATCACCCAGTCGGGTTTCGAGCCACCGAACTCACCCCATCTGCAAACCCGACCAAACGAGACTGACGTATTTGTCCGCGTGCCCCACCAGTGCGGGGAAGTGAATCACTAGTAATAAGGTAATTTCTAAATTGCATTAAAAAAAGGGAGCTTGAAAGTATTTTATCAAGGAATTGAAAAAAAAATCGAATTAACAATCATCAACTCGGAAATATTTATTTTGCAAGTAAGCTAACAAGTGATCTTTTTCAATCCTGACTAAGTGTCTCGAATCTCGCTCGTTATCTACTTTTTGTTTACGGATTCGCCTTGCTTTTCAAGTTGTAAATATCTAGGACTAAGGCTAGGTGTGTAGTATTAGGCCAAGATTAGGTTAGTTTGTAAGTCGTTTGTTGATTTAATGTGTGCTTAAAACGTGTAGGTTACACACCCAAAATAAAAATATATTCATCGAAAAATGATACCTGAAAACGGGAATCGAATTTTTCTAATAGCTGTAGACCAAATGACTAAGTTTGCGTCGTACATAGCCTAATTCTTCATTTATTAAGGTGTCGGGTTCGATTCCCGTGTCCAGCTGTTCCATCGCGATAAACAATTGCAACGCAGTCGAGGCGCAGCAAGTCGTCAATCCACAGAAATTTTGTCCAACTGAGAGCAGTCGCGACCGCACGCAGACACCTCCTCTGGTGTTCAAGGTCATCGTTTGGGAAGCGTCTGAAAGAGGTTGTCGAACCCAGGATTCGCGCCAACATTACATTCAAGGAGGGGGGTGGGGGGGTCTCACAAAACAGCACACACACGTCTGCACGCCGGCCAACTGTTCTTAGGTCCTAAAGTTATTCAGTGTTGCCATTTTGGTATGGCTGGAACTTTTTTTAACACTGTAAATCGACGACCTTGAATTTGAATATACCACCGATTTAGCGCTCCCACAGTTGGGAACACGAGAAGAGGAATAGGCCTATATTTACTTTCATTTATATGTTGAATTTTGTTTCCATCCGCGTTTAACTACTCGTCTAGGCTATTAGCATTCAATTACAGAAATGGTGTAGGTATAATGAAATGTGTTTGCATTTGTTTGACGGAAGAAGAAGAAACCAACCTCAGTGCATCCGGGCGGGATTCGAGTCCTGACCTCTCCCGTCATTGACAAACGAAACCAAAATATCTTAAGGTTTAGTCTGTGTTCACCGATGCGAGCTATCGGAGGTTACTTAACTCCACTGGTGGGCACTCAGACTAAGGCGTTGGTCTCATTCTCGTCTGGTTTGGCGTGACAGGAAGCGGGAGGACAGAGTTCGAATCCCAGCCGGATGAACTGAGGTGTTTTTTTTTCTTTTTTTACTGCACACTTATGGGGGTTCACTTTGTCTGAATCCTACCTTCTTACTCACCCTTAGCTACCATCAGTTTAAATATGTGGATAGCCCGGAAGGGTAGTGAAACGAAGTACACACAGAACAGCCGATAGTTGGGATCGAAGCCAGGCCTATCAACGATCGCTGAGTGAAACTACATTAATAGATCCAACAGACGCGATGCTGAGCTCGTAAGGAATTAACTAACTCTCCTCTAATTCGATTGATTGATTGATTGATTAATCACGAAGCGTACCTTGTTTGAAGAGCCAGTAGCGGATCCTCCCCCTCCCCCTCAGTAAACTAACAAACGAAAAGAGCCGTACCGCGCGCGCAATCTATCAAAAGACATTCTTAACAATAGTGGATTGTTCACACAACAGAGAAAGGCCACAACGGTAAATACGATTTCATCAAACGCGTGATTTTGTTTAAGCCGGGAACTTGATAACACAATAGCGATTGAAGAGGTCGTTGACCGAGGTACATACGTGGGTTTTGAAAACGCGCTGGGCTATTTTATATTTGTTTTGAATGTAACCAGAGTCCCGTTCCAATCCACTGTGTATTGAAACAAAACTAAAGGCTTATTCCACGTCTTACTACCCGCCCGGGGTATCCCTACGTACACTAATTGGGGTAGGGATAAGATGGGTATAATTCAGAGGAGGTGTACCCACGTTTGCGTGGGGTGTGGAGGAAACAATCTAGGCAAACCACCTCAGTATACCAGACAGAACATCAACCTCCCCCGTCGTTGAGACCAGACAAGACTAGACTGACACCTTTGTGCGCGGGCACACCCGGAAAGGGCACAAGCAACCAAACTGTATATGCTATTATGGTGTTTTTTAAAAATATGTTACAACCTATTTATACAGCCCAATTTTTTATAGAAAGGACCTTGTCTAATAGCTAGAAAAGTTACTAGAGCTAATTCAAGTATTCATCTACAGCTGTCATTCTCCAGATATATATTATCAATAGTTATAGAATAACAGTAATAATACAGTAAACTGTTATCAATGCTGGCCGCAAAAAGGTTTGTATTTTCTAAAAAAATCTTCCTATGGAGAAAATTCAACTTTAGTTTTAATTTGCTTCCTTATTTACTAGTACAGTCATCACCAAGAGATCAGGAGGGCAATTTAGAGGAAAAGCACCCGAATCAGCTTGAAGAGAAAATAGGACAAGAAGATCGATAAAACCCGCTTTAGTGGCCGAATGTTAAGGCCTTTCGTGTTAGACTGGCCTGCTGGGAGATCGGGGTTCAAATCAAGGCCGGGTCTACTGAGGGTGTTTTTTTAATAACTATTTCCAACTCTCCTTCCACGCAAATGCAGGTATACTACCTCTCATTAGAGTATCACATATGGGTATGACCTAAAGTGGTAGTAAGAAGCGGGGACATTTTTGTTGTTGATAAAATCGCATGTAGCTAACAACCCTCCCAACACCCAGTCGAGATTCAAACCCCCACCTCTCGTAAACAGGCAATCCAGTATATTACGGGGCTGACGCCTTAATTCATGGAGCAACGGAATGGGTTTGTATTATTAGAAGTAGTGAACTATATGGAGTTGTTTAAGACTGTGTTGGTGGCTATAGAAGGGATATGCTGAATACCCCAATTAATACGAGAAAGGACCAGTGTTTTTGTAGTTTTTATAGCAAAACATTTGTTGGCAGAAAAAACAACAAAAAACTTCAGTACACATAGAGTTTAATTTTTTTTTTCAAACAGTGATATTACCACTTGTTAAATGTCTGTCATGAGCATAGCGGCGTTAGATGACAAAACTTTTTAAATGAAGAGAAAAAGTTGTTATTTAAGTCAGGACACCCTTGACGGATATTCAACAACTGTTGATATCACTATGTGAAGAGAGTAAAACTCTTATGTTTGTATTGAAAAAGTTTAGTGTTGAGCTAGACTGCCTAGGACGGGGAGATGGAGGTTAGAATATAGGTCGGGTGAACTGGGGTGGTTTTCCACTCTCCCTCCACGCGAATGTGGGTTCACTTTTATAAATTCAACCTACCAAATCTTCAACCCATTAACCTCATTAGTACTTAAGCGTATAACCCGAACGGGTAGTAAGACACGGTGCTAAATAATAATAATAATAATAATAATAAATAATAATATAATAGTAATGATAATTTACTGAAACAATATATTTTTTATTTTGACCAAAAAAAGGTCTTGCTATAAAAAGTGCAAAAACAGTGACCTTTTCTCGATTCCCCTACAACCCCTCCTTAAGGACAGTCAGTTCAACTTGACGAGCGCCCTAGCACCTCTACACTAGGGGTTCTTAGTTGCGAGTCCTCGCGAGCTGGCGACACCACGGAAGACTCGGAAATGCGCATGCTCAGAAAGACTTCTTTCTCTCACTTGGACAGGAAATAAGCGTGTGTTTGTCCTCCACTCGACAACCAATTGAAATTTTGTGTAAGAAACGAATAATTAGCTCAAGTTCCTAAATTAATAAACTCAACTATTTGATAGTAAGCCATTACATTTTCTGGAAAAATAAATATATGAAATGCATTCGAACATTTTTGATTTTATTTATCTAAATAAATTATAATATAATGCAACCACATTTAATAAAAAAAAATTCTATCAACAGAAACATAAAGTCTAGAATTTCGCGGTACAACTGTTGAATCTCAAGGCACAATGGTGTGCCACGACACACCCTTTGAGAGCCCCCGCTCTAACCAACATTGACACAGGATTGTTATTCAAACACTGACCATTCATGATTCATTCATTGATTCGAATCCTGGGAATGACCTTTATATGATTCGATAGCCGGGTACGAGGTATTCCAAGATTAAAGATGCGGTTTAGATATATCGAAAACCTTCTAAACGTCAAGCTTATATACATAGTCCAATTTTCCGGTGAGGGGGAAGTTCTGGTTCGAATTTGGACATGTTGTACAGGCTTGTCTTTTCCTAAATAGCTTTTCTCTCAACCTACAAATGCGGGTACATTTATTCTAAATCATACCTTTCTCATATCTTATCCACTAGCGTAATTAAATGCGGATAGCCCTTATGGGTAATAAGACACGTTACATATATATCAGCACACGCCTTGCCAAATAAAACTAAACCCAGGAAAAAAGTCCAAACGACACACCTTGCCCTGGTAACTAGATGTTTAACTATCGAATAGCAGGGAGAACCCGTAAACAATATTATATATATTTATCAACAGTCCCCAGAATCGAATCAGGGCCACTCTGAGGCTGGGTTTGAATTCATTCATAGCGCGCAACTAATCACGAACAGTGACCCTCTTCGGTGGCAGCATGGTCTAAGGCGTCACTTTCGCAGTATTTAGACTAGACTGCTGATGACGGGGAGATCGTTGTCAGAATTTCAGTCGGGTTTTCCACTCTCCTTCCACGTGAATGCGGGTACACTTCCTCTAAATATAACCTTCCTAATCCCTAAAACCATTAGCGTAATTAATATATAAGCGTACAAACCAAATGGGTAGTAAAACGCTGTGATTAAAAAAAAGCCGTACATAGAGTACAGTGCATAATTCGTAAGAAAAATACAACCGTATACAATGAAGGTCTTACTTAAATCGATGATTTTTTTTATTAGTAATATAAATGATTCTAGCCTCTTTGTTATACTATAGGTAATGCCTTTAAAATACTCCTAGGAATTTACTTAGAAAACATTGTTTATTAAATTGTAAAAGTTAAAACGTAAAATTAGCCTAATTTAAATGGTGTCTGTATTTAAAAACAAATTTAATTTTCATTTGGTTCTGATTTTATTATTGGCATGAATATTAAGATATACCGACTTCTCAAAAATATAGTCAAACATGGGATATTTCCCCTATATTTTCAATCATATTTTACAATCGTAGTTAATGATAATAAATTAAAAAATCTTTAATAACATAGCAAATATGACATACACACAAGGCAGTTTAAACCTTAAAAGAAGATTTTTCCGTATGCTCTATAAACTGGGCTTTAATTGGCTCGAGCCTCTCCTCGCATTCTCATTGGCTGATACGTAGCCTACGTCAAGTTCATGAGTAGTATATGCTCAAATCCGTGCCTAACGCATTTAAAGTTAAATTAACTTTAAGTGTTGGGCACTATTCACTATTTGCCATGTATCTATTACGAACACTACCATTAAGAATAGTGTGTTGCAACTTCTTGCGCACTACGTACTATGCACCATTCTATATCTGCTACGCGTTATGCGCGAGTATAATTCCAGCCTAACCATCGAGTCATGGGAAACAGTGAGAGTTTTGTTTGTTTTCTCCGCTCTTACCATCTGTTTGGGCTACCCGCATTTAATTACGCTATTGGAGTAGGAATGAGGAAGATAGAATTGAGAGGAAATACACCTACATTTAAGTGGAGGGAGAGTGGGAAACCATTGAGGAAAACCACCTGGCCGGGATTTGATCCCGGGCCTTCCCGTTATCGGCAAAGCATGTGAGCCTATTATTTAGTCCACGTACCCACTGATGCAGAAAAGTTTTTTTGTGCTCATTATCTTACTACCCGTCCGAGCTATCCACATTTAATTGAAATAATGGGTAGGATAAAATTGAGATAAAATGTACCCCATACGCGTGGAGGGAGAGTTTAACAGTTTAGGGAAAACCACCCTCAGTAAACCCAGCTGGGATTCGAGGCCCAGCCTACTCGTCATCGGGAAACCAGAATAGACGAGCCTGACTTTTCTCCACGTGATCACCGATGCTGGCTACAAACCCTAATAACACTACTCATATTTAGTGCCTGTATAAACGATACTTTCGAAACACAAGCATTATAAATGAAAAATGATTATATGCTATTTAATAAATCAACAACAGGACTAGATGAACCAGACGCTTAGTCTGCGCGCCCACTAATGCGGGTGGGTCGATACTGTTATACTTGTTGTCACTCGGAAATGAAGAAAACTGCTTCAAACCACATAGGGAACAAGCAACATGAAAGAGAGAGAGAAAAGTTCGACATCGACCACATATTATAGCAAACAAAAAAAGCAGCTACGCGTCGAATCACTCGCCAATAATGGCGGACGTGTTGATGCTGAGAGAGATTTAGATGAGATAACGTTAGAACGGGTACTGTTAAAAAAAAAAGAAGGAGGCGAAGAGGAACGCGACTCGGTGACCCATTAAACGTGAGGGGTCAGCCTTCCAGTAGGTCCTACTCTGCTTCGCACGACGCAGGCAGGTCAACGACCGCTCACCTTCTCTCTCCCCCCCTCCCCTTTCAAGAAACCTAGAGCGGTGACGTCATCAACCGTCCTAGGTGCTCGGGCGATACAATCTCAGGCGAGTTGTTTACAACTGCCAATTCGCGCGATTTCGAACAAGGTTTGGTTGATACGGCCATTATTTACTAGGAGAACACGATGAGGTGAATGATGGTACTTGGGTCTCACGAGACTTTGTCGGCCCCACTATCCGTGAGTTGTTTGATAGGGTGATGAGGTAACAGATAAGAGAGCACCCTAGAGTCCAGGTGAACATACAACAACTGCCGCGTTATCGAACAGGGAAGTGATTAGGAGCAGATTGGGAACCAGGTAGATAAACACTACCTCACTGAGTTGGGGAGGTCTGGTTCTATTCCAGGAGGGGTCTCTAGTAATATACTATTAGTTCTGCTCTCACTCAGCTACGGTAAGAACCAGGTTAGGGAAAATTGCGCCTGGGAAAACTGCGCCTTCCCAGAAAACAGGGTAAAATTGAGCCCTCCTATCCAATCATCACACCATTACTGGGAAAGTGCGCCCCCCACAATGTTTTACACACTTACAAAACAAGTACGCCCAAGGATCTAACAAAGTGTTTGAAGAGTCTGGCCTAGATTCAAAAAATGGAGTAAAAGGTCGTCAATAATTAGTTTGGTAACCTCAATTCATACGTTCATATCAAATGCTTACAGACACACACTAATCTTTATTTCATTGAAAAACCTATCCTAACCTAACATAACCTAACATAACCTAACCTAAACAACAGGCAAAGAGACAGGTACGATGAATCGATGTACTTGACCTCCTCAAGACCTCATGATGTGCGATGAGTCGATTTGAAATACCCACCATCCTAAACAAAAGGATGCGATGAACCGATTTACGCCGATGAAAATGGTAAGATCGTGAGGAAAGTGCGCCCACGCGACCTTGTTAAAATTATTTAGGTGAGACAGACAAGGTCGTGTGGGCGCACTTTTCCCACCTATTAGTGTGATGATTCATGCGAGGGGGCAGTTTTCCCTGTTTTCTGTGAAGGCGCAGTTTTCCCAGGCGCAATTTTCCCGACACCGTAAGAACCCGCTTCGGTTGTCACATGGTCTAAGACGTCACTCTCGCAAAAGTTGGATTGTTGAAAGATATTGAGATTAGAATCATGGCCGAATGTGCTTGATGTATTTTATAAATGGTTTCCAACTCTCTCTTTCCACACCAATGTTGGTATATTTCCTTTAAATTTTACTTTACTCATCCCAATAACATTAGAATAGTTAATAAATAAGATGTGCCTATAGCTCGAATGGGTGACGCGATTGGGAAAAAAATCATTAGTAAAAACACGGCAGGAAGGACAGTTTAGAAAATAGACCTTTTTATTCTGTCAACATTGATTTTTTTTTCCCAAACTATTTCTTACTACCAGGCAGGTTTATTCACATTTAAACACACTACTGCAGCAGGGGTGAGGAAGATCTCCGATTATAATTGTGAAGAAATGCACTGGCATTTACGTGGTAGAAGAATGGTGAGCCATTTAGGAAAAACCCTCAGTACATTGGGCTGGGATTCGAGAGTCGATCTTTACGTCACCGGTTTATGTTACTAGACTACACGATACAAATGTAATTGTCAGAGTACCCACCGATGCGGCTATGAATACACTTTCCAAATGATGTATCTTAATTTATCGATAACGTAAAGTGAACAGTTATAATTTATTTCATTAAAAAGCTTAGAATGTAGTTATAAATACCGTATACAGTTTATTAGAAATAAAGCATCCGTGTGTAAGGCAAGGAAAATAATTATTTCAACTGGAACATTTATTTTGCAGAGAGCGGGAGACGTATCTAGAAAGATTTCTCTCTCCTGTCAACTCTATATTTATAGTGGTGATGTCAATCACAACAGGATTTCCTTGGTGAGTAGCGGGTTCGAGTCCAACCGCTACGAAACATGTAGGTCACTCCCATCGTCGCGATTAGGTTTCAGATGAAGCAAACGACTTCCTAGAACTGGTGGGAGAAATTCAACTTGGATATTTCAAGGGATGGGGGGGGAGGGGGGAGTTGGTATGGATTTGCACACGTCTGTTAAAGAGCATTAGAAACGGTAATATATATGTATATATATATATATATATGTGTGGGGTGGGGAGGGTACTACGAATACAAACAAATTATTTTGGACTTCATCTGGAGTCAAAGTAGTGTTTTGAACTTTTAGTTAAGCTGCCTTATTACTCAGTTTTGGGGAAACTGACCTTTTCTCGCGTTCCCTACATTTTTTTTGACCAAAATAAAAAAATATTGCTCCATTAAGAACATATAATTTAATTTTCTTCATATGGTGACCTCAAAATTTTTTGAATATTTGTCAAGGGTGTTCTAGAATTTAATGACCACTTTTTCTCTTCATTTAAAAAGTCTGTTAGAAATAATACTTAGCACCACGTCTTACTACCCGTTCGGTTTATACGCTAAGTTTGTTAGATAATTCTACCATGCTCATGACAGATATTCAGGAACTGGTGATATCAACGTGTGAAAAAAAATTAAACTCTATGTTTGTAATGGAGCAATATTGTATTTATTCTGACCAACAAAAGTTTTGTGAAAAAAAACTGCAAAAACACTGGCCTTTTCTCGCGTCGCCTTCCATCCCATCTTAAGGCCATATGTACAGAAATTTTTTTTTTCACCATTCAAAAGAGTTTTCTTCTATGAAATGTTACACACCATAAATATATTTTTATGTATTTTTTCTAACGAGCTATAAGGGTAAGAAACTTACATTTTTACGTTTTCCAAATCAAGTTTTAGGCCACACTTTTTGAAATAAAAATTTGGAAATTTAAATTTAGTATCTTTAATACTATACCTATTTGATGAAGCTGGGATTTTACCGTAGGTAGAAGCATACTCTATATATGTATACTTAAAGTTCCCTTAAAATCAACACAATTCAACAATTGTTTACTAATACTAATCAATCTATAAATATTAAATATTAGTATTCATACGATTTATAGATGTGTATACTTAAGATAAAATATATATTCAGATTTAAATATGAAACGATTTACTGAATAACCTGATTTCCGCATGACATTAAAATATGCATTGAAATTCCAAGTTGGCTCGCCAGATCAAAACTTTGTAGGGAAGTGTAGCTTAGTTTACAAGACCGGGTGATAGCGCCCGCCTCCACAATTCGCGCAACACACAGCGGCTACTCCAGCTGTATTATCACAGAAATCCAAGTAATCTGCCGTCTATGCGAGATTTCTGTTTGAACGATCATTCACAAGTTGTCTCTTGAAATAATTAGCCTCATGTTTTAGTGATATTGATCTTTATATCACTGCCGGAGTTATTTCATTATTGAAACATGTTGTAGTAATTTAAAGATTTGTGTTTTATTTGTGATCTTTGTGAACTGTAAAGAATATATATATAATTATTAAAATAATAAACAATGATTTCTTCCATTACAAACTGGAAAACGTCAATCTTTGAAACCGAGAATGAGATTAATGTATTATATGGGCAGATAGGCTTTATGTTTATTTTATATATTAAGAGTTTTCCAGAATCAGTAACACAGAATATACCATTTAATAAACAATAAATGGCTGTAGCCTGTAAGCGATAGCCCAAGGCTTCGACACATCGCATATCAAGAATGTTGAAATAAATACTTAACATTTAAAAGCACTTTTTATAGCCATTGTAAAAATAATCTTTTTCATGAAAAATAAAGTAATTTATGGCAGTTTATAGTGTTTTAATTTCTTAGCTATTTGAACTAGTTTAGTCGTTATTTATGCAGAAAAAGGCATTATTTTATATAACTTAAATTGGCAAAACTTATTAGCCTGAACACAACTTGTGAATGTGAGGAATGCCAAGCCTCCACCGTGGTTCGGATTCCACGTTAAACTGTAGGTCTTCCATTTCATTTCACAATCACCCTAACATTACACATTAGCGTAAGTGCGTATAGCCCGAACGGGTAGTAAGACGCGGTACTAATAATAATAATACCCTGAATACATTAATATACATATAGTAAAAATAGTTTCATGATCTTCAATTTAGTGAAAACTGCAATTATTATTATCAATTAAATTATCTATGTTTTAATATGTATTTATATTTTTAATTAGAGGTAAGAATATTTATACTGTCAGTCAGACTTAGATATTGGTTCATATGGGATTATCTGCATGATAAATTTTATTGATCATTTACATTTTAATTAACATTAAAATTTTGTGATTATCTACATTTTAAATCATCTGGACGATTTTCCTCAAATTAGTTAGGCATAGGCTATAGGTAAATATAATGTGTGCTTAGATGGTGATTATTAAAGCATTTATATATATATATATATATATAATGCATATATATATATAATGCATATATATATATATATGCATTTTACCTTAAGTAGCAAACCCAAAAAGTCAAGTGGTTACAATTAAATTGATTATATTGTTCAAATATTTGATAATTTTAGGAATACTGCAAGTTTACACGGTTAAAAAGAATTATTGAATTCTAAGACATATACAACATCCAGAAGAAGGCCGAGAATTGATCAAATAATAAATATTACACCCCTACCAGAAATCGAGCCCGAAACCTTTTGCCCTGTAGACCATCCTGCTAGCAAGTGAGCTAACGTGTCGGCCTATGGTACTATCATTATATCACATGTATAGCCTATATTTTCTTACGTTCTCTCCCACAGCTGTAAAACTATTAATTGAGTGGCCTCTTGAAAATATGCTTGATAAGAAATAGATTTTTTTTATCACCTTAAAAATTGTGTGAATGCAAGCATCTACGTTTAAGCTGGCAATTTTTCCAGCATTTTATATGGCTTACATTTTGGAAACTATTATATTTGAATATTTAGGATTTCTCTGTTAATCCCACCTATAAGGGTATAATCAGGTCAAGTTAGAAGTAGTCTATAATGATGTTCCAATCAGTGAGATATCCTGTTGGGTACCTAAACAATATAGGAAGGTATAGTGTTCATTATTTATATATTTCGAACTCACTTAGAGAGTAATTTTAGGCCCAAGTATGATATTATAGTAGTAATTGATGTTTGCATTTGCAAGTGTGTAAGCACTCTGAATTTACTTAAAATGAAAAACCGCTATTTACTATTGCAAATAAATAATGTAATGAAATAATTATTTCATTCACAAAGGAATGTAGTTTATTACATATGAATCATAAAAAAATATGTGTGTGAAAGAGAAAGAACTATTTTTATTTGAATTAATTTAATCAAAATAATTAAAGCATTACTATCCAAATAAGATATAGCTTATAAACTTATATATAATCGCTCTCCTATGATTTAGGCACTTTGAATTATTTAGTGATTAGGTTTGGAGGTTTGAGTTATTCTAGGGTGCAAGGAGAAGGAAACAAATTTTTATAGTAAATGCACCCAATTTACGTGGAGAGTGGATGGGGAAACTATAGAAAGAGAACTCATGTGGCAAGCCACCTAAAAATATGTAAAAATTATATATTTTTATTATTTGTATAGGTAAATTATTAATAAACCTACCTTTTATTTTGTAAACTCGAGTTTATTGCTGCAAGTTCCTAGTAATTTTTTGAATAAATATTTTTGACCTGATTCACCAACTGATTCAAGTCCTTATCGAAGTTTATCTTTATATAATATATGCACACTTTGAAATAATATATTATTATATGTCACATGACTAGCACAAATGAACAATGTAATCATCAGTTTTGTTAAATTTTCTCTCTCTCTCTCATATATATATATATAATTAAAACTTATATAGGTGTATAAAACATATTTATCTTTATAATACGCTTTATCTCTATTGCAAAATCATTAGTTGCCTGTTCTTGATTATAATAAATAATATACATTTTGAGATAATTTAGGCCCTAATATTTTTTTCTATTACAGAGAAGACATATGTGATACGGAGCACATGTCCGGTATGGAAGAACTCCCTCCCTCCCCAATTGATAACATTATTAGCTATAAGTATTCTGATGTTGAATGTACCGATTCAGAATTCCAAAGTTCTGAGGAAGGTGATAGTTGTGAGATTAATTCAATAGAAAATGAAGAATTTTGATTTGTATAGGAAAGTGATGATGACATACCTAGATTATTGATGAGAACGATACCTCCGTCAAAAATAATAGAACAGGAATAGATAGATATTTAATATTTTCTTAACCAAATGTAAATAATCCCTTTTCCCCTACCCCCTCAAGAGAGCTCATAACTAGGTTACCCTAAAGTATTGACATCGCACCTTCCTTTTGTTTGCTACTATTACTGTTAAGATGTAGTAAATAGTATCTTGCAAAGAGCCATGATTGGAAGAAAATGTCAATTATTCCAACTCTGACACGAAGAAGACTAAGAAATTCCTTGACGATAAAAATATTATTTTCAAATCAAAGTTTACTAAGCGGACTCGGAATAAATTTTCAAAAAACTTATTAAAAATATCTATAGAATAGCCTGAAATTCTAAAAAAAATGCTACAAATTTGCCAAAAAAACTAACTAAGAATTTAAACAAAAATCGAAATGAATGCACATGACTAAATCAAAAACGTTCTTTATAAATGGAAACTAAAAATAGCTATGCAATGAAGTCTTTTAACAGTTAAACTCTTGCATTCTCGTAAATATAATATTGATTTACAAAAAATTACTTTAAAATAATTCCCATCCCAACGCAACTTTTCACCGTTTAATTTCAGCGTCTAATCGGTTATGTGGATTTTACAAACATGACAAACAATTAGGATATATAGTTAATTTTCAACATTATCTTATCATCCCTACAACTGTTTGATTAAAAAGAATAGGTTTGAGTACCTATGCATTATAAAATATCGATATCATTTAAAAATATACTAATTTAACATAAGTTCCTGGATATTATTCAAACTGGAATGGGCTACCGTGAAGTTGGCCCCTCTCCCCCCCAATGTAAACATACTATTTGTGGGATTTTTAAAACAGAACAAACAAAAATTTGTGTCTAACAATACGGAACAAACGAGTGCAATCAAAACACCATGAATTTTTACAAGTTTTTTTTTGAGGGGAGGGGGGGTGTTCCATGAAGTTGGCCCCTTATGAGTAAACAAAGTTTCAAATTCACGTACCATTTGTGCATGAACAAATACACATCAAACGAAACTTTTTGCGAAACAATCCGGAACAAACTCTATCGCAACCAGGTAAATGTCAATTTTCCAAAGTGTATGGGGGAGGGGGGGTCTATCGTGAAGTTAACCCCCAAATTCCAATATAAACACACCATTTGTGAATCTATCAAAATGGAACAAACGAAAATGTTTGCGGAACAATCCAGAACAAACGATTGCAATCATAAAAACTTGAATTTTTCATAATGATGGACCAACTATGGACGTAATTGACGGATATCCTGTCAGAAATGTAATCGAAGAGAACTCTACTGAATGTATTGCTCTTTTTGCAAGCTTATAAACACATCCCAGCCCTTGCTACTCAGATGCTTCATCACTGACCAGCCAACGAAATTATCAAACTCTAAGTTCAAACAGTTGACCCACGGAGTATCAGCTTACGTCTGTGCCTCTGTGCCGACAAAACAAGGCTGCTTGACATACACTACCGTAATAAAGCTGAAGTCATGTATCCATGCGAAGCTCTAGAGTTGCGAGTGGTAGTAATGCCCTTAAGAGCGTGAGTTGGGAGGTTATACGGACTAAGACTATACCTGAACGGGTAGTAAGACGCGGTGCTAAGTATTAAAGACTACGCGAGCTATAAAATGTATTATGAACGTACCAGGAAAACAACGATAGTTAGGAGGTTGTAAGACTGTGAGAGTTAAAAATGTATTATGAACGTACCAGGAAAACAACGAGAGTTAGGAGGTTGTAAGACTGTGCGAGCTATAAAATGTATTATGAACGTACCAGGAAAACAACGAGAGTTGGTAAGTTACAAAGACTTCGTGAGATAAAATGTTACATATTCATACTTCTAGTCAAATAACAGCTCGTGGCCCCGAATGTATGGGCGAGCATTACACAAAATTGAGAGCAAAACATCGAGGCCTCCCTACCAAAAGGGTTATTTCCTCAAGATTTGCACCACGTCTCCATCCATGCATGTTCTTAAGTATTTCTTCAAAACTCACACACCTACTTTATTTTATATTTGTCATTGTTAGCTGTAGTTAAGACGATAGGACATGAACAGTAGCACTAAAAAATAGGGGTTTATTTTTATTTTACTGGATAGCTTAGCAGAATGATATATTTTTTAAAGTAATGTATATGAATATTCCCCAAACCTCCAGTGTAAGGTTATAGAGGAGACATACAAACAATATGCATTAGAGGTTGTAGGGAGGTTGGAGTTTTAATCCCAACCGGATGTAATGAGGTTTTCCATGAATGGCTTCCCATTCTTCATTTACGAAAGTTCGAGTCTACCTCCTTCATCCCATTCCCATTAATATAAATATGCGGATAGTATGACTGAACTCCGTCCACCTTCCACAAACACCTAAACAATCAATTTAAATCGCCTGATGGATCCGTCACGCGGTTGAGTATTTTCTGTAGAAACCCCGTGAGATAGATCCTTTAGGCAACTCTAGTGGCATGAGTGTATGAATGGTTGCGTTACAACTCCTTCACAATTACATTAAAATCGTACAGATTTTGACGCTATTATTTAAAAAATCAATCTTATTTATACAGAAAGGCCACTATTAAGATTCACTTTCTAAACACAGGACTTTAAATTATGAGCAAATTAATTTCAAAATTATTTAAGGCAGCTGCCTCGGTCAACGAGAAAATACCAATCGCTATCAGGCCACACGGTTTAAAATACAATGGTCTGTGTCAATTCATGGATCTACTTCTCTGTTCTATCTAAGCTTATCCCTTACGCCCATCACCATCAAACAACCTTTGTTATGTCAATAAGAAAGTAGAAAAATAAAACTACGACGAAACTTCTTATCCAAGATAAAGAGGAAAGCTCTGCTAGTTCTCAACTGTCTTAAAATATTCTGTTGTGAGCCTATAAAAAAATTACTTTATTTGTTAGAAGAAGAATTCATCTAGAGCCCTTTTTCCTTAATCTAGGTCTCATAGCTTCACAAGTATGCTTAAAAAGTCGTTAAAAATGAGCTTATCTCACATTTTCACACATTTCTTTATATTATTATCACTCAAAATATAGAGTTGCTAACAAAAAAAAAGAGCTCTGCTGGAATTTTTCGACTTTATTTTGGCTAGAGCTATATTTTTAAATAACACATCGTATTATTAAATATTGCGTTGGAGCTGAACGTCTGCGTGGTAATTTCTCAATCAAAAGGGCCCCCTTAAACTAGCACATAAAACTTAAAAAGACAACTCGCCAACTATTGGACCAGTATTGATTGTATATTAGGTTGTATCACGTATAAAATAGGATGAACACAAAAACAAATAATACGTAAATTTAAGCTTCCAATCGAATCAAAGACTTTTTTTTTCAAATACATTCCAATCGCTTTACCCTTCCTGTATAGGGTGGCTACAAAACATATTTTACAAAACTCCCTGACTTTTCCAGGTTTTTCAGGCAACATTTTTCAATTTCTCTGACTACATTTTTTCAGTTTTAATGGTGGATGATAACTTTTGTTTTATTTATTATTGATCACATATTTAAAAAAAATTGTATCTACTAACATAAACAGTTTTCTGAAAATTTAGAAATGACACCTGGACACGGGAATCGAACCCGGGACCTTTGGCTTAGTACGCCAATGCTATAACCACTGAGCTAACCAGGATTACTTTTTAGTGCCTGTACAGTCGATAGTTTGAAGACACCAGCAATATATCTACAATAAAAGGTCCTTGTAAGACATTATGAAATGTAGTTGGTTTCAGTACCGCCACTATATTGGCTTCGTTTCCTTCTCCTCTGAGGGGAGTGACATTGATAAAACGTCGTCGACCGCTCAACAGACAACTTTTATTCTATCGTGCCCCGGGTCATTGTCGCTTTTGGTGTTTAGAAATAAACAAGAGTTAAGTCTGATGAGTCAGCCAGCGGCCTATATAATCCAAAGTACGGAAGAGTCTTGAAGAGTTCAAAGGACAGTCACCAACCTCAGAACTGTCAAATAATAAAACGAAAACTTTATTTTGAAATCCTTTTAGCACTTTCTTTGCGGAAATGTCCACATTGTGCCCAGGAGTTTATTAATTCTGATTTGCACAGATATTAAGAAATATTTTTATAAGCTGAATGTGTTTTTAAGGTGCCCACACAGAGAGTCGAACCCCGTATCTAATAATGAAGAAATGTGTTCACAGACACTTCAGTGGTTAAAATGGTGACAGGTTAAACTAAGACTCAAGGCATCGATTCTCGTGTTCAGATTTCCTTTTTTAAATATATATATATAGTTACGCTGTATGAACTGTTTATTCGAACCAAGGGACCGTCTTTAAATTACTTTTTTGGAGTGGATGGGGATAGTAAGTTTTCTTACGAAGTTGGGGGAGGGGGTATTAAAATACATCTTAGGTAAGGTTTTTTAATCAATGTTTATAAA
This sequence comes from Timema podura, assembly GCA_033556935.1. Lineage (NCBI taxonomy): Eukaryota > Metazoa > Arthropoda > Insecta > Phasmatodea > Timematidae > Timema > Timema podura. The sequence continues at coordinate 112,064 of JAVRXN010000003.1, forward strand.
AGTCAGAAAATAAATACATTAATTATAAAATTTCACTTAGGTTTCATTTGCTTATGATGTGTTACACCTAATTTAACTGCAATCAATGTACTCTAAAATTTCATATAACTCGCTTTATTACAATCTCTTACGTCTGAAAATAAATACACGATTAAAATACTCTAATTCACCAAATCGTAATAAATTACCTAAGATAGAGGGGGGGGGGGGGGTGACGTAAAATCTTACGATCCATCACGAAGAGGTAAAGGAGGGTTAAAAATCATTAGTAAAAAAGCCTTCCATAATGTAAGTACGGCCCCTGATTGACATAAATATATCTTTTAGTTCCAAAGGATGAATAAGATACATTTTAAGAAAGTTCACCAATATTCGCTTAGAGAGGACGGGAAACCACAGTGAAAATAATCCTTGTAAATACTTCCTCCAAAGCACCTGGCCGGGATTCAAACCGGGTACAGGCTAAAAGCCAAAAGTTGGGTATTCCAATTGCGCTCGTTATCACAGAGACCGTACTACAGATATGAATATGTATCCCGACACTAATAACACGTTAACATGTCATAGAGTGACAATGCATTGATGTGTCTTTATCTACCATAATCAACCTCACATCTCTCAGCAAGGTCAGTCACTCCATTAGCGTTTTTGGGAAAAGAATGAAAATATAAGAACAAATATTATCAGAGAAAAAGTGAACTATTTACTGCCGTAAAAATGCGCACACTATGTCCAACCCTATAACACTGATTTAGAAATTTAAAAACTTGATGCGGAAGAAAATAATGCAAATGTATTTCCTATAATTGCGTGCTATACGTCCATTGCTAGATTTAGGATATAATTGGGAACATGTTCCCATGCATGTTTTTACGGTAAAGGCATCACAGATATCGCCAACCAACAACAACGTCTTTAATTAAAGAAAGGCTGTTGTGATGAATGCATTAATTACACTTAGCTGTTTATTAGAAATACGACCCAGTTTAAAAGTGTATTATTAAAGAGTTTTTATTCACTACCAAAGGAAAACAAGGATCCAAGTCTCACACAATTTTAATTTCAAAACTCCTGAAGAAAATGCGTTTTACCCCTAACATATACGTGTGAAATCGCAAAACTTTTTTCTGACGTCTTTAAAGAATTTTTGTTTATATTATCCTGTAAATAAGTTAAGTGTGAAGTAGCCATGAAAATTAATTTTTCTTTGTAATATACTTGATTACCGGAGACGGGGAGGATCAAAATTTTAATTTCAGTCAGTTTCGTTGGAAAGTAATTTTCTCATCCTCTATCCACACTAATGTGGGTACACTTCACTTACTAGAAACTACCCCTTATACCCCTATCCCTTAGCTCAAACCGAACTATTAATAGACATACTGCTAAACGCGCAGTGCTAGTAAAAATAATTGTATTTTTTTTACAAAAATATAATCCTAAATTAGACTCTACTGTAAAAACTACATTTTATCAGATTTAACGTTTAGTTTGGTAAATTGTCCAGTGAATTTTATTTTAGAATCTGATTGATCTTTTATTGCACCCAGCCTAGTTCAACTCCTCAGATAAACATTGTGTTATCAAACCAGAATAATTATTTTGGTGCACCGTTCCTTACTACCAGACCGGACTATCCGCCTACACTCACACTATTGCGGTAAGGTAGAATTTAGAGGGCGGTTGGATAACCATTTGGATAAAAAAAATCACCTGAATACATCTAGTAGGGATTTGAACCCTAACCTACCTGTAACAGGCAAACCATACAAGATGAGACTAATGCCTTTATCAACGAGCCCTGCCTCCTCCCGAGCCTAGTGTTGAAACGGCTGTTAGAGGATTTTTGTTTTCCCAGCCGTCCTTTTCAGGTATGGCCCCAATAAAGATTCTTAGACTGTAATAATACTAATGCACGTGTAAAGGCGGTCGGTTCCGGCCGCGCCCTGGACAACATCTCCTGGCGGCGGTCAACGACACTAGAAGGGTTACACCCTCACCCCTCTCTCTTCTGCACGGTCGGAGAAAGCTGCCATTAATCTATTAAAACTGCACGTAGGACGCCGCTCTTCTAGGATGTGCGAGTCTCTCTGCGCATGCGCGCGGGGTAGATAGTGCAACTGGACCTCTCTGTTGTGGTAAACGTCCACTGGCCCGCATCGGACGGGCCGCATGCACCGCGCGTGCTCTGCATTCGGATTTCCTAGGGATGCGGTTCCCAAGATCTATCCTTCAGTTCTATCGTGTCACCTTTTGTGTGTTCTAATATCGACAGTGACATCACTGGCACGGGTGGTCGATAAAGGCTACTAGAGACAAATACTCTAGCTGCACTGCACCCCGAAAAGCTACCATTAATCTAAGATCGGGTGTGGTTGTAACTAATCGAATTTGACTTTAAATAATTATTTTTCTGATCAAAATTACTCTTTTTATTTTATTTAAGTATTTTTTGCTTTGTTTTTAAAGCTTATCACAGTTATTTTGACAAGAATAAGAACTTCTAGCTTTGATTAGTAAGCACACTTAAATAAACATTAAAAACGTTCCCCAGAACTTTACTATGTAACAATTGATGTGAGAGGGGAATAATAACTCACTCACACTCGGTAGTTGGCGAACTGGTGGAGGGCTAGACTGAAAGATGTAGGATCGATCGCGAACGACTCAACTACAGGCTGTATTTCAATCGGTCGCGAACGATGAATTTCGCGAATGACTGAACTACAAGAAGTACTTCGTCAACTATTGGAACTAGATACATGATCTGCTCATTTCAGTGAACTAACTCACTTTGAACTGTTCCCAACAGCGAACTGTACTGTCATTTCTAAACTAAATAAAGAGAATAACGCTGGGAATTCCGAATGGTGGGGAGTGCGTGTATTACTCAGCATTACAGATGACTTCATACGCACGCACCACACGGTTCAGTGAACGAAATCTTATTTAAAATAACGTAAAGAGTATAAAAACCTGATGCGGGCTAGTGGACGCTTGCTTACCCAGGGTCAACAAGGAATCCGCTCCCTGACTAAGGGAGGCTACAGCAGGGTGCTATTTTTATCGTGGTCTTTTGATTTATAATAAACATTTGTGGAGAAAGATGGAGGGTAGTAATAAAAGCATAACATTTTTAGCACCACGTCTTTACTACTCATTCGGGTTATGAGTTTGTGTACTAATAACGCTAATGGGTCAGGGACGGGGAAGATTAAATTTAGAGAAAGTATATCCGCATCTGCGTGGAGAGAAAGTGGGAAATCATTTAGGAAAACCACCCTCAGTAAACCCGACTGGGATCGAACCACAATCTCCCAGTCATCAGCAGTTTAGTCTGTTACTAGAGTAGCACCTTAGACCATGCAACCACCGAAGAAGGTCATGGCGTTTGTTCATCGACAAAAATAAAATTGCGTTTATAAAGAATCGAAGCTCGTCTCCGTGGCTTTAGTCAGAATCGAAGCCAGTTTCCATGGCTAATTGGTTGACCGCACGTTAAAATGTTGGTAGCTTTAACTTCAAAACGAGTCCCGGAGGTACCGTACACTCGAGGTTACTTTTTTTTCCCAAATGGTTTTCTACTCTCCCGCCATGCAAATTCGGGTAAACTTCCTCTAAAATTCTACTGCTCTAATCCCTATTTTACTATCTCATGAGTGTTAATATTCGGGTAATCGAACAGGTTATTATTCTTCCACTAACTTTGCTTGAGTGATGATTGCGTTGTTCCAAGTTTTAAGTTTGTAATAGTTTAATAAAACTATTTAACCCTCTGTTTAGAGCAATGGTCTAAAACTCCAAATAGTCCAAGTGTCAGATTCACAAACTCGGGGGACGCTGCGGTGCCACCGCCTATAGAAACATGTTTGCTGAAGTATATTCTATACTTTGGCATTTGCACTGCATCTTACTACTCTTCTAGACTACGCGAGGAATAAGGAAGATATAATTTAGAGAAAAAGTGTCCACATTTGAACTAAGGGAATGTAGGATATCATGTAGTAAAAATCACCTTTCGTACACCTGACTGTAGCTCGAACCCTAACCTCCCCAACACTGATGAAATAGACCAGGATATCCTGTCGTTTAATCTGCGTGCCCACCAAAGTAAATCTATATGAGCTATTTGAATTGTGTATTTAAAATTGTGAATGTATATTTAAAATATTTAATAACATACATTTTTCCAAATGTTTGTGTTGGTTTATGTGGATAAACTAAATACTCGAAACAGTATGTATTTAAGTGAATAAAAATTCCCACAATCATGGTTTTAAAGTGATTTTTTTTTCATATACAGCACAGTTTGAAATAGATTAAAGTGTTTTTTATTATTACAAATTATGAACACAGTAAAATGTAACTATTATGACTGGAGGAAGGATAGTAATATAAAAGTATTGGAGACAAGCTGGCCGGTCAGATTGTTTATCGGGCCGTAAGTTTGCAAGTCCTGGCTTTGAGAATATACGTCCAAGAGAACAATAAATAAAATAAAATGTTTAAAACATCACTTGCGATCATCTTGGTTTACTAACTAGTATAGATTTTTTAAATTTTGCGGTCAATGTTTGTATGCAAGTGTTTTTTTTATAATGAGAATATAAAATTCCAGAAATCTGATCAAACTCACCGAATTTTCCCTGACCAAGCAAATTCCCTGCCATTTCCATGTTTTTCAGGTCGCTAGAAACCTTATATAGGAAATGAAAAAAAATTCTATTTTTTTTAACAATACGGTGAGAAGGTATACTGCATTCACGGTGGGAATTACTCTCTGAAAGGTCTTTTTTCCTACCAAAATCCTACTATATAATAGCTTTCTGGTAGGGAAAAAGGCCTTTCAGAAAACAATTCCTACGCTGAACAGACTTTATGTGAAGGCTGTGTATGTAGGCCACCCTCCCCCCTCATACGGTGTACACGTGACCAACACATGACATGAAACATTTCCTTCTACCAGTAAGTTAAAATAACTTCGCCAAGATTTCTAACTAGACCTGCATGGTCCACCTGTGGGTCACCTTTGGAGAGGACATATCTGACAGTTCAGAAAAAAAAAAGAGTAGAGTAGGGTTTTCTGAGACACGCCTTACAAACTAGCTTACTCTAGAAGAGTGCGCCTAGCTATGCCTAAATATGTATTTTGTGCTACTAGTATTACTACCCGCCCAGTTTATCCGCATATTCACACTAATAGCGGTAATAATGAGGAAATTATAGTATTGTGGAAATGTAGTTGCATTCGAGTGAAGGGTGAGTGGGAAATCATTTAGGGAAAAAAACTTGAGTACAGACAGCCTGTATTCAAGCTTCGAACTTAACATCACCGACAAACCAAACAAGACAGGCCTAATTCTGGTAAAACATTGATAATATTACTGAGCGAAGATTAGTCTGGAGCATTTTGATTAGTCACAACTTTCGTTACACTCGTTAATTTCTAAGAACAAAAAAAAAAGCTATCTCAAATTGCAACGTCATAATCTTCACGTAATTTGTTGCTTTAGCCATCAGAGTCTTGTCTAGTTTAGTTATTTTTATTTGTTCGCTGTGAAATCCAACCGGAGTAATAAACAAAGACATAATTCAAGGAAAAGTTTGTGTGGGAGGTTGAACAGGAGGGACACGAAACTCAATGTCACCTGAATGAGGGAATAAATAAATTGCGCACTAGACTTAGGCTTGCCGAAGGATTCAACCTCGTGGATATTTTCACACTTCGAATCAGGGCTAAATTCTAATAAGATGACGTTTTTTATTCACTGCGTCTTACTACTCGTCAGGGCTATACACATTTGAGTTAATAACTAATAGGGTAGGGGTGAGATTAGTATAATTTTAGAAGATGTGTAGCATCATTTTCGTGAAAGACGAGTGGTAAACCATTTAGGAAATAACATCTACAGGACATCCAGCCAAGAGTCAAACCTGTTACAAATTATTTCATCTAAATGGTAGGGATGAGGAAATACGGGCCTACTTGGATTAGCGTGGGCTGAGGAGGATAGGAAAAACACATGTGAGGATTTCACATGTTTGAACGCCCCCTTTCCTCCTGGTCAATATTCGAGAACATGAAGGTCGGGTTTGAGTCCCTGAGGTTGATTTTCCACGTGATACTCCTATCATCTATCGGAAACCGCCTCGGTAAGCGAGAAATTGGCGCGGAGACGTTCAGCTCTTAACGCCATAAATTCTACGATACGTTATTTTAAAATACGGTTCACGCCAAAATAAACTTGAAATATTCCAATAAGACTCTTTTTCCTTAACAACCTTTTATTTTGAGTTTTATCAGTATAAATAAATGTGTGGAAATGTGACATTAGCTCATTTTCAACGAATTTGAAGATATTTGAGAACTAACAACAAGCTTTCTTATTTACCCTGAGATAAATGTCATTGTAGGTGAAGGGCGTAAGGGAGTATAAGCTTGTACAGAATAGATAAGTAGTTCCAGAAATTGACACAGAATATTGCATTTTAATCCATGTGGTTTGACAACAAATTATATTTTCTCGTGGACCGAGGCGGCCGCCTTAATACGAGTGCATTTCTTCTGAGCTACCCCCTTCACTCAAATACCTTAAATAAATTTGTAAAATCCCTTGTACCCACACTAGTGGCCACAAGGTCTTAGGCGCGGTGACGGGGGAATCGAGGTTCTTATCTCAGCCAGTTGTACTGAACGTAGTTTTAAAGTTGTTCAAAATGTTATTTTAAAATATATTTTAATAAGAATTACGCTTTGAACAAGCTGCTACGGCCCGCAAATTTATAGAGGGTTATGTTAAACGGACATCAACCATCTCTCTTTTTTATATTAAGGTCATTGCTAAAGTATCAATCGGTGTTAGACCACATGGATTAAAAAATACAATGGTCTGTGTCATTTTCTGGAACTAATTATCTTTCTGTCTAAGATTATACAGCCTTCACCCTTCACCTACAAACACCCTTTGTCGTGTCAATAAGAAAGAGGGTACATAAAACTACTAAACTTCTTATCTCAAGAAGAAAAGCAAGATGCTAGTTCTCAAACATCTTAAAATTTTCTGTTGTGGGTTTATTAGAAAATTACTGTATTTGTTAGAAGAAAGCTAAATCTAGAGCCATTTTTTATCAAGCCTAGTCTCATTTGCACATAATTTTTGCTTTCTCGCTATCTTACAGGTAGAGAAAGTATTGTGATCGTCAAAAAAAAAATTAACTCGAGATTTTGATGAATCTCGACGTTTCATGCCCGAAAAAGTTGTTTTTGAATTTCCGTCTGTCTGTACCTCCGACTAGAGCCTAAACTATTTAATCAATCGGGCCAAGACTTGGTTTCCTAGGGTTGCCCCGAGGGTTTTTTTGGAATTGGATATCCAACCCTAAAATTAAGGGTAGTTTACTGAAGGGCAAAAAGAGAAAAAATCGATTTTCTCAAAATCGGCTCTAACGATTTTGATTAAATTTCATTTCTAAACATTTATAAATATTATAAACAAAATGGTTACTTTCAATATTTCGAAAAAATAAATTTAAGGACTCCGGTCTGATGCGTATATTCTCACTTTTTATCATATTTCCGAAACTTTTTGAAATATGATATTACTTATCATTGTAAATATGTAGATTTCGACCTCTGACAAGACGTGAATTAATCACAACTTGTGGATGTGTGGAATGCCAGTCCTTCACCGTGGTTCGGATTCCACGTTAAACTGTAGGTCTTCCATTTCATTTCACAATCACCCTACCATTACACATTAGCGTAAGTGCGTATAACCCGAACGGGTAGTAAGACGCGGTGCTAATAATATAATAATAATAATAATAATAATAATAATAATAATATAATAATAATACAAACCAAATGGCTAATCTCAACTTTTCGTCAAAATGACTTTATCGATATTCTGTATTGATCCAAATATACAAATGAAGACGTTAATTCTTTAATTTAAAAATAAAATTATGAAATTTAAAACCATGAATAAAAAATGTTTTACATATGTCTAGCGCAATTTGTTCTCGGGTTTGCTAGTGTAAATTATATTACGAATGTTGAGTAAATATTTCCATTTTTTTTAAAATAGAGCGAGAAAGTTCGTGCGGAGTTCCGTACCATTTATTTCTATTAACAAAAGTCCAACTATTGAGTTGTTAAGTAAAAAGACCCTTGTTGGAATCTTTAGACTTTATTTTGGCGTGAACCATATTTTGAAATAACGCACCGTAGAATTAAATATTGCGTTAGAACTGAAAGTCTGAGCGGCAATTTCTTGCTTACCGAGGCGGCCTCCTTAAGATATGATTCACTATTACCATAGTAAACATTACCACGCCCCTACGCCTGATCCATGCCATCCCCATACAGAACAAACTAAAATAAACGGAAATGTTTTTTGGACTGACAATAGAGACTATATATCTCATTTATAAATTTTCTTTAATTTGTCCGCACAAGCTGTTTTGTTGCTGGGCAAAGGTTTCATGTCCAGCCTCATCTGAGGTACCCTTCATCTAATCTGTAGCGTAACAAGCCTTGCATTACTCCACTATGGTATAGCTTATAAGATAGGATCATAGTGCAATCCGTCACGGTAAGACTGCTTTCCCTCAGTTGTGAACGTAGAGTACATAAGTTTACTTTGACCAATATATATATATATTATATATATATATATATAGCTGGAATCAACATTGTTTAAGTAAGATTTTTTTTTTTAAATCTAAAAATTTTACTATTTATTTTTAACACATTTTAAAAGGTAAAAAATAATTCATTCAAAAATGTATTGAGATGATTTATAAAACAAATGTAATCTGTTTTGATAGTTTTAAAATCCAGCCTGAAATTTCACTGTATTTCACCTACTTTATATATAGGGTCAATGCTAAATATTTGCGAACATAAGTTTTGGTATTTTTCCTTCTTCCTAAAATGTTTAACACACGAAAAACTTTCAATATTTGGTTCACAATTCACCCACTCCCATTCTGTAAGCCCTAAATGACAATCGCGGACATAATAATTGTATTTCCAATACGTATGTAATTATTGATACACAAAATAATTTTTATCGTTTTTTTTGCACTTTGTACTGTACTTTGTATGGAAATTAATTAATAAATAAACAAATTTTTTTTAGAGTTTACTAACTATTTTCATTTATAGATATAATTGGTCATATAATATCTAAATTTTAATATATGTCCATTAATCAATGTGCAACACTTCGCAATTATTAAATGAACAATTTAATTTGAAATGTTGATTTTATAATATGCTTATAAAAACATGTAAAAGAAATTAGTAGTTAACTCGTAGAATTAAGCGGATTGTTGGCTATTTCCCCTTCTAATTACAAATGAACAATTAATATTTAATCAAGATGTGTACATTAATAAATGTGTAAAACTTTGAGAAAAGTAAAATAATTTTAAATGTTGCTATTATATTTAGCTTATTGTAATCATGTAAAATAATTCTTGCCAATATATAAGATTTTCTTAAAGATAAACACCGTAGTTTGATTCCTTTCGTCCCTAAACTAAACAGGTGATATGTATTATAATAAGAATATATTTTTCCCACCTGCGAGTTCTCGACATCAATAAGAGCTGTGATTCCGATAAAGCCATCCAGTACCTCTCGAAAGCTGTCATTCTAAGCACAAAGATGGAACCCACTCAAAGAAGGTAATGCCACTCAATTGTTCTCGCTATTCGCTATTTATACGCAGAGCAATAAAACCATTATTTCGCAGTTGTTTAAAGACGGAGATGTTGACGTTAACTTGGCGCAATTTCTCTTGTGTTATCACCAGGGGCAACGCTCCTGAAAAACCTTGCGCCTGGATTATATGACACATCAAGTTATGATGTGTGTTCACGTAGGTTGTGAATGTATTTTTTTTAATTACACTTTACTGGTGGTTAGAGTGAGGTCAAAGTGTGCAGGGGCCACAGACACTTGTTCCCGTCACTTAGTTTGGTGGATCGAACAAGAACGTGTTCCCTTCGGGACGCTTCTTTGGTTTTATCACGTGTTTCTTGTCTTACTGCCCAGGCTATCCGCATATTTAAACTGAAGGTATAGGGATGAGGAAGATATAATTTAGAGGATGTGTTCTCGCATTTGCACGGAGATAGAGTGGGAAACCATTTAGGGAAAACTACCCTTAGTATATTTAGTCAGGATTCGAACCCCAATCTCTTCATCACCGGCAATATATTCTATTATGAAAGCAACGTCGTGGACTAATGGTCTCAAACTCAAAATAGTCGAAGGGCCCGATTCACGCTCGGGGCGTGTTGTGGGCCACAGTCTATAAAACAAACATGTTTGCTTAAATATATTCTATACCTTGGTTTTTGAAGCGCATCTTACTACCCTTCCGGACTGTGAACATTTCAATCACGCTAGTGGGTAAGGGATGAGTAAGACATAATTTAAAGGAAATCTGCTTATAGCACGAACGGGTAGTAAGACGCGGTGCTAATAATAATAATTAAAGGAAATGTAGACCCAATTGAGTGAAGGTAATCTAGGAAACCATCTAGGAAAACCACCCTTTGTTCAGCTGGAATTAGAATTCTGACCTCTCCAACATCGGCAAAATGGATCAGAAGAGCCTGACGTTTAATCCACGTGTCCATCGATGTAGGTCCATAACAGCTATTTGATGCTGTGCATTTAAAATCATTAATGTGTATTTTAAATATTTAAAAAAAAACTTATATTGTCCCATATGTTTATGTGGGTTAGCGAAATATCCGAAACAGTATTCATGAAACTATGTAAATAAAAATTCCCACATTCAAGTATTTAAAGTGATCGAAACAAATATAACACAGATTTAAATAGTTCTGAGTTTTTTGTTATTCAAAATTATGAACACATTAAATTAAACTATTATTTTTTTGTGCGCGTGTATGACGGTAGTCCAGATAATAATATTAAAGTATTGCACACAAGGGGAAAGTCAGATATGTATCACGGGCCATACATTTGAAAACCTTGCCTTAGACCATGAGGTTTAAAATATATATGCCAATATTGACAAGTGCACATTTATTTTTTAGCTATATTTTGTATCCCAAAGAGCCTTTTCTTTTGATTTTGACTAGGCCTGGCTAGTTTTAGATTCTAATGTTTAGTATAGTTACAGTAAAAGAAACTTCCGTCAACCTGTCAAGTTTTGGAGATGTTGATAATAGGTATAACTGCAATAGCCAACAATCATATCCCAATACCCACAAAATGGCGCCTAAGCGTTGTAAAAGATAGACAATACTCGGTCAAAGAATAAGCGAATTTATTTAAAAAGGAACGAGAAACAGCGATACTAGTGGCAAACAGGTGAACTCAGATACCGAGGAGCTAAGTCTGTATTGGCTAAGTTGGTTAGCTTGGCGAATTGTTGGATTTATGTCCATTAGACGGATGAAGTTGGCCACCCCTGATGTAGAACAATAGGTTAATGATTGTCGCTGCTATCAGCCAACAAGCTCGCATAATTAACACTAATAAAAAGATTCGCTGATTTGTATAGAAGATAACATCTAGCCTGGCAAACAAGAGCCAACATTTTCAGGCTTTCAAGTTTATCTATGGCTAGCCAAATAATAAAACCCATACCAGTGGGCACTCAGACCTAGGCATCTCAGTTTCATTTTTTCTGGTTTTCCGATAACAGGGAGGTCAGGGTTTGAATCCTGGTTGGGTGTGCTGAGGGGTGTATTTATACGTAAATAGTTTTCAACTTATTTATCACACCAATGCAGGTTCACTTTCTCTACCTCTCTATCGCATTAGTGTAAAAAATGAGGATCACCCAGACGGGTAGTAAGACACGGAGCCCTAAAATAATAATAATAATAATAGATTAAATCAAATTAGCACAAATAAGCCACGTTGATCATTAAGGCAAGAAAAGTTATACAAATAAATGTAAATATATATTATTTGTTTATATATATAAAAGATATATATATAAGATATATATAAAAGATATATATATTAGATATATATATGATAGTTACTCAAAAGGGGTAGAAATGAGGAAGGAAGAATTTTGACGTAATCTACCTGAATTTGCATTGAAGGAGAATGAGAAAACGTTTAGGAAAAACCACGTTCATTAGACCCGACCTAGTTTCGAACCCCGATGTTCCCGTCATCAGCAGGCCAGTCTAACACAAGAGTGACGACTTAGAGCATTCGGCCCCTGAAGCGGGTTACTCTGATTCATTTGTGAATTCCTCCTCCATTCTTACCACGCAGATTCATTTTGCACTCCACCTTCCCCGCCTCTCCACCTACTATTGCACCCTACGAAGGCTAAAATTCGACCGCATCGGTATTCAAACTAATTCATCTCGATGTTAGTTTGAGACATGCCGAAACAAGACTAAGAGATTTTAAACATTACTTCAGCTTTCGGGATTTTTTTTTACACAAAAAGCCTTTTACCAATGTAATTTGGGACTAGGGCACAGATCCTCAGCCTTACGGAAGTTTCGCTGTGCTCCTTGAGCCAGGTTAAGTCTATCAACACTAGGGTTCGCTAGTGTCGATGCTCAGTGAGAACAGCACTTCTAAATGTGCAGTTGTTAAAATTTTTAACATGTTAGTCATAAAGGGATCGTTGATCGTTGTAACCGTAATGAGCAGTATGAGTAAGCTCTTTGTGAGGTACGATTATGTGAAGAGGGGGTTGGAACTAGCTTTGTGGAAGCCAGCCGATTGACTCGATATGGATGTTTTTGTCCTCTCTTTAGTGGGACCATTTTTAAAATGGGCTTTTTTAATGTCCCTTGATGGCACCTAGCAATACCCGTGTTGAAGGAGTCAAGCTCTCCCACGGAGCGCAGCCATGGGTCTGGTGAATACCTTGTCTGTGGATTAGGAATACCTATACGCACCCATCTAAACAGCCACGGTCGTAGTCTTTTTCCTACATCCCAACATTTAGGGGTTCTAGTTGACAAAACACACTTTTTCATGCACATTTGACAATAAAAATAGTTAAATAATGCCTTTAGTTAAACTTTCGAGCGTTAAATTGCCTTTGTTATGGATTCCCGGAATAAAAAATAACTGGTTGAAATAGTCTGAAAATATTCGGAAACAAACATGAACAAAGGTGACATAAAAAATGTAATAGACCTACAACTTTAACAACAAACTAGGTTTTAACCTATAGCAACACATGGCGCCATTTGATCAAACCCTGAAAGGTAGCCGTACCTTGACTGGCTACACTATATTGCTATCTTATAAACTACGCCAGGTACGCAGTGGTTTTCAACCTTTTTACGGTCGCTTACTCCCTCATTCCTGAACACTTATCTCAAATACCCCAATTTTTTTAAAAAAATAACTTATTCATTAAAAAAATTAATACAAATATTTTAGCTTAGCTTTCAGTCAATTTTCTTACTAATGTATATATTTGACAGCTAGAAAAGTTACTAGACCTGCTTTCACGTTTCCATAGGCCTACATCAAGTCATGTGATTTGCAGCTGTCACTTTTGATAGATATTATCAATGCCCGGAAGATAACAATAATAATCTAGTTAAAGGATATCATTGTTCACCGAAAAAAATAAGTTTGTACTTTCTGAAGCGTTATCTAAATATTCATCCGTAAGCTAATCCAGATTATATATTTACAAACTTCACATATCAATTGGGTAAAATATATTTACAGTTTAAGCATAAAAAAAGAGGAAAAGTAAATAAGAATACAATAGTTATGGAATTTGAAAAAATAAATCACATAGTTTTAATAATAACTAATAAGAAGCTTGGACTTGTTTCTAAGAATACAATTTTATTTATATTAGATTTGCTTGAAGCAAAAAAATAAAGCCACCGTTATTTAATTTTAGCATAACTCTAATAAACATGCCACGTACTCGTGGGGATATTCGTACTACAGGTTGAAAACCGTACTAACCATATTAAGTTTTAAAAATACGCCAACCATCTTTTTTCTTTATATTCGCCTCGAAATTCTAATCAATGTAAGGACAGTATTCAAACCTGAGATGTCCGTTTATATAAGTCAAAAAAATGCCCCGTGGTATAATTGTCAGTGCAACTGTCTACAAAACTAGGGGTCCCGGGTTCGATTCCCGGCTGGTGCCATGGGTAATTGTCCCGAAAGGGAAATCATCCTAACGGACACCGGGGTTTGGATAGTTAGGCTTAAGTTAGGTGAAAAGTGTTTCCATTGGATCCACACCCTCACATTATCGCAATCATCTCATCACATCGGGACATGGAAAGAGCCTCCACGGAAAGGATCAGGCACGGATTCGGGGGGCGGGGGTCAAAGGGTCAGTTGACCCCCCTGTGAAATTTAGAAAACTAATACAAAAAACAAAATGAAAGTTCAAATTTTAGAAAGAAAATAAAACACAGATAAATAATACAATTTTTTTATCTTTTTACGCGCAGACACCTCTTAATCCGGGCCCACACGTTCTTTATTTGTCCACGTTTATTCAATTTCCGATATGACTCAGTGTGGAAAAAATATTTGTTTTCATATACGAATATTTGTCGTGCATAACGAATAACGAACATTTTTCCTCATAGAGACGGTAGACTACTCCACATCAAGAAGACTAAAATCGCCTGAGAGCAGTTCATCCACGAATACCGAATATAGAGTATGTGTGGACAGAAGAGCGGCGGAACTGTGGGGGACTCTGCCCCCCTGGAATAACCCCCTAGATATATTTCAAATCCTCTGATATTATCGAATATGAAGCTGAAAGATGGCCTTAGATCAAACTCCAAATGACTTCTAGATTCATTCTATTGTCAAAAATTTGCGGGGAAACACCGCTTCTAATAACTAATAGACTAGAGGCATCTAACAGAAACATCTGGCAGAAAAAGTCAGAGGAGAAAATCTCGAAATAGCTTCCAAGGTCATCCAAATTTCAAAAATATCTAGGTGAGGGCAACTCCAAATAGCTTGCTTCTAGATGCGTGTCATTTTGAAGAATTTTCAAAATGTTGTCGGTGGAAGACCACTTCAAAGATTATCTTATAGAGGTATTTATACACCGTAAAAAATTAGGGTGAGGATCACTTTAAATAGCTTCGAGGGGCATCCAAATTTCAAAAATTTCTATGTGAGGAACACTTTAAATGGTTTATAAAAGAATCTAATTTAAAAAAAAAAATCAAGGCGAAGACTACTCATAGATTCTAGAGTGAACTATTTTTCAAAAAATTGTTGAAGGAGGTTCACTAGAAATAGTTTATAAAAACTATCTATCTGATTTTTTTTGAAATTGGAGAGGATGAGCACTGTTTAAAACATACATAAGATCAAATATGAATGAGACACTATTAAATGGCTTTAAACATAAATCTAACCTTGTAAGTAACTATGATGTTTATAATTATGACCCCCCCCTTATGAAAATGATCTGGATCCACCCCTGGAAAGGATGTACAATTAGTACAATCGGGCGCATATTATATATACATATATGAAAGTAAAAAATGTCAATACTCACATACTGTGTCTCTTGTACTTCTTAAAACACACGTGTGACGACGCACAATCATTGTAACCGGTATACACTTTTAAGATAATCAATTAGCAACTAAAACTTGTCCGTTAATAATTAATTATCATTTTAAAAAAAGAAGCCTACGTAAACTCGCGCAATCTGACAATGAGAGCTCAGAAACACGGACCTAAGTTACGTCACACGTATGGAGTCTTCTCTCGGGACCAGAACACTAGAAACCGACCAACAACAAGAAGGGGTGAATGACCGGCGAACTGTTTTTCAGTGCAATACTTGTTTCATGTCGTCATAGAGAGATTAGGGTGGTGGGGAGAAAGATCAGTTCTTATGTGTAAGGGGATAGTGGAGGTATACTCAGAATATAAGAAGATAACTAAGAAATAAGAGGGGAAGCCCCCTCTCCTTGTAGCTAAATTTACAAAAGTAGGTGACTCCTCTCACTTTTTTTATTATATTATTATAAACATTTTCCATCCTTCTTCACTAAAACATGTTCTTTGTTGTGCTTCTCTCGTAGGAGGAAAGAGGTTATAAATAGAATCGCAGTTAACGTTGGAATATTGACACATAAAAGTACGCGCCGTAAAAATGTGTGTAAAAAAGGTAGGGGAAGTAGGGGGGGGGTATTATGCGTTCACCTCGTGACCTAAACTAACTTTCACCTCCTTGAGTCGGGAGTTGGCGTCTAAACGGCGACCCAAGGACTTACGATTAATCTCCAAAACTATTTCCGCTCTTAGACATGTTTCTTCGATGTAATGTTTCGCTATGGTAAGCGTGCTTGTGCGTGTGATTCCCCTGCCTATGTAGCTTTTGAACTAATAAATATATCTCGATAAAACATGGAACACACATTGTCACATAGCACCCATAAGAACACTTTCGAATTGTTATTTTGTTTATCTTTCGTGAGTTCACTTTCCCAGCTCGTGTTGTTTTCCAAACCTTGTCAAAGAGAATTCTGCTGCACTTGTTTAAAATGCTTGCTACTGATCTTTATAAAATGGATTACATATTTAAAATTAATAATCACTCAATATTGTCGTTCTATGGCGTAGAATCCCCCTTCCCCTTGTGCTAACGAAAGCCTATCAGGCCTATTTCCAGACTGGGCTATTATCATACTTACGCTATGGGGAAGAGGTAAGGAAGATATTATTTTAAAACGTGCACCCACATTTGCGTGGAATAAATATGGTATACCATTAAGGAAAAAGTCCCTAAGGACTTTGGCCTCTTTCACCCTTATCATTCCAAAACTGCCCAACCAGACAAGACGAGACTGACACCTGCTTTTGCGGGTTGCAGTAGATCGTTTCAGACAGCGCTTGGGAGAGAACCGCGGTCTCTGGACTTAAAGAGCTGTGGTCAGACAAGGATACGGTCACCTGACCCACCGAGAGGCAGGTGAATGGTGAAGACCATGTTGGAAAACCTGCCTCATTCCTGTTTGGTGTGGACCTCGCCGACTTCGACAGAGGAGCGATAGTTTCTAGGAAACAAGCGATGCCCCCTTTTTTAACGAGAGCGACATGGACTATAGTAAGGCGGCTATAGGAAGAAGCTTTTTACCCGCCACCAGTGGGCATACGGGCAAAGGTGCCAGTCTCTCTTAGTCTGTTTTGGCTTTGATGGGGAAGCCAGGATTCGAATTCCAGCCGGGTGTACTGAGATAGTGTTTACCTACTAGTCTTCCACACAAATGCGGGTGCATTTAATATGAATTTTTCCTTCCTCGTCCTGACTTTAATAGTGTTAAATATTCGTAGAGCCTGAACTGACAGTAAAAAGCGTTTTTCTTTAAAATAAAAATACTTGAACGAATAAAGTGACATGGGATTATTTATAACCAAATCCCCGCAGGAAGAATCTTTTAAGAGGATGTAAAAATAAATGTATTATTGTCAATTTTATCAAAAAGTCACTTTACTTGGTTTGCACATGGGAAACTCCTTGTCAAACGTGACAGCCGAAGAACACACCCCTTGGAGTAGGCCTATATGATATACATTAGAGTAGATCTGATAGGTTTTTTTAGTAAAAATGTCAGTTTAATGTCAATAAACATTTGACAGAAAAATAATCCTTCCATGGTACCGAAATAACACTAACGCAGCACCCACCGAACACACATTTAGACATTTATCGGGGTGTGCCAGTGATTGGGCGCGGTGTTTCTTCAACCAAGTCAGTGACACCTCTGCCGTCTGGCTACACTTATTGTGCCACCAGCTGCCCTCAAGACGAAGGATTTCAGTGTGTCGGCTTAGTTGTCCAAGAACCCGTGAGACCTTACGAACTGGTCAAATTATCGTCCTGGCTGCTGAACAATCACTTTATGCTCTTGCGAAGGAAATCCAGTGAACCTGGCCAACCCCCACGGAGAAGATCACTTTGTCATAGTGTTCGGTGGCTTACACATAGAGATGGTCATGTTGAAGTAGCTGGGAGACTGACTGGAAGACAGTGGCTGGATAAACGTCCTGATACAAGCTGACATTACAAGTTCTGGAACAGCATATTCCTTCGTAAAGGCCAGTAATGTCACCAAGACCCACCATGCACACCAGGTCACAGCTGAAACTTCGGCCCATCAAGCCCTATGACCGCAAGAGGAGGTCGATACTAGTGTATTTTTTTACTTGGCAGATGCGGTGCAAAAAGGGTGTAAGAAGATTACCATACGTACTGTTGACGCTGATGTAGTAGTACTGGCTGAAGCTTCATCCAGAAAATAAGCTCCTGATGAGTTGTGGATTGCCTTTGGTGTCAGGTCAAGCTTTCGGTACATAACTATTCACGAAATGGTTGCGACAGTGAATCCGACACAGTGTCGTACTTTGCCAATCTTTCACGGGGTGTGATTTTGTTTCCACATTCACTGGTAAAGAAAATATGACTGCCTGGGATACTTGGAAGTCCTTCCCAGAGGTGAATGATGCTTTTCATGAATCACCCATGCGAAGTGAGCTAATTCATAATCAATGTTATTGCTGGAGCGATTTGTTGTGCTGATGTAAGACCGAAACAGTGAGATAATGAAGGTTAATGGTGCCAGGAAGCAGATCTTCACACAGAAGTCTAGAGCAACAGAAAACATTCCCTCAAACCAGGCAGCACTCAAGCAGTACATCAAACGCACTTGCTACCAGGCTAACTGTTGGAACCAAGCATTGGTCATGGAGCCAGATATCCCAGAGCCCTCTGACTGGGGCTGGACAGAAGATCCAACCGGGTAGCAGCATATTTGGACCACTCTCCCTGAAGCATCAGATTCGTGCCATGAATTGATCCACTGTGGCTGTAAGAAAGGGTGCACTGGAAGCTGCAGGTGTGCCAGCTGCAGGTGTGCACTGCACCGTGCCCATGTTTTGGAGATTGTTCATTTCATCACATGTTACATATATTACATATATTTGTTCATTAGATATATTTATATTGTCATAAATAAATAAGTTATAAGGCTATTCTTATGTATTTACGTCAATATTGATCTTTGACCTTGACCTAACTGCAATTTCTTGAACCCTTGAGATCTTTAGAGTGTCACCTAACGAATGGGCATCCCTAAATTATTTGTAAATGACACCTTATAAGCTTTTCTACACTTGCTTCCTGAGTTAAGCAAATCTAAACATTATGCCCGGTGGAGTGACAGACATATTAGATTTTACCTCTCACCTACCTCAGAGATCAAATCTGGCTTCCTTCCAAATATAAAAATAAACATTAAGGTATATTATAACTATGTTAGAAATTTAATACCTTTCTCATAAAAGGCACAATTTGTCTGGTTAACAGCTGTACTATAGCGAAAATATATTAAAATGTCAAATTTAAAAGACGAACGGACAAAACATACTTTATAAAAATGGAAAATAGTCCAATAACTTAGATCGATAGATCGAACGGGAAAATTGAACTGTCCCTTTCACAGTGATGACGGGCGGAGAAACTGGGTGTAATTTCAAGAGTCCGGGTAACTGGTAAATCGTGTGCTGATAAGTCAGTTCAAAAACAACAAAAACAAACACACTACTCATTCGTGATATCCGCATCAAATAACGTTTTTGGGATTGAGAATGAGAAAGGTACAATATGGAGTGAGTGCTCGCACATTTGCATGGAAGAAGATTGGGGATACATTTATAGAAAATTAACTTAGGTACATCCGGCCGGGATTCGAACCCCAACCTCTCCATCACTGGCAAACCAGAGTAGATGGGCCTGACCCGCGTGCTCGCCAACGTGGGAAAGTGAACACCTCTAATGAAAATAATCTTTATTGTAAAAGCTAAAAAAAGGGTCTTGTCCAATTATTATTTTACACACGTTCGCGCTTTAGAGGGTCAAAGCGATGACGTCATGTTTGTCGTAACGAACACATCAAGACTGCGCAAGCGCAGCCCACAGATGGCGGTCGTGTCGGGCGGGGATGATTCACGAAGGTGAAAGTCAGCGGAAGAGGATATTTATTTACGGAGACATCTTCAATCCTTAGCGAGTTGCGACAGATATACAAGGATCTCATCATTATATTTTAATAATAATAATATTTATTTAGACAAGATTATACATTGCGCCAAACCAAAAATCTCTTAAGAGGTATTTTGACATCTTAAGTAAACACGTGATATTTGGGGAGGGGCGTGGCCACTTTGAAGCAATATAAACACTAAACAGCCTTGGAAATGGTCGAGATTGCTAGGTGCGTTTAGCTCCAGAAGATAATCTACCACATTTGAGAGACTTAGGTTCAAAACAAGTTTAAGATTTGTTTTAGAGTGTCTATAGTGTTTAGAGTGTCTAGGCCGTTTCACTCTCAAATTGCAGTACAGGCTCTTATGGACTATTACCATCTCTTTCCAACCCATTGATCTCTCCGTTAGCGCTGTCCTTTTTCTACCAAGCGGAGTTGCCATTTTGTATCTTACATTTTAACGTCGTTATTTCAATGAAATAAGCATAGCATATTAATGAACATACATTTATGCATCTTGTGAAATAAATTTAAACCACCATAGATGTTTTTAAATCACTATTTTTTTCAAAATACGAAAATATGCATTGTGTCAAAGTTTTATGAGGTTCCAAATGTATCACGTCATAAGTCTAGTTACAATTGTGTGGAAAAGCTAGTAATTTTATGGTGGCTGTTATAATAGTTATGAACAACGTCTGCAAACTCTGAAAGGAATATCTTTAATACAATGCTAAAAAAAAAATTAAAACGTATTATACCTCCTGAAATATTAAAAGTAAAACATGAAAAAGTTGTCTTGTTGGAAACTTTTTTTCTTTTGATTTTGCTTGGGTATATTATGTTTAAGAAATTATAAGAAAAGATCATATTTATTTTTGAAAAAAACTATGGGCCAATAGCACCCCCCATTTATGCGTGGTAGCGTTTTGAAGTTGAAGAGGGTGTAGTTCACTTTAAGCTCTGTCCGGTCTTAAAGAGCAGCGTAATGTTATACAGTTGTAGCGTTGAAAACTGAAGCGTTAGTTCATCCCATCCACATCATAATTGATAATATTTGTTTCACAAAATACAAGGTTCCACCACTTAAACATTCACTATACTCATCTTAGTTTGTAATTATAGGTTAATAAACAATGTTCTATAGTACTTGCCAAGGCAATGTTAAAAATTTGAGAATACATTATATATGTAGCTCCAAATTATACTAAACTATGCTTTTGAATTAAGTAACCAACTACCCACAGAGGTCTAAGATTTTACACTCGCATTTACATTTTGCCACAGTTTCTAATCAGGCCCGGGTTCGAATCCTGGTCGAGTTCACTGGCGTTAATTAAACACTTTAGCACAGTCGTTAGAGCGTGAGCCAACTGAGATAGAGGTCTGATATTGGTATGGTCTGAGATTTATCTTTGGTAAATTGTCGGCTATGGGACTGGATGTTGTGTTTTATTAGTATTAGGGTAGTTTGTAAGTCGTGTGTTGATATAATAAACTTATTTGAAAAGTACATCCACCTAATACAAAATAATTATCTGAGGTTGATTTTAACCAGTTATTTTCCATAGTTTCAGGAAAATACTCGTGCACATACTCTCAGCCACTTTACTCTGTTATATTATTGATTTAAATCAGTGTAAAATGCTGAAAGTCAAAGCACAGTCTTCAGGCGTAGCACTCCTTGTAAACATAAATATAACCCTGCTGACTTCACACCAATGAATCCTACTGATGACAGTCCTCTTGGAAAAGCAAAGCACAGCTGTTTGAAATACATCCAAGAAGCCTATCTCCAGTTGTGATCCATTAGTCTTGTGTTACGGGTTACGGTCATTATTTTGGCGTACAGAGTGCTAAGAGTGTTTGGTGGTTTAATTGTTATTTGGATCAAACGTTTGATCATATTATATTTTAATTATTCCTTATATTTTTAGTTATAATATATTTTACTTTATATGGGATTATCATTTTATATATTATTGACTATTGATTCATAGTGTTTAGTGTTAGTTTTTAAAATTATTTATCATGGAAACAGTAAAAAGAAAATTGCATAGCATAGGTATACTGAGAAGCAAAGAACGTCAAATAGTAATGAACGTTTTCAATTATTTTACTAAGACAATGAATGTCACCAAAGCGGTTAGGGAAACATGTAAAACCACGAAATATTCTGAAAGAACTATTTACGCATTAAGAGAGGAACAAAAATGTGGTCCTTTGCGGACTCCTTCAAAAAGAAAACAAAAGAGAAAAGGGAAACAAAAAAATTCAAGAACGAGCACATACGATGCTATTGTACAAAGTGGTGTTCGTCGTCTTATCCATTCCATTTTTTCGACAACTTGCCCCCTACTTTAAGTATTATTTTAGCGAGGGTAAACGCAGACGACACATTGCCCAATTTCTCACGAGCTACCTTATACAGATTTTTGCAGGAGATGGGTTTTAAGTATGAACGAAGGGGTAACAAGAGTACTTTCATTGAAAGGGATGACATTATTAGGTGACGTCATAAGTATTTGAAGGATATTAAGAAGTTCAGAGCTGAAGGTAGACCTATTATTTATACAGATGAATCATGGGTAAATGTTGGATATAGCGTTTCCAAGGAGTGGAAAGATACAACCATTCAGAGTTCTCGGCAAGCATTTCTTGAGGGGTTAAGCACGGGACTGAAGCCACCACGGGCTCGCGGACCACGCTTTGCGATGGTTCATGCTGGAAATGACAATGGCTTTGTTGAAGGTGCTGAACTCACGTTTTTGTGCAAGAAAAACACAGCAGATGCTCATGACGAAATGGATGGTGACGTTTATGAAAAGTGGTTTTCAGAACAATTACTTCCTAATACACCTGAAGGAGCTGTTATCGTAATCGATAATGCAGCCTATCACAGCAGAAGGTGTGAAGCGATCCCGACCACATCATGGCGTAAAGCTCAAATAGCTGAGTGGCTTATCCATAAGAACATTGATGTTGATGACGAAATGTTGAAACGGGAAATGCTGTATTTGGTTTCGCAACACAAACAAAAATTTGAAAAATACAAAGTGGATGAGATGGCGAAGGCGGTGGATCGACAAGTCATTCGTTTGCCTCCATATCACTGTGAACTTAACCCTATAGAGATGGTGTGGGCTCAGGTAAAAACATTTATTAAAATGAACAATACTAGTTTTAAGGTTAAAGATATGAGGCCTTTAATAGCTGCAGCGTATGAAAAGGTTTCTATAGAAAACTGGTTCAATTATGTAAATCACGTCAAAAAAATTGAAAATGACATGTGGAAAGCAGATGAGCTGCAGGATGACGAGGAGCAGTTTTTAATAAGATTAACTTCATCATCCTCATCGTCCCTTGTGTCATCTCCTCAACCCAAAAGTCCACCTACTCACTCTCAAAACTTTGAGCTACCTGGACCATCCACTAAATACTACTTCACAATTGATGGAGTCACGCCCTTGTGCGGGGACAGCGATGAAGCATAAAGGTATTTTTTAGGTTTAAACTAATATGTTATTTACGTTACATAGAAGGCTTGAATAAATTTTAGAATCCTCCCTCCTTTATAATGACCAGTATTTTAATTTATAAAACTATTGTATATTAATTTGTTATTATTTTGATTATTGAGTTTTAGCTTTTACTATAGTAAAGATGAATTAGGTAGGCCTAATTGTTTATAAAAGTGCACACACATTCACATGCAAACAGGGAATATTATTTTATAAGCCTATGTACTTTGGAAGACCATCTTTGAAAGGATTCGATGTCCAACCTATTCATTGTAGGTGACAGTGTACGGTGTATATCAAATTGACATTAATATGTTAATAAACAGAATAATACACAATTCTTGACAGCTCAAACTTCATAGCGTGTATAAAGTTTGAATGTAAAAGTTGTCCAATTGTTTCGAGTGGGTGAGATCTGGCAACTGCGCGCTCCATAAGACCTGTACTGCAGAGTAAGAGTGAAACGGGCTATAGGTCCTATTGATAAGTGGAGTACCCTAGTTCGATTACGGGCGATGATGGCTAAATTATTTACTACTCTGTGTATACAGGTTCTTCCTGCTGTCATATATTCATTCGTTAAGTCATGTAATCTTCAGACGCCACTTTTGATATATGGCACGAGTATCTTTAAATAATACTACAATATTATTATTTGGGCTTTATTAACCTGTACTTTCTGAACCTACAACTCAATTCTAGAGCAGACACAGCAAACAGTTTACCAGCCATTAATTTATAACTTTAAAAGATGCTTCAATTTCAATAATGATACATTTTCGGCTATGCCGGGAATCAAATCCTTAGTAGCTCAATATATAATACTAATAACATAGTAAAATTTTATTAATTATGACAACAAAGAGATATAGACTAAATTTTTTCCTTCTCCAAGTCTTTCTTTCTACCATAATCCTATCATAATCGTTCGGGCTAATTCACACCAATGGTGCATAAGGGGGAAGGTAGCAGTTCTGTGTAGGAAGGACTCTCAAACTAGAAAGAGAACGTTTTTATCTTCGTTGCTGGTCAAGTTATCTTGGAGTCTGGTTTTCTCCCGCCATTGTTCTCTAGAATATAGAAATACCTTGTCCCCCTCCTTGCTGTACAAGCAAAACAACGAGCTAGGAGTTCGGTGACTGTGAAACCGATTATAAGGACCTCCCCCCCTCCTCTTGTCCTTGAGTGATGAGCTAATGCATAGCGAGTATACTGAGAGGAGGGGAGGGGAGAAGGAGGGATAGGTGGTGGTATAGTGACTGAGTGCCTCACATTATGTTGTCTTGCCTAGCATGGGAAGTAGGACGCCAATCCCAGGGGTCGATGACCTCTAGCTCTTGGCTAGCAGCTCAACACAACATGGCTATACTCCGTCCGGCCTTAACTTCACAAACTGATATAGTCCGTACTACTTTAACAACATTGTTGTACTTGTAGTTCGTCCAGCCTAAGTTTCACAAACTGATATAGTCCGTGTTCCTTTAACAAAACTGATACACTCCGTGCTACACGGATATACTCTGTCCGCCCTTGACTTCGTAAATGCTCGCCAACTTCCATGTGATTCCCAGAATCGTAAGTATAATGTTACTTGTGGTAGTTAATGTATGTAGAGCAGAGATGGGAACGGACGCCTAGCAGAAGATGTAAAAAACTGTTAAAAGATACAAAATTAAAAACAATGGTTTGTTATTAATGTTTTTACTGTCAAAAATGATAGCAAATGTTCTTGCAGATAATACGGTTTGGCAAATGGATGTATGAGAGTGGATTTGATAAACTTTTGTTAGTGTATGTTGTATATTTGGACATCAGGTATTGTAAATTTCATGTACAGTTTCCAGCAAATTCTCAAAGAATTCCCTCAGCCAGGGAAAGGTTGGTTGGACATGCCACTGATAAAGAGGTCTGGGTTCGAATCCCAGGTGGGTGTACTGAGTATGTTTTCCCCTGAATGGGTTTATACCATCTCTCCACGCATACGGGGATAAATTTCCTATAGATTCTTCCTTCCTAATTTTGCCCCCCCTAATGTGAATATATGTGGATAAACCGAGTGGGTAGTGGGACGAGGTGTTGTTTGATCCTCATCGGTAAGTGAATCAATGGCTTCAAGATGAGTAGGTAGAGGTGACCTGGCGGTATAGGGTGTCAGACTTCTGTGCTGGGGGTCCGGGGTTCAATCCTCGGTCCCGGAACAGATTTATCTGATTTCCAAACCCTTCCTAAGACGCGGTGCTAATAATAATAATGATAATAAGTAGACGCTCTTAAGACCGAGCCAAGATGTCAGTAATCCAAGGTTAGATAAGCACTTACCTAAGACAACACATCTAATAAAAACCCTTCAGTTCTAGCGACAAAAAGGTTAATTTCTGGATCGTAGCATGGACCTTTATACAAATATCCAAGTTTTTCACCTGGGATCAAACCAGGACCTCTTTTATTTGAATTCAGCCTCAACACCTTGATTAGCAAGAGTTTATTTTGCTCTTTCCTTTTCTTTTAAAGTCACTAGTGTTAGTAGCCTTTTATTAGAACGCCTGATTATAGTTCCAAGAATATTAAAACCATGTTTGTTAGTGCATGAGATAGAATTTATGGTGAACTTCAATCTTTCGTGTCTTCCTTGTTTTTTTAAATCATTTGAACCCGACCAAAATCTCCAGAAGAGTTTGGACAGCCCATCAGTCGTCTCGCCCACGTTATTAGGCTCTCCTGACAACATGATTCAGTGCCTTGTCGGTAAATCGAACTCCAGCCTCATCTATACAAGTCCGCACACTATCCCTTCAGATCACACTCATGGCCTACTTTTTTATTATCTAGCACCGCATCTTACTACCCGTTCGGGTTATACGCTTAAGTACTAATTACGCTAATGTATTAGGAATTGGGAAGGTTGAATTTAGAGGAAGCGAATCCGCATTTGCGTGGAGAGAGAGTAGAAAGCCATTTAGGAACCCCTCCCCCCCCAGTTCACCCGACCGAGATTCGAACCTCGATCTCCCCGTCCTCGGCAGTCGAACTCAACACGACTAGCGCGTTAGCCAACTACGCCACCGAGGCGGGTGCCTACTATTAAGGAAACCAAGATTAAGGATGCAAGCAATGGTTAGATGTGGACCAACGTTCTTGTCAAGACCCAGGAATCCTGGGTTCGATTCCAACAGGTTTGTATTGAGACCCCGGTCCGTTGAAAGTATATATTATTTTATATATATACCCAGACATAAATATACAAGTAGGACATGTATTATACATTCAACGTCACGGACTTCACAATTCCTTTAAATAGTGTCGGGTCTAGTGTCATTGTATTAGTTTAGGCTTAATTTAGTTTATAAATCGAGTGCTGGTGTAGCCCTCTGTTTAGAAAATGCACGTTAAAAATCAAAACAATAAACACCAACCTTTGTCATAAAGTAAAACATACACGCACATACATCAAGGCCGGAGTAAATTGATTATCACGTTGGGTGGAAAACTTTGTTTGAGGGTCATTGATCCGCAACACATAATTAAATAATAATCATAATTAATGTCATATTTGATTCCAATTAGCATTTGTATAATAAATAGTGGTCATACCGTTCATTTTGTTGTCACGGAAATTGCAACAGGACTGAATTATGATTTTAACGAACAGTCGGGTCGCCCCTAGAAGAACCTTCCATGTGTACAATATGCATACATAAGTCAAGACATGTGTGTTGATGGAAGGCCGTTTATAATGTATTACTGTAGATATTATCGCAAATGCTACAACTTCATCTATAATCAGGCACAATACTTGATAAAGGAATAAGTTCCCTCTTTCTTTCTGCTTCAGCCAAAATGCGTTTGTCCAACCTACCTTTTTTTTTTTTAAACAATTTACAATTTTTTTTGTTCCACTCATCTTAACTCCCGTCTGGGATATCTGCACATTCACACTAGTGCGGTAATGATGATGAAGATATAATTTAAAGGAAATGCTTAGAGGATGGTAAACCATTTATAGAAATCCACTCAGTTTACTTGGCTGGTAATTGGCTGGTAGTATATTGCTAGAGTGACATCTTAAACCGTACAACCACCGATGCTTGAAGCAGTTGAGCGCAGTAGCACTTGAGTGCAAGCCAAAAGTAGTAGCACTTGAGCGCACG
This sequence comes from Timema podura, assembly GCA_033556935.1. Classification (NCBI taxonomy): domain Eukaryota; kingdom Metazoa; phylum Arthropoda; class Insecta; order Phasmatodea; family Timematidae; genus Timema; species Timema podura. The sequence continues at coordinate 139,770 of JAVRXN010000003.1, forward strand.
GACTGGGGTAAGACGAACAGAGTATAGGAATGTTGTTTTCCCCGGCTTGGCTTGTACAGGGTGGCTACAAAACTTTTAACATAAGATTCCCCGACATTTCAAGGTTTTTCAAGCAACATTAAAAAAGATTATAGACCTGATATTTTTACAATTTTTTTGGTGCATGGTAATTTTTTTCGTTTTTTACATTGATCACATATTTTCAAATAAATCCTAAGCTACCAAGCATCAACATTCTTTTTCTTTGTCTATTATATAATGTTGTAAGTAATATTTGTGGCCTTGTGTAAAATGTGGTTTAGAACAAATCCTTAAAACCATTTCATGTATTTTAACATAGAGAAACAAAATTTCTCAATTTCGTTTAAATGATTGCGTGCAAAATCAATCGAGTGTATGTAACCATATGTTTTAGTCATAGAACTAACCAAGTAAGTCAAAAAGTTAAATGTGGTTCCCTGACTGCGAGTTCTACCTACGCTCGTCAATATAGTTCTTATTGTATATTTAGGATTATTTTTAAAGTTTGGAAATAATCGAAAGTAACAGGGGAGGCCTTGTGCCATGAACGGCACGAGGAGTGTAGTATGATTTTGGTAGGAAGAACAGTAGAAGTTAGTTACTAAAACCATTTTAATAAAATCATACATAAATTCATGTTATATACAGCTGTCACTTTTGATAGATATTATCAATACCTATAAAATAACACAAATAATATAAAGTAATGTTATCAATGTTGGCCGCAAAGACATTTTTTGAATTTTCTCTAATGTTCTTCCAACCAAAATCAGGGTATAGGTAGTCTTTTCTTTTTAATGTTTTTATTTCATTGGGAATGTTTGTAAGGTTAAGTTAGGTTAAGTTAGGTCAGGTCGGGTCAGGCTAACTTGTTGATGTACTTGGTGGGTTCACTGATTACAAGCCAAGCCTGGGAACAACATTCCTCTATGGTCTGTTCTATTCCTCGTACCCCAGTCCATGCATTCAAGTGCTACAGATTCTGCTGGCAATACAAACATATGCAATAACTCGCGGTCTGTATATCAAACTAAACTAATTTAATTTGGTTTACCAGTGAGGAAGAGGTCGGGGTTAGAATCTCGACAGGATGGACTGAGGGTATTTTGTCTCAAATATTTCCCCACATTCTCTTCATAACATTTCTGAAACATTTCTTATAACTTCTCTAACTACCTCATCCCTACCCCATTAGCACAATTAAATGAGTAAAGCTTGGGTGGGTAGTATGAAGCGAAGGAAATATAAAACCATTTTGTGAGATCTAAATTGAAGCTTTATATGAACGCAGTGTAGCGAAACGCTGCTCACACGAGAGCTTTCTCTTGCATCGAATCGGTCCGAACAAAGTCGGGCTATGAACCCAGCCCTATTACGAAAAAAGCCGGTGTGTATTAAACGAGGGAGTAGTGTATATAACTGGACTCTCTCGCTAGTATTATACACGCCTGACACTTTCTAATTGCCAATTTCCAGTTTCCACACACGATAATGTCTCCGTACCAAAGCAAGAGGTCGCGTATATTACAAGGGTGCGATTCTGGAAGACGCACGAGAGAACGCTCAGTATATTCTTCCCATAGAGTTTATTTTTCGAAGCTTGCTTCACAAGGATACGTCTTAGGAGCGCATACGAGAAAATGTAGATATATTTTTCTCATAGCATTTACCTTAAAGTGCATGGGTGAGATTCATGAGATTCATGTCTCGAGGACTCTACTAGGATACGATTCGAAGAGCGCAAAATAACGACATTCCGCAACCCTCTAACAAGATTTCCCTCACAAGGGTATGTGGGTCAAGAAAATGCATGGCGGACAAGGTTTTCTCAGCTCCAATGAGTTTGACCGTCGTATTCAGCGACAACAGCTTTTGAGGCGGAAGCTAGAACCTAATTATATAAGTGCCATCAAATAGTTAGTTGGAGGCTAGGAGTAGTAATAGTAGTAGTAATAATGCGTTAACATATTTAGTCAACAACAGACTCGATGTTAGTGACAGATTCAACAACAAAGCGCTGTAGTCAATACGTTGAGTGTGAGTAGTATTCTAGCTTTATTGTAACTCATCTAATGTTCCAGGTGCTAAGGGACCTTGATAGGCTATACATCAAACTTGGGCTGTCTCGATTGCATTCGTTCCATTTAAATACCTAGCTAGAATTTTTGTACATAAAAATAATCCATCTCACATCTCTACCAACGGTGGGAAAATGATTGAAATACTGCCGCAGCAGGAAACGTACACGCATTGTTTACGGCGGGTCCGCCAACATGTGCAGCGGCCTCGTGATATAGATTGATCAGGCCAGCAGGGGGCAATGCCCTCTTGTAGCTTCCACCCCTCCAACTGTGCTACCCCCCCTTTCGCCCCGCATAGCTCGCGCAGTAGTGCCACACTTTCTCCGCACGGACAGAAACAAGGGAGTACCGCCCGGGCAAAGTTTTCACGCATGCGCGTCTCATAACTTTCCATGCGGAGCTGAAAAAGTGGCTTTGCGTTCTCCCATTTTACATGACCTTTAAGGGGAATACATTTTCATTAAATTGATAACTTCCCTGTTGTTTTGGGATCCATTTAGAGGTGACTTAAAGCAATTGGTACATTCTTTAAAATTAAATACAGTACAATGATTTTGAAAAGAATTATTTTATTATTATTATTATTATTATTTATTTTGACTTTCAATTAAACTACCACCCACGTCAGTGGCCAAGTGGTCTAAGGCGTCACTCTCGTGTTAGACTGGTCTACTTATGACGGGGAGATCGGAGTTCGAATCCCGGTCGGGTCTACTGAGGGTGGTTTTTCCTAAAGGGTTTCCCACTCTCCTTCCACGCAAATTTGAGTAGATTCCTCTAAAATGCTTCCTTCCTAATCCTTTCCCCGTTAAAGTGGTTATCATATAATTTGCGTATAGCCTGAACAGACGCGGTAATATAATAAAAAAAATAAAAAATAACCCATTCTTGATGTCCTTTGAAAATAGGCAAATATGTTAGCTACATATTTTGTATTCGTTTGAAAGTAAAATTAATATATACTTTTTTTAATTGGGCCCAGTTAAAAAAAGTTTAAAATTACTAAATTCACAAGTTTTTAGGGCAAAGTCTTGAATCTGGGATCTATTTAGATTTAAAATGTAGAATCCAATAATTCAACCTTTTTAAAAATAAGATTCAGAAGTTAAATAAAATGAAATGTCAAAATAAATGGTACGGTACACCGAGCAGGCTTCCTCGTAATTAATAAAAATGGAGACATTCACTTGAAATTAGTGATATATATGAAACAAAATAATATAGAGTGTTTCAGAAACATAATGAAAAAAAGAGCATCATATTCCCCCAAAGAGCATGCAGGAAATAATATGCACCGTTACAGAAACATATCGAGAAAAGAGGAACATCTTGATTCACCGATCTACCAGTGAGCTTAATAATCAACTCCCCGATCCCCAAACATGAATTTAAAAAGTGTATTTGCTTATAGTTCGGAAACTATTGATTTTATAAAAATTTATTTCAAATAAAATGTTTAAGGGTTCTACAAATTTTCAATGTTAATTTATTTATTATCTCAAAGAATTGAGAATATATGATCCAAATTGGAGATAGCCGCTTATATAAAGTATCCTCTAAGTAATTTTCCCAGAAAAATTTTGTTTTTAATGTTAAACAGTGCCTAGATACGAATTTTAATCAAAATTGTTAGAGCCTATTTGGAGAAAATATTGTTTTCCTATGTTTGCTCATAAGTAAACTACTCTTAATTTTAGGGTTGAATAGATAGTTCCAAAAAAAAAACCACTGAGGAACCTTACGAAAACCCTAGAGACCAAGTTTTAGCCCTATTGATAAAATAGTATCGGCTCTAGTCCGAGACATAGGCAGGCAAACAGACGGCCTCACGAAAACCACTTTTCGTTTTCAGGGGGTCATGAAACGTGGATATTTATCGAGATCTCGGGTTTGATTTTTTTTACGATCACAGTAATAATGCCTCTTTCCGAGGTGTCACAAGAAAGTGCAGCCGCATTAGCGTAGGGTGGTAGGGGGCAAATCCATTAGAACATCTATCGTTCCGTCCACGGAAATGTAGTAAAATGGGATACCGAAGCTTTATACCACGTGACCACCAGTGAGGGTATGTTTGATCTAAATAGTGCAAGCCACATTATATAGGGCTACACAGCCAGAACAATTGATAAGATCATCAGGATAACCGATCAGTTATGTCCTGGAATGACTTGTGATTTAAACCCGTGTCGATGGACCTGGTTTTCCGATAAGGAGGTCAGGATTAGATTCCCAACCTGGTGTATAAACTAGGGTGTTTCCTACATGATTTCCAACTCTTACTCTACGTAAATTCGAGAATTTTCTATCTAAATTCAACCTTTCTCCTCCCTGCTCCATTAGCACAATTGGTCAGACAAGGATTCGAACCCAGCTCAACGCGCCACCATTCTACCAATTGGGATATCAAGGCGACTTAACTTAGCTACAACCTGCTTCGGTGGCCACATGGTCTAAGACATCACTCTCGTGTTAGACTAGATTGCCGATACCAGGGAGATCGGGGTTCCAATTCCGGTTGGGTGGTTTTTACAAAATAGTTTTCCTCTCTGCCTTCACGTAAATGTGGGTACACTTCCTCTAAATTCAACATTTCTCATCCATAGCTCATTAGCGTAATTAGTACATATGCGTATAACCTGAACAGGTAGTAAGACGTGCTGCTAAAAAAAACTTAGCTACATACAATCCTTCATATACACTCAACATGCCTCAATACTTGACTGCCGTGGAGGTAAAGTATACCCCAATTACGGTAGGAGCGGAGGTGACAGTTACTAAAGTTATCAGCCCTACTTTCATGTATTCACTCGCCAAACCATTTGATCTTCAAGACCATTATATTCATTTGTTGTTACTTTTGGCAGTCAAAACTTTCACAACCAACAATTTGTTTTTAATTATCCTTTTCTTTTAACAGTTTTTACATCTTCTTCTAGCTGTAAGCTACCACCACTCCTAAAGCGATTACTGTATTTTTCTGACATTTGAAACTTTACTTAAAATATCGGCCCGTATCCACCATATTTACAATTTTGTTTTGTTTCCTCGACAAGGGATTTAAATTGGCATCACTTGTCTACGTGACAATCCATGCTGGTGTTGTGAATTAATAAGGGACTTAGTAATCCTCCAAATATCTGTAAAGGGTTTCTCACTTTTTTTATTTAGGGATATTTAGCGTACACTTTTTAAATACACATATTATATTAGCAAAAAATTTAAAATTAAATTAACCTTTAACAAAGAATACCCTAACCTTAACATCTAGACATTTACTGATTAAAAAAATAAGACGAACCCCTTAACAATTATTAGCAAATATTTCCCTCAGGAACATCCGGATTCTAATCAGGATTCACTAAACTCGTCGTTGAATTCTCGACTATTAGGCCAAAGGAGCCAAAGTTTCCAAGAACCTACTATTAAAATCGCGGTGAATAAAGATAGTATTTTCAAATGTAGCGTTTCAGGTTACCAGAATCTTTCTGAATAAACTGTTAGGCATAACATCATCAGGTTCAAGTGTAGCAATACGAAAATCTAAATGTTATCGAGCAAAGGCCTCACAAGTAAAACTAAAACGAGAACAATATCAATAAAAACTTTGTTTGGGTAGACAACGCCGCATACATAAAATGCAACTCAACACAGAACTTTAAAAAAAAAGAGAAGCTAATGTTGGGATTCAGAAATATTTAGTCCCACATCAGATTCTACAGTCCAGTTTTCGAAGGAATAACCTTAGATGACAGCTACAGTAGCTCCACGACTTATTTGGTGCTGGCTGACAGTTCACAGCTGACTTCTGACAGTCAACATTTAGGTATATACCTAAATTTTGACTGTCAGAAGTTACAGCTGTTAAACACATGTTTTTGTAGATCATATGGCTCAGCGTAGGTATACATAATTTGATCTGGTAACTTTTCAAAACCGTCAGCTGTCAGCTGTGAACTGTCAGTCAGCACCACAAAAGTTAAAATTGAGGTATAGAAAAGTTACTATGTATATATAGGATACTTTCACGTATTTATAATGTCAAGTCATGAAACTGCATGGTATCATTTTTGATAGATATTATCAAAGCTTATAAAATAATGCTAATAATATAATAGAATATTATCAATGTTATCACATTTGATATGTACTATCAAAACTTACAACATAACATTAATAATAGCCCCTAGTAAAATGTTATCTATGTTAAAAGCCAAAAATAAAGCTCTTTTAAACAGCCTTTCCTTTAAAAATGGAATTGTATCATCTAGCACCAGCCCTCCCAGCGTCAGCCCTCCATTAGCTACCAACAAGTCATTCATAAGCTAATATCAGCTCTCAATTAGCTACTATCACTTTTCTATCAGCTACTGTCGGCCATCTATCATCTACTGTTAGCCCTGCATCAGCTAAGGTCAGCTCTCCATTAGCTACCATCACTCTTCTATCAGCTACTGTCGGCCATCTATCATCTACTGTTAGCCCTGCATCAGCTAAGGTCAGCTCTCCATTAGCTACCATCACTCTTCTATCAGCTACTGTCGGCCATCTATCATCTACCGTTAGCCCTGCATCAGCTAAGGTCAGCTCTCCACTAGCTCTTTCATTCCTCCATCTGCTATCGTGTCCGTTTAGTTAAAAATATCCTCCTCTTCCTCTGTTCTTAAAGTGCCGCAGAAAGGAGCACGAGTAATTTTACAGTTTTTATATCATTAAATTTTTGGCCAAAATAAATCAAATATTTCTCCAGTAACAACATGGAGATTAGCTTTCTGCACATGCTAATATCAACAGATCTTGAATATCCGTCATGGGTGTCCTGGAATTTTGTCAAAACTTGTTCTCTTTATTTAAAAAGTTTTGACAAAATTTTAGAACTCCCTTGACAGATATTTAAGATCCGTTGATATTATCATGTGCAGAAAATTAAACTCTATATTGCTACTGGAGGAATATTTGATTTATTTTGGCCAAAAAATTGCAATTCTATAAAAACTGTAAAAATACTTTAGCTCCCTTCGGCCGCGCCTTAAACTAGTCAAAGTTAAAGTTGTGGTCAAACCGGACGGGAAGTACTAAGGGTTGAACTAAATAGTAATAAAAAGTGGCCTACAGCCCGCAGCTGTCACAGGGAAGGCAGAACAAAGTGTTCATAAAATAAACATTTTAGTCACAGATGGGGTCACGTTTTAAAGGTTTTTTTCTCTCAAGCTTAACAACTTTTAAAGATGTCTTTTACTATTATTTTTAGTGTACAAAAGGAAATAACAATATCACTTTAAACACGTCCTTTGTTTGTTTTTTAATAAACAATCTGTGATGAAATATGTTCTCTTTTTCCTCTTCATATGTTCGGACGGAGTTCAACGAACTCATTAAAACAATTAATACGAAAGAGAAATGAGAAGTACACACACACAAGAGTCTTACAAAATTAAAATAGAAATAGCTGCCTTTTTTTTGTTGTCCTGGTAGCCTAGCGAGCAAGGCAAGAACTAGCTCGAGGAAAAAGAAAATGGTAGCGTGGCCTTGACCTAATTGTGAGGTTGTACGTAACAGCGAGGTCACGTGCAACTTCGGCATAAGTACACGGTACTGCCATTGCACGAGGTGGGTCGGTTCGAGACCTGAGAGGTCGTTGACCCTTACACACAGCGCTATGGATGAAACACCGGGGACTTGCCAAACCACGGTACAAGACCAAAAACAGTCCAGTGTTGTTAGAACAACGATTTTCAAAATTTTTCAGCTCACAGCACAATGAACAAGGTGCTAGAATGGTCAAGGCACACCATCAGTTTTTTAAAGGAGATTTTCTATAATTAAAAAAAAACGAGTGTTATGCCGGATTCATAAACGAATCAGTTCACACATTACGCTATGCTATGCTACAGTAGCCTCTTTGGTGCTGACTGAAAGTTCACAGCTGACTTCTGACAGTAAACATTTAGTTATATACCTAAATTTTGACTGTCAGAAGTGACATCTGCTAAACACATGTTTTTTGCAGATCATATGGTTCGGCGTAGGAATACATAATTTGGTCTGGTAGCTTTTCAAAGCCGTCAGCTGTCAGTCAGCACCAAAGAAGCCATGGGGCTACTGTATGTATGCTATGCCGTGCTAAGCTACGCTAGTTTTTACATCTCACTCGCGCTACATTTTGTGCTGCGCATGCGCACAACGGACAGGCCCACAAAAGGCCATGTTTTCTTGAAGACTTCAAAATAATACTCTACTAAACCATCCAAAGTAGCGCAGTAGAGCTCACTGTGTGAAACACACGAGAAAAAATGTCGCTCAGCATAGCGTAACGTAGCATAGTATAGCATAGCATAGCATAGCTTTATGTGTGAATCCAGCATTAAGATTGTTTTTAAAAGTTCAATAGTAGCTAAAATTATAATAATTGTTTTATTTAAAAAATACTTTATATCATAAATTTAAAAATACTTATTTCTATTCCTTAAAATTGTTCTCGCTTCTTTTTTATCTTATCTCAAACTCTAGTGGCACAAATGCTGACTCTTCGCCGCACACCGGTTGAAAAACGCTGCGTTAGAATGATAAATTTGAGGCTCTCAATAAATATCGGATTGATACTATTTTTTTAAATACAAAATCCTCTGTTTTAAAGAAGAAATGCTAATTTTTACTGAAAACTTTGACGTAGGTCTGGAGTAATAAAATTTTATTTTTCATCAAATTCACTAGTATTTCTAAAATAGGATGTGTTCCAATCAACGTTCTTCAGTTTGATTCTCCTTTACAAAAGGCCCATTAATTAAAACTTTGTAGTTAAATGTACCAAATTCACACATATTCAAATACAGTATTTGGTTTTTCGCAGCAAAATCCCTGTTTTTCCCGGTTATCCAAATTCGAGGCAATCTTAAAATTAGTTTATTTGCGTGGAGGAAGAGTGAAAAACCATTTAGGAAAACTACCATCAGTACACCCGATCGGGATTCGAAACCCGATCTCCCCGTCATCGGCAGTTCAGTCTACTGCGAGAGTGACGCCTTAGACTATTCGGCCAACGAAGCGGGTATTGGTCGACTCTGTGAGACTAGAGTATGGATACAGTTCTAAGGCTTGACCTGTTTTTCTGTTTTTAAAATATAAAGTTATGAAATATACATAGTAGTTTACACCTAACTTGGAAGGGGGGTGGGAGTGGAAAGGGAGTGGGGGCTTAAATTGATGGACCCACCCCTCCATAAAAAAAGCTTTGCGACGCACTTGGAGATATATTAACAACAACTTTAATTTAGGTTTATCAGTTTAAGTACATAATAGAGTGAGGAAATATGTAATTGTCAGCCGGTAAGTCTGGAGGCTGGGGTTTGATTCCTGGTCTGGTGTTCTGAGGTTTTGTTCCTCCTTTATACGAGTACGTACTTGAGGGCACACTTACTCTAGATCGGCCCTGGGCAAATTACGACCCGTCTCATGTTCCTAAAATAAATAGTGCTAAAGATACAAGAATTAAAAATAATATATCATTATGAACGAAGATACCATATATATGGCAGTCCATTCTTATATTTAAATTCTCAATGCTCAAATATCCTAATATGTTTCCAGGCCTGCTATAGATCCTACAGTCTTCATCACCCTCCCCCCCCCCCCCCCCCCCCCGTGTGTAAATATTCAGATAGTCCAAACGGGCTGTAGGAGGCTGAGCACGGACAGCATAGGATACATAGGATACCTTTTGGATAGGTTGGCTTATTGGAAAAAAGTTAAGTGTTTTTGCAGTTTTTATAGCAAAACCTTTTTTTGGTCAAAATAAATCAAATGTTGCTTGTTTACAAACATAGGGTTTAACTTTCTTCACATGGTGACCTCAACATTTGCTTAGTATCTGTCAAGGGTTTTCTGGAATCTAATGACAACTTTATATATTCATTTAAAAAGTTTGTCATCTAATGCTGCTATTCTCTTGACAGATAGATACTCAACCACTGATATATCACCAGGGAAAGAAATTTAAATTAGTTTAAAAATTACAACTAGACACAGGAATTAAACCCGGGATCCATAGGTTAACGTTCCAATTCTCTAACAGTGAGCTATTCAGGATTCGTCCCGTAATCAGAGACATTCTCCATTCATAGTTAAATTAATTGAAATGTGGTCCCTCCATGAGGACAGTGCCATATTACAATGATCTGAAACCTGTGTGTTAGTATTTATTATAATAATAAAGTACTCGAAGTCGATCTCGCAATAGACTTGACTGCCGATAGCGGGGAGATCGAGGTTCAGTACCGGTCGGGTATACTAGGGCCTAGGGGTGGATTTTCCTAAATGGTTATCCACTCAAATGCGGACACACTTCCTCTAAATTCAACCTTACCCATACCTAACACACTATAGTAATTGGTACATAGGCGGGCATATAGCCCGAACGGGTAGTAAGACGTGGTGCTAAAAAATATACTGAAGTAATAACTTATCTGGCCTACAAGTAACAACAGACTCAACGTGAATGTGAGAATCTGGAATCGCCGTTATTGCTTTATTGGAACTCATTTAATAATGTTTCTAATTTTAACGCGCTGACAAAAAAAAATTAAACTCTAGTATACATTTTAAAACTTGAAATATCTCGAATGCATTTTCCCCCATTAAATAAATAAAGCACACTCCGAATATATATATTTTCCCTCCATCTCACATCTTTATTTTCCCGAATCTCGAATCAAAGTCAGGATAGCTATCCTTGCAGCCAATTATGTGAGATTATTTTTCTTTTGACAGCTGCAGAATGTAACGAGATGCGTTATATCGATCCTACAGTTCACTGGCCACAGTTGTTTTTTCATGTAACGGATCCCTAAGCTGTCGTGCGTTTCGGTCGTGAATAGCACGTCTGGTTTCCTGCCCACTGTCAAAAGAGCAACCTTTCTGGCCAATTTATTCGAAGCGTTGAGTTCATCGGATGACGATCTCTGGTCAGGAAGCATTGTACATCATCTAGGTCCCGTTAGGAATAGCAGAGCTGCCCCAGATGACGAGATAGTAATGGGTATTGTTACCCTGACGATTGCGAAAGCACAATGACCCCATGCGCGCTGATCTAGTTTTATTTTACTACAAAACATATTTCTCATTTTTGAACGAATAATTTTTGACAAAGTTGGCAATTCAGATAGGTTCAAACAGGGACATGTAATGTGCGTTTTTCCAACATAGCACACAACCTACAAACCAATAGAAAATATTCCCAGTTATATTATTCTGTAATCGTAATAATTATACATTAAGCACAAACTAACTTACTACTAAAAGACCGAAGATTGTTGTTTACATTATCTGCATCATTTTTTTTTTTTTTATTGAAAACTATTAGTTCTTCGTCTTAATCCGATACCTTAGCTCAGTTGGTAAAGTGTCTGTCTACTGAGCTAAAGGTCCCGGGTTCGATTCCCGGCATGGCCAAAAAATGTATCATCGGTGAAATGTGGGTTCACCCTTTCACAGTGATGAATTAAAGGTCGGGGACTGGATGTTGTGCTATAAGTTAGATTATAAGGCATATGAAGCTACGACAGGCCTAGTAAGCAGGTACAGGAAAATATATGACTTGAATAAAAAACTGACCCAGGCGGGAAACAGTAATGAATGTAAAAATAAAAAGAAGCTCTTTGTCTTACTACCCGTTCGGAGCATTCCCATATTTACACTAGAAGGGTAAAAATAAGGAAGGTAGATGAATTTAGAATGAGGGCACTCACATTTGCGTAGACGGCGGGAGGAAAACAATTAAGGAAAAAATCTCATTCACCTCATCAGGGATTAGAGCCACGACCTCCCTATCATCGGGAAACCAGAACAAACAATATTGACACCTTAATCCACGGATTGCCGTTTGGTTACCCGCTTGTGGATCATTGTTGGTTACCCCCTTGTAGACCCTCAGTTGGTTACTCTCTTACACACCACAAGTTGGTTACCCTCCTGCTGACCACCGATTGGTCACCCTCCTGCTGACCACCGATTGGTCACCCTCATGCAGACCACTGATTGGTCACCCCCTCAGAACAAGTAGAAGAGGAGAGCCGTCCTGACCACGTGCAGACCTTACATTCACTTCGGTTCCGTTACAATCAACGTTTACGTAACGAGCGAGCCCCCTCCCTCTCCTTCCATATTGATACCCACTTGCTGACCGTTCCGGAGTTCAATTCATTAATAAAATAAGAAATAAACGACTTGAACAAACCAAGCCAGTCGTCTGCTCAACAAGGAAAATAGTGACCGGATCCTAACAATCCCATCACGTCGATCTCTGATGATTCCTTTATTCAAAATAATTAGATCTAGTCTGGCCCACCACGCAGGGGGGGGGTACTATTGCTACCATGATCCAGAATAACAAATTTTTAAAGAAATTGTAGTAGTTTAAATAAAATAAAACATGAATGATTGCAATAAAATGCCCATATATTCTAGGGAACAGTGCCACGCCCAGGCCATCCACTGGGTTTACCTCCGGGGAACTTACTGGCAGTTGTCACAATTACATCGTTGGTACGAATGGTACGGTCCAGACTATACCTTCGTTTCAAAGTGTTCACATGTTTCACGGCGTAAATTATTTTTGAACTTGAATTAAGGAGTACTTTTTGAATTTACTGGAAACAAACAGAATGAAATCGAACATACAGGCAAATGTACAGTTTTATTCCTATAGATTTGAGCAGCCATACACACAATAATGTAATTACTGATGAGCACTTATAATTGAGTGTTTTTAGAGGGTTGGTTTGATACTAAATGGGAGGGAACAGTTTACTAGTACAGTTCTCTCAAATCTGACTTACCTTGGCAACAGCCTCCACCTCTGACTCTACACTCTACCTCTACACTAATAAAGTAGGCATGAGTGAGGTAACATTTAGAATGAATGTACCCCCATTAACGTCAAGAGAATGGGAAATCATTCAGCCCGGCTGAAAATAGAACCTCAAACCAAACGAGAAGAGACTGACATCTTTGTCCAAGTGCCCACCGGTGTGTGTTATATAATAATAATAATAATAATAATAATAATAATAATAATAATAAATCTCTTCTGAAAGTTACTTGATGTGACAGCCTCGAGCAGTCTCGACATTATTCTTGCGGCCAATTTTCCTTTTCTAAACATTGATTGCGTAACGTTGGTCAGTCCAGAGAATTTGGAAGTGCGTGCGAGTCGTTCCTTTATGCGTAACTAATCGTGGTGCGCTCTGATATGTCACGCATGAGACCATGTTGTGGTATTAAGAGGGGAAGTGATTGCTTCTTTCACAGGTTGTTGTAAGTGTTGATACAATGTACCATGTTGTGGTATTAAGAGGGGAAGTGATTGCTTCTTTCACAGGTTGTTGTAAGTGTTGATACAATGTACCATGTTGTGGTATTAAGAGGGGAAGTGATTGCTTCTTTCACAGGTTGTTGTAAGTGTTGATACAATGTACCATGTTGTGGTATTAAGAGGGGAAGTGATTGCTTCTTTCACAGGTTGTTGTAAGTGTTGATACAATGTACCATGTTGTGGTATTAAGAGGGGAAGTGATTGCTTCTTTCACAGGTTGTTGTAAGTGTTGATACAATGTACCATGTTGTGGTATTAAGAGGGGAAGTGATTGCTTCTTTCACAGGTTGTTGTAAGTGTTGATACAATGTACCATGTTGTGGTATTAAGAGGGGAAGTGATTGCTTCTTTCACAGGTTGTTGTAAGTGTTGATACAATGTACCATGTTGTGGTATTAAGAGGGAAGTGATGTTTCACAGTTGTTGAGTGTGAACAATGTCCAGTGTGGTATTAAAGGATGTGCTTCTTTCACAGGTTGTTGTAAGTGTTGATACAATGTACCATGTTGTGGTATTAAGAGGGGAAGTGATTGCTTCTTTCACAGGTTGTTGTAAGTGTTGATACAATGTACCATGTTGTGGTATTAAGAGGGGAAGTGATTGCTTCTTTCACAGGTTGTTGTAAGTGTTGATACAATGTACCATGTTGTGGTATTAAGAGGGGAAGTGATTGCTTCTTTCACAGGTTGTTGTAAGTGTTGATACAATGGTTTATGGCCTCCATGGATTAAGGGTTATAGTCATCAACCACAAAGCTAACATATTTTGGTTCAATTGTGTGTGGTGTTGAAGCTATATGTTATTTGTATACTTTCTACGCAATACACGCCTTACTAAACGCCTAGGTTATTGGAATAAATTGAAGGTATAATTTTGAGGAAATGTACCCGCATTTAATTAGAAGGGGAATGGGAAGACATTTAGGAAACAACACACTCAGTATGAACATCCGGGATTCGAACCCTGACTTCTCGTCACTGGCGAGTGGTCACTTTCTAACCCCACGGAAATGTGAGTTCGTTTTGTTCACCAATATTGTTCAAATTCTGATTTTTAAAACATTTTGTTGCTTCGTGCCAGCTTTCTCGTTTACATGAGCACAGTTGTTGTTTTGGGATACGATTGCCCTCCTAACCTGTGACATACCTACATTTTATAACCGAACACAAAGGCAAAGTTAACAGAGAAAAGTGTTTGGGCGAGGGGAGAGTAACTCGTAATGATGCCAACCACTAACAAAAACCCATTAAAATAAAGTAGTACAAATGTACCTGCGGTTTTAAGGCTCATAAAACTAACCAAAAACTTTACACAAAGGGGAAAAAAAATTGTTATAATATATTTTTTGTGACTTGTCCCTTCAACCGAAATAAAAAAAAAACACATCTTACCTGACTTGAATATTACAACAGATCGTAAAAACTATATAGGTATGAGGCACGAGTATATAATAAGTTAAATAAATATTGGGATTGCGGGGATGCAAGTGCTAAGGTGTCTTCAAATAAGTGAGAAAAGTGACTAGAATAATTAATAAATAGTGATTAAAGGTGACCATAGTATTGTCTAAAAGTGACCATAAATTGACAAGAATGTGTGCATATATATGCAAACACACAAAAAAAGTTAAGGTCAACTTTCAACTGAACTTTTAAAAAGAAGATTTACAAAATAAAAAGTATTATATTTTAGATTTTTATAAATCAAAGAATGAAATTAGCATGTTAGCATTTTCTTTTGAAGGTTGTTTGCTTCAGCTATTCATGTTTTCCTATTTTTGTAAGCCTCTATAGCACGTACTTGTCTACAAATTATTCTTTTGCAAAGCTTTCTGTACTGATAGTCTTTAATTTTATTTTCGAAGCAGTTTGTCTGAAATTCTATATTTTTATGCTTCTTAAATGTTTCACTTCTGTTTTGTTAATCTTGTGGTCGGATTTTTTCCCTTCCTTTAGATGTTTTTTTTAATGTTCATCTTTTAATTTTCATGCATTCATTTTCTTTCCTATTTTTATAATTTATTTTCTTTCAGGTATATTTGATGGCTACTGTGTGTTCATTGTGTATAGATATGATATTATAAACTTTGGTTCATAATATGATGATAACCTCTCTTAGAAATAAATTGAAACTAAAAAAAAAGCTTTAATCCTTGGTAAAAAAAGTGAGTTTTCTTGAAAATAGTGACTAAAAGTGACTTGCAGAGAAAAAAGTGACTCACTTGAATCCCTGGGTTTATCATTAAAAATATGGTGTTCTATTTAAAGGTCAAAGACCTCTACGTACACATATAACAACCATAAGAAACGAAAACACTCTCACAGCGCAGTTTAGAAATAAGTTGTGACAGTCATGAAGAAACGCACACGTGGAGAATTTTTTTTTCACTTTTCTAAACGGTGCCAGTGAAAAGAAGCGTTTGAAAGAAGAACAAAGAAAAAAAACACCTCAAATCTTTAAAACTTTCCCACCTTAAATGATGTTTTGTGTAAGCAGGAAGCTGCTGTTACTGTCGCAACATCTTTTCTTGTGCCCATTTGTGACGCAGCGCGCGGAGACAAATTAATGAAGAGGAAGGAGGAAGGACGAATAGGAATCTACTGCTGAAATACTTGCAGGTATCCCAGTGACTGGTATGGATTTTACTCCCCCCCAAACCCCTCGAATTTTGTCTTTATAGTTGCTACCCACCCAACTATCAAAAGTGAGAGAAGTGTGCCAGCATTTGCGTGGTAGGAGCGTGAGATGACCTGCGGTGGGGGGGAGGGGGAAGGAGCACGTGGACTAAATGACAGTCTTATCTAGTCTCGTCTACCGGCGACGATAAAGTCGGGAGATCGAACCTTGGCCAGGTACTTTGAGGGTAATTTTTTCTATTTTGTTTCCCAGTTAAATAGGTGAGTTCTGAACGGGTAGTAATACCACTCTACGCCACCCAATCGGGGTTATATCCTCAGCCTATCTGTCAAAAGAGTGTTGAAAGAGTGTGAGTGGAGTATTAGTGTGCTTGGGACTGCACTACTGAGACACTCATGTTATAAAACGTCCTCTCTCAGAAAAAATTACCGCTCTTGGATGTTTCTCTTTCTACACTGACTGTACCACTCAGCTTCGTTAGTGTATACGGCTCTAAATCTTATTTGAAACAAGTGTAACATTAAAAAAATAATGATATCGATTAAAGAGACACCAATCATGAAGTGCATACCTCATTTCATCGATTTCTCTTCCTCTTTGCTATCCATCAGTAATGGTCGCACCACTCCTTTAGAAGTTCTCCTCGTGTTCGCCCTGAGGGGGGTGCGATCAAGGACCCCGGTGAATCCGCCGTTTCTTCCGCGCCTATCGGAGCACCTCTGATTGGTCGGGAAAGTGGGCCACGTGCGTCGGAGAACCGCTCTAATCCAAGGCGGCTCTGATGGCGTGACGGATAGGACTAACTGCACGTATACCGACTATCCAGCGTAGGAGTGGTGGGAGCTGGCAGATTTTATTGCAGACAATCGTTGAAAGTCGTGGAAATAATTATTATGTGCTTAGTAGTACCATTATATTGATTAGAGGTGTTATCAATCGCTTTTAATAACACTTCCCTAAGGATTACTGTAGAGTTGGCTTTTTCATGAATAGTTTAAATAATAAAAAAATATCAATAGAAATAACATGTTGTTTCACGATTGTGGCCAACAAATTATAGTGTATGAAATATTAAATTAAAAAGTATTATATACACACTTGTAGCTTCTTATAACTGACCCCCATGAGTTATAAAATAAATCAATGTGTTTTTTATAACTTAGGGAGCGGGTCCCAGACTGTGGTACGAACAAATTATTCCCGGCGATACGCCGTCAGGAGACAAACAAAACAAGCAAATTAAAGTCGTAAAAGATAAGGTCTCACCTAATCTTATAAATTTAAGTTTAACAAAAGTAAAACAGATTTAAACAAGCTTAGAGAGGTGGAAACTAGTGGTTCAAGCACAACCAGCCGCGCAGTATGTAGAACACAGTTAAGAATCTACCGATATAGTAAATATTCAGCTTTATCTCGGTGACACTACAAATTATGGAAATTGTTCAGGTGGTACGCCATTCAAAAAGTTTGGGTACCGCTGACTTAGAGAAAGAGCCTTACTAAATATTAGTTTCAAAACAAAACGGTTTTATTTTGTAAATACATGCTCATGAACACAAACAAATACGGGTTGTATGACGTCATCAACCACTCATTTCGTCTGGTTTGCTATCTCAATTTACGAAGAGAAGGCAGCCTTTTAGAGGCTCTAGTTTGTGAAACTACAGATGCCACTTCCACAAAAAAAAATCCCAACCATTATTTTCATAAATTTTTATTTAAATAATATAAAAACGCTTTTAAAAAAATTAAAAACAAATGGTTTGTCGTGAAAGCCTCGACTGTCAAAAGTGACATAAACTCAACATATGGTCTAGCAGATCATTTGGTTTGGCGAGAGTAAATCTGGTAACTTTTACTAGCTGCCAGTTAACGCTGTTATTGCGGAGACGCCATAGGATGAGCCTTTTAGCACGTATACAAAATAGATGTAGGGTGGCCAACATTGGCAAAAATTAACTAGATTTATTTATCTTACCCCTACACCCTCGGTATGGCACTGAATGAGTAGAAGTAGTATTGTTTTGAACTGTCATATTTTTATTTCTATGGCGATCCTACTATACGTGAAGTGTCGAGGAGTAAAATAGTTGATATTCACGTAGTTGAGCACGCCAACTAAATAAACGTCAAGCTCGTATAGTCGGGTTTGTTCAATTCTCGACGGATGTACTAGGGATATTTTTCCTAACATTGTTTCCCACCATCCTTCCACGCAAATGAGGATACATTTCCTCCTATTAATATCTTAATCATCAATATCCCGTTAGTGTAATTACATGCGGGTAGTCCGGACGAGTAATAACCCGCGGTGGAAAAAATAACAGCATGAAAGTAGTAACGTTTTGAGCGTCAGATTAATTTTCTTTCTTTGGCGATCCTACTATACATTAAATAACTGTCGAGGAGTAAAATAATTAAAATTTACGATGCAACTTAAATGGTTAACACCATCTCCAAGCTAAACCTAAATTTTATTCGTAGGGCAATAAACATGAGAGTTCCGATACTTTAGTTATATTGGCAGGACGACTGTCTAGCATACTAAGGGGCTCACGTTCAATTCCTGTCATTACTTAACACTTATTATTGTAAAATTGTGCCGGTCACCTTTCACTAAATGGTAAATTAACGATCTGGGGTATTTCTGTTTTAGATTATTTTATTTAGCCTATTTTTATTGACATGATTAATACCTGGCTTAACGACTCGCTTGTCCCAGAATTAAACTAGCCATTCAAGAACTAAATATATTAATAATATTTAATCATGCTCAGTCTTACCGGCCGACCGAGTTATCCGCATATTTATATTAGTGGGGTAGGGATGAGAAAGGTAAACTTGTAAGTGTACCCGCATTTGTGTGGAATGAAAATGGGAAAGTTTACTGCCAATACTCGGAGGAAGAGATGTGTAAATACATTCACAAAAAAATAGTATAAATTCTCGAAACAATCAAATTTACATTAAACTAGTCAACTTTCTTTCTTTTTCAAAATCACAAGATTTGTAGTGAAGCCTTGAGACAGTTATGATGTTTTGTGAAAATTTACGGCTCAGTTTTTTTTTAAATAGCTCAACGACTTTTTAATGACATTCCTTGTCAAAGTAGCGTAAGCCCCTACATAGATTCACCGACTAACGTAAATTAGATAGGCCTTATTCATGTCTTCTTTTACTCGTTATATACAAAAATATCAGTCGGCCTACTTAAAATATCCATTTAACACGTTCACACAGAAATTATCAACGACATTTAATTATTGACTATAAACAGTTTATTTTCCCCGTGAACACAGAACACAACATAAAGGACGATATTTAAAGTAGGATTTTGGTAGGAGGAAGCTTTTAGGGAAATATATATTTTTTAGTTTGACGATGCTAACATTTTATTGTATTATTAGTGATATTTTATAAGATTGGTATTATGTTTCGACCAAAAAATGCAAATTACATGACATGACATGTCATTAGATCCAAGGACACCTTTGACAGATATTCAACAACTGTAAGGTAGGTCACCATGTGTAGAAAATTAAACTCTTATGTTTCTACTAGAAAATTATTTGATTTATTTTTCCCAAGAAGTGTTTTGATATAAAATCTGCAAAAATACTGCCCTTTACTCGCCTTACTTACACTCCCGCCTTAAGAGACGTGTGTTTGTTCTCATGAATATTTGAATTTCATGACTTGAAGTATGAATACGTGAAGGTTGACATATTTACTTTTCTAGCTGACTGGATTTTCCTTTGAAAATTAGGCTGTACCTTATGAGATATGGAAAACGACGTCAACATATAGACCCACACTTTTAAATAATAATGTTTATTTTGAGTAATAATAATAATAATAGTAAAATAATAAATAATACCGTAGAATTGTAAACGTATATATATTTTAGTACATTTTACAAAAAATATGGGAGAGTTGGCAGTTATGGGGAAACCATAATAAACCTAGTTCAATTCACCCTGTCGGTATTCAAACTACACCCCCTGCTCCTTCAAACCTTCCAGCCACCAGCAAAACAGACCGGAAGAGGCTGACATCTTTGTACACTTGCCTGCCGGTAAGGGTTATTTAGAGCACTAACGAATGAAAATAAAGCGAGAGGGGAGTGGTTGCACTAACAAAGTTGTGCGGCAAAGAGTGACCATATCGTGATGACCTGTCACAGAATAAAAGGCTGATAAGAATGATTGCAGCCTATCTTCAACTGTATACCTAACTAAGCCTACTTCCTGATTCGACAAAAACAAAGCTGTATTCATGAAGCAGCTAATCGATGTCAGACGAAAGATCCGCCGATAATAGAACAAAGAGCTACTAAGTGATTGGCCGACCCCAAGTTCGATTCTCTATGACCGCGTGGGTGGGTGCGTTTAGTGTAGTGTAGTGTAGTGTTGTGTGGACCGTGCGTGTAGCCGAGAGGGAGGGAGGGTGTAGACATGGGAGGGATGTTGTGGAAGGTTGTGGGGGGGAGTCAGGGACGGAGACGTAGAAGCGGGTGATAAAAAGACACAGCAATGCTGGCCCGGATTAAGACACAAAGTATAATCTTTAGATGTATGTGTTGAACAAGTATGTTTGAAATCCGTTCATTAATTTAAAAGCCGTTAACAAACGCACAAATAGATGTAACTTGGCGTATAAGCTTGTTATTACTTTCTCTCTATCTTACAGGTAGAGAAAGTATTGTGATCGTCAAAAAAATCGAACTCGAGATTTTGATGAATTTTGACGTTTCATGACTTCCTGAATCCGAAAAAGTGGTTTTTGAATTTCCGTCTGTCTGTCTGTCTGTCTGTCTGTCTGTCTGTCTGTCTGTCTGTCTGTCTGTCTGTCTGTCTGTACCTCCAACTAGAGCCTAAACTATTTTACCGATTGAGCTGAAACTTGATATCTAGGGTTTTCATAGGGTTGCCCCGAGGGGTTTTTGGAATTGGATATCTACCCCTAAAATTAAGGGTAGTTTACTGAAGGGCAAAAAGAGATAAAGTCGATTTTCTCAAAATCGGCTCTAACGATTTTGATTAAATTTCATTTATGAACATAATTAAATATTCCAAACAAAATGGCTACTCTCAATATTTCGGCAAAATCGTTTTAAGGGCTCCGGTCAGATGCGTAAATTAACATTTTTTATAATAGCTCCGAAACTATTTGAGATATGAAATTACTTAGCATTACAAATATGTATATATATTTATAATACAAATATTTTATTCGAAACATATTTTTATAAAATCAATAACTTTCAATCTATACGCAATTATATATAAATTTTTAACTTTTTGGGCATTAAAGCTTAAGTATTGCGACCGTAAGAAAAACTAACCTGAAATGTTGATGGATGTCGACGTCTCATGACCCCCCGAACCCTAAAAAATAGTCTTTGCAATGCCGTCTGTCTGTGTGTCTATTAAAACTTAAAATTAAGGGTAGTTTACTGAAGGGCAAAAACAGAAAAAGTCGATTTTCTCAAAATCGGCTTCAACGATTTTGATTAAATTTCATTTATAAACGTTAATAAATATTCCAAACAAAATGGCTACCCTCAATATTTCGGCAAAATGGCTTTAAGGGCTCCGGTCTGATGCGTCAATTAACATTTTTTTAAATAGCTCCGAAACTATTTGAGATATGAAATTACTTAGCATTACAAATATGTATATATATTTATAATACAGATATTTTATCCGAAACATATTTTTATAACATCAATAACTTTCAATATATACGCAATTATATGAATTTTTTTTAACTTTTTGGACATTAAAGTTTAAGTATTGCGACCGTAAAAAAAAAACTAACCTGAAATGTTGATGGATGTCGACGTCTCATGACCCCCCGAACCCTAAAAAATAGTCTTTGCAATGCCGTCTGTCTGTGTGTCTATAAAAACTTAAAATTAAGGGTAGTTTACTGAAGGACGAAAAGAGAAAAATTTGGTTTTCTCAAAATCTGCTTAAACGATTTTGATTAAAATTCGTATCTAGGCGTTGATTAAAATTATAAATAAACTGGCTATTTTCATTTTCCTATGAAAATGATTTTTAGGGTACATTACAGAAGCGTTAATTTCCGTATCTCCACAACTATTGGAGAAACTAAACAACTTATCATTGCAAAATTGTAGGACTATTAGAAATAAAAAACTTTTATTTGACATATATTTTTATAAAAGCAACAGTTTATGTGATATTTGCAAATATATTAATACAATTTTGTGAGCTTTGGTTGTAAACATATACTACTTAAGTCTTAACGCAATAATTCTCCAATGCCATAGAGTAATTAAATATAAGTAAGTATCTATAAAAAGTATGTTATTTTTCCTTAAAGCTCTTAGGAGAAATGTTTGCACAGCAATGATCTATCTCCATTTTATACTCAATAGTCAATATTTACATTTTTTATTGGTCAAAATGTATAAATGAATAATTAAATATCAATGCGATGACTTGAAGATCTGCAACACCTTATAAAATGTTAAAATTTTAACCAGAAATCGAAATTTTAATACGAAGTGTTGGACCTTGTGGAAGACATTAAACTGTTTGAAATTCTCTTAGGTGGACAAAGATGCGCCTCTTTTCTCATTGATTATATATCATTGTATATTATTTTATGCGTGTTATTATGTGGAGTGGTGATGATACAATGTACATTATTCCGTTCAGAAATCTTACGAGTTTATAGAAAGAGAGAGAAAGTCTGTGCGGTGCCCCGTACCATTTATTTCTTCCATGTGACAAATAGGAAAAAGAAAAAAAAAAGAAAAAAATTTTCATTCTATTCTATTTTCGTTTAGGTTCAAGAAAGTTCTACTCAAAACTAGAATAATTTTATTTTATGTTTTTATACTTGTGAAAGTTGTACTAATAGTAAATGTGTATATCGTATTTATAAAATGTAATTAAAAAGTAATTAGTATTCCATAAAGTTTTTTTTTATTATTTACTGATTTATACAAGGCAAATAATTTTTAGGAAATAAAAATACACTCAACTTGATGTGTTTCCATTAATGTCTCTGTCACATGTCTGAAGTTACCACCTTGGATGGTGATATAGTAGAGAAGCCAACGTCATAGTAAAACTTTGCATCACAGAGGCATTAAGCTCCGGATGTGTATTATGTATATTGCATGTACACGCATAGGAGTTTTGCTATGTTTAATATTTTTCAACCACATTTTATGGTCAATACTATACATGATAATCATCAAACATCATATTTGGACATATGTTTCACTTACTTGATATACATTAAACTGCAGGTATCCAAACACATCGGAAGGGAGAAATTATATATGCAAAGTTCAGTGACCTTTAACTATTAAACTCTTCATAGTCAAGCAAAAATAATACAAAAAGATACGATACTGAGTTTTGACGCAAGAGTGACTACAAAACACGCAAAAACATAAACTTTAAGCAACGTAGCACACCATAAATTCACCGCATTGTTCTGAGGATAATACAACCCCACACGCACTGAAAATCGAACATATATATCGCTCTATATCGTGGATCCTCATCTCTGCACACACACACAAACACAGTTGCCAAAATACGTCCACTGAACTCTTTATTTAACTCTCCTCAGGCTGTCTAAATACTCCAAGGAAGTGAAGCACAATGCCCAACTAGCCAATTTTTGTTTTGCAAATGAAATAACTCGATGCCTCCCTCCCTCCTCTTCCCCCTACTCTCTACTCTTTCCTCTCCTTGTTTCTTTCTTTTAGTGGGTCCTTACTTCCCCTCCAACACCCTTTTTGTTTTGTTTTTTTTTGTTTGAGCTTTCAAGGATTATGTTTTAAATGGTATCAAGGACAATGTTACGCGGAAAGGTAACAACTGATCAATTTGGGATTTTCGTGGTTGTTTGCATTATGAGTGGAGTCGGGAGCGATTCGCTTCTTACGAGATAGGAACAAATTGTCGGCATGTTAAGTAAGTTCACCAGTATAAGCAAAACAATTTATTTTTAAAAAAAGGATCAAATAATGGTTTTTAAATGATAAATTAAGAAATTATTGATCTAAAACAAATAAATAGTCAAATGTTAGATTCATGCCTAAAAATGTCTAGTTGAAATAAAATGTTCAAAAATGGCCCAAAGCATTGTTCATTCATGACTTAGCATAAAATGGGAAGGATTGGGAAGGTGTTATCAAATAACTGCAGCCGTCATTCAATTTGTAGGAGGTTAGTAAAATAAAACCTAATTATGAAAAATAAATCATTGGAGGTACAGATGATCGAGATTGAAACTCGTAAAACCCGGTTTGGAGTCGGATAAAAGCTGCAAATTGAGCTTTTTTTAAACTTAATTTGGTTCGTAATTACGCACGTGTTTCCTTAGAATCAACCGTATGAACGGCCAACTGATAAAAATATTAGTAACGATACTGAAAGCTAGTGCTGCGTATTGCGTAATTTGATGAAAGTAATGGACCTATTCGTTTCAACATCGTCTTAGGCCAGGAGCATACTTGCGTACGCCAAAACGCCAAGCCTCGTCACTTTTATGGGTGGCTTTAATACGCGACTACTGCCTAAGTGACAGCGTTCTAGCCGCAAGAGTGAGCAACTTTGGGTCAGCCATATAAATAGCTAAACTTTATGTTCTGGTGTCCTGATCGTGACAAACAGTGATGCAATATAATTTAATGTGTGACAAAATGTCCTGTTACTATGGCTATCTAATATTTCCTATTCGTGTCTGAATATTTACACCAGTTAGAGTAGGGTCAGCTCAGAGGAAATGTACCCGTATTTGCGTACATGCAGAATGGAAAACGCTTTAGTAAGAAATATCAGTACACCCGACCGAGATTCGGAGCACCAACTTCCCCGTCACTGGCCAATTGTCGATTGACGTGTGCCCACAGATATGGATCCTTAATGTTTTATTCGATGACTATTTAACAGGACAGACAGGACCGGCGGTCACGCGTTCTTGTTTCGAATCTCGGCCGGGTGCACTGAAGAATGGTTGTCTACTTTGTTTTCCCACTCTCTTTCCACGCGAATTCAGGTTTATTTCCTTTATGTTACCCTTCAATTTCTCACCCCTATTACTAAGTTATACCGCACGGTCCCCGCTGGAAAGTACCCATGACACTCTCTGTCGGCACAGATGATCTGAAGAATGCGCACATCCGCGAGGAAACCAGACACACTCCTGACGCATCATGGCCACCATGCGTGAGAGCGTGCAGGAATGTAGGTCACGTGCACACATTTGATTTAGTGACTAACGTAATTCTAGGGCAGACGCATTTCCCAAACCATCAATTTATTCCGTAACAAATGTGAGCTAAACCCAATTTCCCCCGTTTCGTTCCTTTATGTCAAGGCCGTACTCAAACTAGCAGCAGATGACCAGGAGATTTGTTCAACCTTATTAAATTCACCTAGAAGAAACTTGTGGTTGTCCGACACCGTAGCTCAGTCGACAGTCGGTAGCTTGTCTGTATACTGAGATGAGAGTCCCGGATTCGATTCCTGGAGAAGCCAAAAAACGTATCATTGGTGAAATGTGGGTTACCCTTTCCCAGTGATTAATTAACAGGCGGGGGCTGGATGTTGTGTCTGTTCTATATTTGTGTTAGTTTATAAGTCGTGTGCTGGTACAATCAGTCGGTTCAGAAAGTGCACGTTAAATACCTCAAACAAATGGGGAAAAATGCAATTTGTGGTTGTGGGTTTTTTGAATTTTATAAATCAATTTAAATACTAACTAGGCATTGAGGAGGAATACAACTCATGTAGTAACCTTTTTTTTTTTCAATATATACTAAACAAAACGGCTTAAGTACAACCGTTTAGGACTGAACCCTGGCCTCACTAGTACCAGTCCTTTCTGTGAACGAATATGGTGATAAATTATGATACGATGGGAATATTATATCAAGATAGGGTGAGAATATATAATCCCGGGCTGCGAAACGGGGGAACTATCTAATAGGATGACCACACGTACTGTTTTTTGGGGTAATGGCCTGTTTCCCTACAGAACAGGCGGTAGTACACACATAGGTAGGCCTACTGCTTTTAAAGTACTTATTCTTGTAGTTAGAGAAAAATAATATTTCGAATTGAACAGGTCTAGCGGAAGGAACTATATCCTTGAATTATATATATATATAAGGAAGTACGTATAATCAATAATGAAAGTTGAAATATATATATTTATATATTTCTGTACGAACACATTTTTTTCTTGACATTCCTTGAAATTGACGGTGAAACTAATGTTCTTTTAGGTGTTCTATGACTTTATGTAACTAAGTGTTACCTTGAATAAGCAATGAAAAGTGACCTGTTACTTTCCTTCCATCTATTCTATTTCTCTTTTTTTTTTTTTGGTAACATATATACGGTATGCCATATTTAAAAAAATAGTCACCTTTGTGATATTTTATCTGTCCTACTTTTTCTAGATATAATAGGGCCCACACAGATATATATATAGTAGAAATTTGTGTATTGGGACAGTGGGAATATAATTTCCGAGATTATTTTCGAACCCAACGCACTCACCGAACTCCTGTATGGTTATATTTTGAGTGCCCTGAAAACAGTTACGAAGCGCACGATATGAACAAGTACGGTAGGTCTTACCACAGTCTAGACTTTTTATCATCTGAAATGTTGCACGTGGCGTGCTGTTCCAACCTCCCCCCTTGAGGTGACGTCACAGCTCATATTTAGCGGTCGTTGAACTCCAAGTGTTTCTTAGGAAACTGGGTTTAGAGGGCCTTTCCTTTCCACTCCCCTCCATCGCCCCATACCCCCCTCCCGGTTTCTTTATTCTCTCACACACACTCTCTCTTTCTCTCTTAGGCAGAAGAGCGCTTTGCCATGTCTTTCGCGTCGTAAAAACAACGTCGGAACAAATTTCAAAATTTTATTTCAAGTCTTTGTCTTGGCAACAACAATTGAAACCATTTGAAGGGATTTATTTTGTATGTTCTTTATCCGCATCGGTGTGAACGCGGACTAAACGTGCAATTTTTCTGAATTTGTTTCCTCTCTTTCCACGAAAATGCGGGTACATTCCCTTAAAAGTATACCTTTCTAATCCTTTGCATATCAGCGTAAATATTTGAACAACCTGCGAGGCGGGGGATGGGGAGGGCAGGTGAGGATGCGGAGCGCCGGGAAAAATAATGTAAAGTTAATTTGAATTTGAGATCGGTTGACGAACAGTGGCGTGACCTCTAGGCAATAGAAGGAATAAGACAAGAGGATATTTGTCCATATCCCCATTATATAATAATAATAATTTTAACTAAATATAACACATACAATATTAAGCTCAAAAGCTTGAAGATGTGTCAAATAAATAGGTTAAATTTTGGGACCAGAATTAATATTCAAAAGGATTTTATACATATTTTTGTTCTCGCGTCTTACTACTTGTCCAAGCTGTACGTAAGCATTGAATTGCACTAGTAAGATAGGCATGAGGAAAGTGGATATACAAGAAATGTACTCGCATTTGCCTGGAGAGAGTTATGAAAAAACACCCCCAGTACAGGCGGCCAGGATTCGAACCTCGACCTCCCCATCACCAGCAAACTAGACTATATGACCTTGATATTTAATCCATGTGCCCATTGCAAATGGTTAATTGCCTCACTTTGCACACTTTCAAAGTAAGTTTCTGGGTGCTTCACTATCGACGAAAGCACTTAAGACACCCTCAGTGCACCTGGTCAGGATTCGAGTCCAGACTTCCCTGTCACCACCAATACAGTCTATTGCGAGCGTGACAACTTGAACCATGCGACCACCAATGCGTTTTTTCTACCCTCGGGCCAAGGTGTGCCAGTTCCTCTCACGCGGTAGCTAGTTCACTTGTTTTTTCAGCAGATAGAGCGCGCCCTTCATGAGAACAGGATAATCAGCCTTCTCCCCCCTACATTACAGCGTGGGAGGGGGATATTTGAGCGCGAAGTTATATTGACACTTGAGAGGATAATGGACCATCGCAACGGCCAAGTGGTTGACATTGGTGGGCCAGAAGTCCGATTCCCGGTGGTATTTATTTTATAATTTGTATGTGGGTCTATCCTGCTTTTTATTTCAGTGATATTCAACCCTTTTAGTTGGCGTACCCCCAGATATAATTTCTCTTCAACTTCGTACCCCCAAAGTTGTTGGTACATAGTGCAAGCTATAAATATTCTCTAATCTACATCTATAATAAATAATTGGCACTCCCAGATTGTATGTAGAGTACTTACGTCCGGGTGACTTGTGACGAGCCCTAAATCTGGCCCTGATTACCTTACACGAGGAAAATAAATGAAAGGGGGTTCGAAAACAACGTGCTTGGGAAAATATTAGGTTTAAAAATGTATGAAGATACTGGGGAGTGTCGGAGGTTAGATAATGATGTGTTACATATTCTGTACTCATCACAAGACGTTGTTAGGATAATCAAGTCTCGTAGACTACAGGGGTCAAGACATGCAGCGCGAATGAAAGATTCTAAAACCATGTTCAGAGTACTGACTGGCAAATCCAATGGGAAGAGACCATTGGGAAGACATAGACGCAGATGGGAGGATAACAGTAGAATGGACCTGAAATAGATGGGGTGTAATGAGGTTGGACGGAGAGAACTAGCTCAAGATATGGATAGGTGGCGTACTTTTTTAAAGCGCGGTAATGAACTTTTGAGTTCGTAATGTCATAAAGTAAGTATTAGTTTATACAGGCGCTGAGATTCTAAATCGTCCATTTAAACCCTCGAACTCTATATTTTACTATTAGCAGGGGTGGACATATCCCGGTGTGCCGGAGCAAACTAAAAGAAAGCTATCCATTCAATCATATCTTTTTTTTAATTATATTTTAATCAAACATTTCAGTTAGTAAGTCTGGGGGTGCCCAAAATACATAATTTGTGAAGAGATACAATGGAAATAAATATAAAAACATCTCTTTTGTTGTTTCTTGGTGTTATTTATAAACAATTTTTTTAAGCCAAACGTAAAATCATTTGTTTAGTGAATAATGACTGTTGCTAAATTTATAATCTACACAAATAGGGGGTGGAGGATCATTTCACAAACTTTAATATATCAAAAATATCCCAGATATTGTCTTTAAAATGTATAAGTTTCTTTTTTTTTTTGCTCATGTCTGTAGAAAATATAACCTGATGCTTTAAATGGACTGAATAGTGGCGTAATCATCAATATTGTAGTCACCTCCGACAAGACGTGTATTAATCACAACTTGTGAATGTGTGGAATTCCAGGCCTCCGCCGTGGTTCGGATTCCACGTTAAACTGTAGGTCCTCCATTTCATCTCACAATCACCCTACCATTACACATTAGCGTAAGTGCGTAAAACCCGAACGGGTAGTAAGACGAGGTGATAATAATAATAATAATAATAATAATAATATTGTAGCGTAAATGGCCTCAAGATTTAATTTACCAATAATAAAAATAAAATTATATGCATATAACCTGAACAGGCAATGAGACGCGGTGCAAAAAAAAAATTATAGTTACTTCCCCTTAACATTTCAGCTTTCACTGAAACATAACTTCAGCAATATTTATGAATGTTTGTTCATATTTGTAGTTCCGGACCACCTAGGAACTGCCAATCCACCCTAGACTATTTGGTAGGCACTAATTCTAGCTTTTTGACTAAATATTTATTAGATGTTTCAAATTATTTTTGTTTAGCCTAAAATGGTGGCTGAGAAGTCCAACAATCACATAACTTATAAACTATCTTATCTCTAGAATATACACAACACCCTGTTCCCTGACCGTCAATTCTTAAGTTTGAAAGGGGAAACTACCAATTTCCTAATTGATACAGGTTGTGCTAGGAAATGAACGATCGCACGGGGAAAAGATCACGAGGTGAAAAACGAAGCATGGTGAAAAGACCACATGGTAAAAACGAAGCATGGTGAAAACACCACATGGTAAAAACGAAGCATGGTGAAAAGACCACATGGTAAAAACGAAGCATGGTGAAAAAACCACGTGGTAAAAACGAAGCATGGTGAAAAGACCACATGGTAAAAACGAAGCATGGTGAAAAGACCACATGGTAAAAACGAAGCATGGTGAAAAAACCACGTGGTAAAAACGAAGCATGGTGAAAAGACCACATGGTAAAAACGAAGCATGGTGAAAAGACCACGTGGTAAAAACGAAGCATGGTGAAAAAACCACGTGGTAAAAACGAAGCATGGTGAAAAGACCACATGGTAAAAACGAAGCATGGTGAAAAGACCACGTGGTAAAAAGAAAGCATGTCATCTGAGAAACATGATGCTCCCGGAGGTTTGGCAATCACTCAGACAATGAAACGGTATATACCACAAATCATGAGGTGTCTGAATCATTATATTACTATTTGTTAAATACAAAAATCTCTAGGAAGGTTCGCCTTTGGCTGCACAGTTGAAAATAGATCAAATAGATTAACACATCGTGCTATTGTCTCTTTTTTATATTAAAAACAAAGCAAACAACATCGTGAAAACACCCTCATACTATTATCGTAAACATAGTAGGAAGACATTTTCAACTTTCTCATCCAAAGTAGTAAACAAGCAAACCACAATGTAAATTTATTGACCAGTACCCATTACCCCACATCTTGAGATAAAAAAATGTATAGTAATAATAACAGGCTTTCTAAAACCACCCACATCAGCAGGAACTGACGGTAAAACCACCATAGTTTTGGCAGCGACTCAAGAACACCGAGAGGCTGGAGAGATGGGGAATGTCCAGTTGGAAACTGGTCTAATGTATCACGGCTAGGCCAGCGTACACTCTGTAGGGATAACATATAGACCTTAGTCTTTAAAACAATGTATTATTATTACTAGTTCGAAATCTACACATATTTACACTAATGGGCTAGTAATGAGGAAGATACAATTCAGAGGAATTATGCCCACATTTGCGTGGAGGAGGATTGGGGAAGTATTTAGTATGACAATCCCCCTCGGTATACCTGACCAGGATTAGAACCTCACTCTCTCAGTCCAGCCTATTGCTGAAGTGACGCCGGAGATCACACGACCACCGACGCGAGTCTTATCGAGAGTTAATTATTCTGATGGAGGTAGATATGAGTAAGGTAGAATTTTAGAAGAAATGAACTCGAGTATTAAGAAAGTTAGGATATCATTTAGAAAAACAAAAATCCTCATTACAATCGGCCGAGAGTCTAACCTCCACCCCAGTATCACAAACCAGACCATACAAACCTGATGCCTTAATCTACGGTCATCTGTCCTTGCGACTAGCCACGAGGCCGTTGTATATACAGTCCAATTTTCATAGGACGAGCTTTTTAGGAAATACAAACATATCTTTTGGCGGACAGCATTGTTAATAATTTGTTATATTATTATTATTGTTATTTTTAAATACTTAAAAAATATATAAAAAGTGACAAGATGCAGATCACACCACTTGAAGTATGAATAAGTGAAAGTAACTTTTGTATCTGGCCTGTGAAAATTGGACTGTACGTTGTTTTCATTGTTGGTGTTTCCAGTGGCGGCAGAAATATCGCAACTCTTTCAAAAGCTAGCAGCCACGTGTCGTGCTAAGCTAATCTTATTATAACATTAATGTCATACCAACAATCTTGTGAGAGTTGAGGATTGGTGATAGAGAGATACTACCGAGACTCTCTGGGTTTCAAAATCATCATTTAACAATTCGACAAAGGACTCGAATGACATGAGAAGATAATTGAAAATTGTGTTTTAGTCTTTTCTTATTTTGTTAAATAGAAGAGTCCTGTTTTTAGTCTTATCTCAAGCTGAAGGTGAACCCAATACCAGTGACTTTATATTAAAAAAAATTCTTATGTAATAAAATAAATGCAAATACTTAGTCTCGAAGTGAATTTTATTACTGACTGGCATCTTAAAATAAAACATGGGGGAGGGGGGGGGTGAAGGGGGGAATTTTCATAGTGTCAGCAGCTGCTACAACTATTTGTAGCGCTACTGTCGCGCTACTAAAAATCGCTCGTGGAAAAATCCTTTAAGTTGTTGTATAAAATGAATGTAGGGTGGCAACATTGACAAATTATAACTATATTTATCTAATAGCTATAAAAAATAAAATGTTGGGCTCATTACAAAATACATGGCTTGGCGTATTCACACATACAAGTAGATCAAGCTGAGACTAGTTCAATTTGACCTTATTTTATATAGGCATCATGCCGCGAAAGAAAATGGTAACTAGATCATTAAAAATATTATATTTTTCTATGGAACTAAAGAAATGGACTTATTTAAGTTTTTTTGCACACGTTTTCAAATCACCCTGAAGCTAAGAAAGTAATAAATAAAACAAAGAATTATAAATGAACTTGACAAGTTCATACATTACATATGCCAATCAGTGATGGTGTGGTACACGTGGCCTGACGTATGAATACATTAAAGTAACTGTAGTACCGTTTTGAGCGATTTGATTGGGTTCCTTTTATGGCGATTCAACCACAACAGTCCTGAATTATGCGGAGAGCTTTGGAAATTTACTCGGTATAAAGCTAAACAATTCTAAGGTTTCACAACTTCCTAGTGTAAAAAACAAATATTAAAATAGTGGATAGAAATAGGGGAGGGTAAAAGGGACAGGGAATTGGGTAGGGATAGGGGTTGGGGGTATAACGGTAATGAGTAAAAATTTGCAGTAGATAATTGCTCTTTATTGTATACAAATATGTGAGTGGTTTACGTTTTGAATAGCTGCGTCTAAAAGAATTTTAAAATGGCACACAATACGGTAACTAGAATTACTTTGGGACTCGCATCTGTGGGTCACGTGGCCTAAATATTAGGCTCATATTGTCAGATTTATCAGTTAAAAGGAGGTCGGGGTTTGAATTTAAGCCGGGAGTACTGGGGATGATTTCCCTTAAGGTTTTATCACGCTTATCCACACATATGTGGATACATTTCCTCTCAAATTTCCCCTTCCTAATCCTTAATTCACTAGCATTATTAAAATAGATATAGCTCAGAAGGGTAAGCTATACACCGAGGAATAAACTATTTTGAAGGTACCTTAGCATGCTTCAAGGTTTTTATTTTTACAATTTAATTTAAAAAAAAGAAGATTACGTCCATTACAAAGGTGCAAATTGACATTTATTTCTTCTTCATAAGTGTGTTTCAAAACTTTGCCATATTTTAACGCTCGAAACACAAAATAAATAACTACAGCAATTGCAATTATAGTTCTAATTGACTTACATTTTGTGTTAGTTTGCTCGTCGAGACGCATATGGACTTGAACTGGTTTAGTTTAGTCACCAGCAGTATCAGGTCAATGTTCCACAATGTGATTTCCTATCCTCTATTATAATTCAGCCTCATTATCCTGTTCCTTTATATTATATTTTATAAATCTCTAAAGCTTACCGGCGCTGATTTAGGTTGGAATAATAGTTTAGAATATTAAAATATATTTATTTGCGGCCAATACTGAAAACATTACTTTATATTATTTGTGTTATTTTATAGGTAGTGATAATATCCATCAAAAGTGATAGCTACAGATAACATGAATTTATGTATGAATATATTAAAATAGTTTTAGTAACTTAAGTAACTACCAAATACTGTTAATTCTACCTAAATCAGGGTATAGTTAATAAAACATACTAAAAAGGGTTTGATACGAATTCATCCATCTAAGGTGACATAAATTACCAAACAAGCTCAATTTTAGAAGGAATTTATTAAAGGTGCTTCAAACACTGGAAGGCGGCACACAAATATAATATTTACCGCAAGTAGACCAACAATTTTTGTTTGTTTTTGTTTTATTTTTTTCAATGGATTCTCTCTCTGGGCACAGTTTTTGTATCGTAGCATTCTGGGAGTAAAGTCCTTTTAGAAAATACAAAGTTTTATTTTTCATTCAGGAATGATGACAATCTAACTTTTTACTAGCGCTATTTTATATTATCTATGGTCGGTGACCTGGCGGTCCAGGGGTAAGGTGTCAGACTTCTGTGCTGAGGGTCCGGGGTTCAATCCTTGGTCCAGGCACAGATTTATCTGATTGCCAAACCCTTCCTTCACCTCTGACAAGACGTGTATTAATCGCAACTTGTGAATGTGAGGAATGCCAGGCCTCCACCGTGGTTCGGATTCCATGTTAAACTGTAGGTCCTCCATTTTATCTCACAATCACCCTACTATTACACATTAGCGTAAGTGCGTATTACCCGAACGGATAGTAAGACGCGGTGCTAATAATAATATATTATCTATGAAAAGCAACATACGCAGATAGCATGACTTGATGTATGGATATATGAACATCGTTTAATTAATTTTGATAAGTATCAAAAATCCCCCTCCTGTCTAAATAGGATGGTGATATCTGGACCTGTCTTAGAACCAGAGCCACACGTAGCCTCGTGATCAATACTGACGTTCTGGAGATCTGTGAGGCCAACAAACGAGTCCAAAAACCTCCCTGCTGCTGTAGAAGTTGAACGTTAACAACAGATGAAATGGGATGTTGAGAAGGACATTTTGTCAGGAATGTTTAAATATTTAGGAACCTACGGTTAATTTGTTTCCTTTTCCTGTGGGGGGAAGGGGGTCAACAAGATGACGAAACAGAGTTCCCGGCCTAACCGACAGGAGGGGGAAACAAAGAATATTCTAGTACTTTCTTCACTGCTTGAATTTGTCACGTTCTCATTGGTGCAAGCTAATTCAAATAAGATGAAGAAGGGTAGGGATGTAATTACAGGTAATTATCGGTCCAACTGAGGTGTTAATTAGGGTTGGGCCGAGCAAACGGCAGGACTCGTGCGCCATTTGTAGACGCTTGTGTGGAAATAATTGTGGGAGGAATTTGTTTACAATGTAGTACCAATCATCTTTTGAAAATGTAATAGGAGTCAAGCTTATATTCAAATTATAATTTGATTAATCATTTATAACTTGTTAAGTATATCATTATTAATTTTTGAAATCAACAGTGCAAAGGTATACTATTTACGATGTATTAAATATCAATAAATCCACAAGGCAATAAAAGTGTAATCAATTAATATTTACACAATGCTATCACTATTTTAACTGCCTAAAATAAGATATAAAATTGATCATAACAATGTATAGTCCATTCGCCATAGGAGTGTAGGTAAGTGACAGCTAGGAAAATTTACCAGAACTACTCTCATATATCCATTCTTTAAATTATATGTTTTTAAGACCATCTGCTGGTTTTTGTCACTTTTGGAATTCAAAACTTTCACAAAAAACAATTTTGTTTCTAATTATGTTTTTCTTTTAACCTTTGTTACATCGTCTGCTAGCTGTCAGTTATTACCACTCCTATGGCGAATTTAACTATACTGACTAGTTAGGTCAAAAGGCCTCTAAAATAAAGTTTAGAATATCGCTATGGGAGCATAGCTACAACTGAGCCAGAGCTTGATAGTTGTCCATCAATTACGGTCGAATCAACTGGATTGGCTCCATGGCCCAATCAATATTTCTTAGCCAGCCTTTATCTTGACCTCACGGCAGGTACGGTCAGTTACAGAAACCTACAAGGCACAGCCAAGCTCACCAGCTGGTTGGAGAGTGCCATTAAAATTTCTAGACAAATTCTTGTGTGCCCTTAATACTTTACCCTCTTTATTTTCTTTCCTTAGATTAACTAAGTTTATTATAAACTGGAAAACAGCAACATTAAAGAATACAAGTAAGAATCTATACTGTCATACGTATTTATTGGTGTTCCTATGCATTTAAATTTGGATAATTTTTAAATTAATAAATAACTATCAATTTAAAATAAGGCATCTATTGGTATCTTCTTATATTTAAGACAAAATACAATATAATTTGCACGGCTGTCTATAAACTTCATACTCTTTGAGTAGACTGTACTTTATTTGAGTTGATGAGGCCTGCCTCAAAAGAAAGTTCATTTGAATAGAAGATTTGATTAGTCTAAAAAAAACAAGAAGCTGCACTTCCTTCAGCTCTAAAGGCCAACTCATGCTAAGGGGAGAAGAGGGATAATATCTTCAGCACGATTGATTCCTACAACTCGTTTTTAATTACTCTTAAGGATCTGGTAACGACACATTAACGAGCTGCTATTGTGTTGGTGAAATTCGTGGCACGAAAATGTTTACTTGCCCCCCACCCCCACCCCACCTCGAGAGAGACCAGATTTAATTAACACCTGTGCTCTTAAAATGTGAAGTTGTGAGAATCGTAGCCACCACCTTTCTCCTAATTGTTTTATAGTGTTTAAAGAAGAAGAATGACAGTTGTTAGGTAACCGACGGGAACAGGAAGATGAAGGGGAATATTGACTATCAGCAACTCTTAGCTGACTAGTCATAATAGGGTAGGATTTTATTGTCAACAACATGTTTTCCTTCGCCACGTCTCCCGCTTACCATCCGGCTTACGCATTTGTGTTAGAGAGAGAGTGGGAAAACACTCACAGTACACCCTGTTTGTTTCGAGCACCAGCCTCCCCGTCGCTGGAAGACCAAATTTGACGAGCTTGAACTTTAGTCTGCTTGCCCACTTGTGGAGGTTTGACACTAAATAAGAGCATAGTATTGAGACCCGTACCACTAATGTCGGCGTATTAGGAGAGCCATATTTGTCTGGAGAATATACATATAGGCTAAAACACTAATACCACGAGACGGGTGGTCCGACTCCCAATTACCATTGTTTCATTTTATTGTCGAAACTTAAACTGTATGGTTGTCCCACTTTCTCTCGAAAGTGGGCAGCGCCTAGATCTCAGGCTGTATTCAGATACCACCCGCAAGACAGACTTGTGCTGAGAGTTACAGACCGTGCAAGTTTACAGGGGACTCCCAGTTGTGCGATCTGGAGAATTGGGATACCCTCCACCCGCCGAGCAAATGTCGCTGGATGTCCTGGCTTTCCTCAGGTGTAGAATGGACTAAGTGAGATAAAAACGACAGGTCCTGTCCTACCTCCTTACAAGCTCTCAAAAGAAAATATTCACATCTCACTCATTATTAACAACAATAAAAAGTTTTGGGTTACAGTGCTAACTAACCTCAGGACACAATATTCGTGGGTTCAAGCCCATCCGGGGTCGATGGATTTTTCTTGAGCGATAAAAATCCGTTGCACAACTTCTTTCGAAGAGAAAGTAAAGCCATCAATCCCATATCGATTGTGGCATGTAAAATAACCCTGGAAGGTATGTGACAATACCTTTACAAAAAAAAAAAAAAGGGTAGGTCCTTTCACTCTGACTCTTAGAAATTCTCGTGTGCTGATATAATCAGTCGGTTCAGAAAGTGCTCGTTAAATACCTCAAACAAATAAAATATAAAGCAATAATAAAATACCATGCCGATGAGCCAGTGACTAAGCGTCAAACTCATCTAGTCTAATTTTCCGGTGAAAGGGGGGAGGTAGGGGTTCAAATATTGGCCAACCATACTGAAGGTGGTTTAAAAAAGGTTATTTAACTTTCCCTTCACACAAATGTGGTTACATTTGATCTCAACTCTTCCTTTCTCATTACTATTCAATTAATGTACCGTAATTAACTTCGGATATCTCAGACATATGTATTATAGTTTTATTTGTAAATGTTTTTTTCATATCATCTCTCCATGCTATTGAGGGTGCACTTCCTCTAAAACTACAGATTAAAAAAATGTTTAGTAGTATCACCATTTGGAGAACCTTTTAAAATATCCATAAAAATAAATGTAGATCAGCGAACATTCACTAAAGGTCACTAAATGTCGCTTAATGCTGCCGACTTTGGCACCATCTGTCATCACCACACTGCACCATGATTTGACTTGGCGTATGACAACGACGAAACTAGCTTTGGTAGCGTTTTACATTGTCGGATAAGGTTCTTCCCATGTCGATACAACTATAGGTACGCCCGTGCGTGTATGTGTGTCTAAAGTACATCCTGACTACGTGAAGGTGTGTGTGTGTGTGTGGTGTGTGTGTGTGTGTGTGTGTGACGGAAGAACTCATTAAATGGTCAGTGGCGTCACGTGAGACGTCTGATAAGAGGCTACAATACTTCACCCGTGGACGGGCAGTCTAATGGTTGTTCTCTGCACGCCATACACGGGGGTGGGAGCGTGGGGAGTTATAGGAGTGACATCTTAATTTTATAGCCAGCTCAGTAATTAAAGGATCTCAAAAGGCAGTAATTTAGAATGTCTTTATGATGACTTGTATTCTTTTTCAGATGTTTTTGACACAACATGAAATCATATTGAAATTATTCTTTATTTTGTACTACGTCCTACTACCTGTCCATGATACCCGCATTATACATTGATGAGAGTAGGGATGAGTAAGACCAAATTTAGAGAAAAAGTGCCCACATCTGTGTGGAGAGAGAGGGAAAACACCTCATTACACCCGGGCGGAAATATTCCCAACCTCAGCGTCAACCGCAAACCAGACTAGACAAGACCTGACGTCTTTGCCCACGTAGCCACCGGAGTGTGTATGATATCATCCAAAACCAAACCACCCCCCAGGTGGTATCAGGAATAACACACAAATAAAGAACTAAGAAATGCATAGTTACGTAAACCTAATGAATAAAAAAAAATATGAAAAATGAAATGGGAAGTGAAATAAGTAAAAATTGAAGCCAAAAGTACCTCTAATACCTAATGTACTCTTCATTGTTGCGTCAAAATGTGGTTGGGAGGGGAATTTTATCACCATAAATAAATAGCATTCTTTAAAATTCACTTTCATTATCATGTGACCTTAAATTAATATAAGTTGCGGATGACCTTTATGGGTAAATTGACGCTTTCCACTAGTGACTGTGTTCACCCCGTCGGTTATATCAGCACACTTCTTATAAACAAAATTAACCTAAAACTGTACAAAACCCAAACTTGACTGCCAAGTATTTTTTGGCCGAACGCAGCGTGCTTAAATTTGAATGCGGTCGTTTGGCATTTTGTCTGTTCTGCGATTACCGACATAGAGGCGGACCAATATATTTTAACTAGATTTGGCAGGGACATTCTTTGAACCCAGGCCGTAAGACGTAGGCGTATTTTTTTGTTTGTATTTATTACATTTATTGCGAGACTTAAAACGTCTTAAACCACGTGAACGACGATTATTTTTAATGAATATAATTTTATTTGTCTAACTTGATCACCAAGGAAAAATATCAACTTTAAATCCAAGGATAAATTATATGAGATATTTTATCCTGAAATCCATAGAGAAATATAAGACTGCAGTAACGATAAGAACATGACAACAATTCTTAACATGATGTACTTAACATTTTCTAAACGGAGGAGCAAGGTCTATTGTTCACATAACTACTACTTAATAACTGGTTAACTCACATATGTGAGCACACGGACTAAAATATCAACATTGTCTGGTTTTGTTTGCTAGGAAAGGAGAGGTTAATCTTTGAACTCCAGAAGGTGTTTTTATTCTAATTAATTTTCAACTCTCCCACCACGCAAATGCAGGCACATTATATTTAAAATGTTACCTCCCTCATCCCTACCCTCGTATATAAATACTCGGATAGCCCGGACGTATAGTTAGACGAGGTGAAATAAAAAAATATGTGTGATGTATATTTTAACTAGCGATAACAACATCAGATTGGAAATTAGAGTCAGGAAATGCTTGTTATTACTCGGTCAGTAAGTTGTTGGCATCTTACCTACTGTCAAAAAATGTAAAACTCAGAATGTACAAAGCCATAATTTTACCGGTTGTTCTCTATGGGTGCGTAACATGGCCTTTTACCCTAAATGACGACAGTAAATTT
Organism: Timema podura; assembly: GCA_033556935.1. Classification (NCBI taxonomy): domain Eukaryota; kingdom Metazoa; phylum Arthropoda; class Insecta; order Phasmatodea; family Timematidae; genus Timema; species Timema podura. Next base: position 179,747 of record JAVRXN010000003.1, read on the forward strand.
AGGGTGTTCGGAAACAAGGTGCTTAGGAAGATATTTGGTCCTAAAATGGGATGAAGATAATGGGAAGTGGAGGAGGGTACATATTGATGAGCTGCATACCCTGTACTAATCACCAAACATTGTTAGGGTAGTAAAATCTCGCAGGTTATGGTGGGCAAGTCATGCACCACGAATGGGAATATCTAGAACCGCGTTCAAGGTATTGAATGGCAAACCCAATGGGAAAATACCACTGGAAGACCCAGACGGAGATGGGAGGTTAACATTTGGATATACCTGAGAGAGACAGGGTGTAATGAGATAGACTGGATGGAATTAGCTCAAGATAGGGATAGATGGCGTACTTTTGTGAGTGCGGTAATGAACTTTCGAGTTCCTAGTGCCATAGAGTAAGTATGTGTGATGTATAGAAAGATTCAATAAATAAATTAACTAGCCATGTGAGATTCTAGCAAGGCTCTAAGGTATCTTACATTTATAACTATTTGAATACAAGGGAGTGGCAACAAGCAAACTAAATATGTAAAATAATAGTGTGTGTTTTACAACAATTTTAGTAACTTTAAGTGGTTTTTTAACATTTGGAAGGGATAATAAAATTACGACAAAGAAATGTGGGGAGTAATACACAACTCATATTTTAATACTTCTGTGTATATAGAAACAAAATAGGTATAACGAAATCGCTAGAGGTCATTTAAATGTTTAAAGAGACTGCGAAACAGGTTTGAGGCCGTAGCTCTGTAAAATGAGTTGTGGGAGGGTAATATGGTTATCTTATGACTAGTATTATCTGTTCCAAGTCGCAGCTTCAAATGAAGAACAGCTGTCATCAGTGATAAGTGAAGAGCCATTTTGTTAGCTTTAAGAGCACTTTTATGGTGGTATATGATGGACACACGCTATTTTGCTGTAAGAGGGAACGTGTCGCCGCTAATTTATTTCACAATGCTATTGGTAATATTAATATGTCCCTAAAATATAATATAATATATTTGTAGTTTATTTTAATAGGTAGGGTTTATAGTTGTATCATAAAAACAACGTTGTATGTCAGTTTAAAAAGTGTGTCGGTCTAATTGTACGCATGAATATGTCAAGCCATGTTATACTCCTGTCACTTTTTATAGATAGTGTCAATTTTGACACTTGTGAGATAAAAGTGAGTTTATGTCAATGTTGGCTATCCTACATTTAGTGTTTATATGTTTAAAATGCTCGTCCAATGGCGATCCAGCTATTATTCTTGAACCAAAACATTAATATAAGCAGTTTTTCTCTATTTATCTATTAGATTTTTCAGATGTTCCCACTGCCTTTATTAGCTCCCCTTTCCCCTCAAATTGCAATATTATGTCCGACCCTCACGCTTACCATCAATTCAAATTTGTAAAATGAACTTTTTTTGTTTCTTATTTTAGATGGTCGTATTGTTCCAAGAACCCTTTTTTTTATCTACATGTTTCGGGAATATATATATAGCCTACATTAGCAGATTTTGTTTGTTTGTGAAGCATTGGGTCTGGAACGGGGTTAACTCAGCCCCGTGAGGATAATAATTGAGGATATACTCGAATAAAGAAGTAGAGGCTCTGGCCTAGAAAACAGAGATTAATGGTCGGAGGATTCGTTGTGCTGACTACATGACAACCTCTATCCGCAAATGTTGACACTGTCTTCGCCAACATTCAGCGGCCGCTCGATCGGTATAGCTCGCTTGCGGGCTGACGCCATGGGCTCTTTTTTTAGCAGAAAAAAATAATTAATTTAAATTACAGGCAGCGTGGATCGTCTAATCTGCTTTTCCGGTGACGGGTAGGTCTGGATTCAAATACCATCCTAGAGCTGGTATTATATCTCGCCTCTATTCAGCGGACTGTCCTGCTACTACAGGGATACAGAGAGCCTGTCTCGTCACTACTTCATGTTTTACTATCCGTTCGGGATATCCGCGGATTCACATTAGTGGTTTAATGATGATAAAAGTATAATTAAGAGGAATTACACCCGCATCTGCGTGGAAGTAAGGTGGAGAAAAATCCATAACCCTCCCGCATTAGTTAAGAGACAGGCTCTTTGTAAAGTTCGCTGAAAAGAGGCGAGATATAATACCAGAGGAAACTCTATCTTAGCTAACGGCCATGTGACGCGTAAAGGAAGCGGCTTTAAAATAACACGCAAAATAAATAATAATAACTACGTCCTGAAGGATATTATGTTTAATCGCCATTGGCTAGATTCGTGGACTTATTACTTCTAGATCACGCATCAAATCAACAGCCAACAACACAAACACGATCGTCTTTAGTGACATCACGGCTCCAAAGAGCTATTGATCGAGTCTATACGCTGTGGAAAGATAAAAAGGCAGTAGATCAATTGTCGGTCCCATCTGGTGTACAGACATGACTAGGAATGAGCAGTCTAGGATTAGGATGCAACTTGAGAAATAAAGTCCAAACATTTTAATTGGCTATTTTTTAAATAGTTTTAGAATAAAATTACAAAAATAAATAAAACGATAGGTTACTAAAAACACGCTATAAAGTTGTAAGCTTTTTTTTTTACATATTTTATTTGATTACTAATATTAAAGCCTGTCTTCGCCAGGGAGTTTGCGCTCATTTGAAATAATAGACTAATGTAGAGACATATGGAATAAATGACGTCATGGCTCACCGAGTTATGCCACCAGAAGTTGTTTATTTTCATTGTTATGAGGTAAGCCTGGAGATGAACATTTTCCATGTAAATATTAATTGTAAGACTTTCCGCTGTGGTGGTTTGCTGGCTGGGGAAGGCTTCATGGCATGAGCCAGCAAGAGAGCTATACCAACCTAGTGGCCGTCGCATGTTGGCGAAAATAGTGTCAACATTTGCGGATGGAGGGTGTCATGTGGTCAGAAAACAAGGAGCCCCCCTGGCCGTTAATCTCAGTTTTCTAGACTGGAGCCGCTGATTCTTTATTTAAGTAGTTACTCAATTGTCCTTGCGAGGCTGAGTCAACCCCGTTCCAGACACCCTTCTCAGAAAAATATGGAAGCGCCGGGGTCGATCCCGGGAACTCTGTAGCTCTGACCAGAGAGGCGATCAAAAATAAATACATAAAGCCATAAATAATGTGTTAGGGGACTAGTGATGGTTACGTGGTGTTGGTGGTGCGGAAGGGACACATTTTCTAGTAAATATTAAACCCAAACAAATAATGGCAAATAAATTAACCTTTTCAGATAACTGAATCTCAGGGTAAAGAGATGTTTTTGTAAAGGCTTTGATTATAATATTGAAGTTATTGTTCTATAGCGAACCCGGTGTTAGTGACACATCCAACCACCAAGCGCTGTGTCGATACGTGAGTAAAAGAAGAGAACTGGAGTCATATTGATTATTTGATTCATTGTGTACTACTTCCATTGTGTGGATTTGTGTGTAACAATACCTGTTGAGATCATAATTTTCGAATTGTGTGCTTTTCATGTCGTCTCAGCTGTGAGTTAGTAGATTAGCCGGGGAAATTAAAAATGATCCATCTTACATTTCTAGATACTGCTCGGCGGCAGCTACGGACATGTCCTAATTTCACGAAAATACTATTCTAATTTCAAATATCTAGAGATTTTGTACTGTGACTATAACATGTTGATGAATAGATTTTTGTTTATTGCGCAACGCATAGCTTTGTCACTCGCTTAATAATTATGAAATATAGTTTATAAAACCCTGTGAAATGACAAATAAACTTTGAACATAGTTTTTTTTCGCTTAAGGATAAGGAAAATAAAAAACAAAGAGTGATAAAGAAAGACACTTTAATTTTCTAAACTTTTTTTTTATGGGAAATATACTCATTTCGTTGTCTAATAAATTATTTATTTTAGAACGTACATGGTTTTAAGTCTATTAGATTCTCGTGGTGGCCTCTTAATGAGTCTCTTGCTATACGTTGTATCCCACAGACAAAATGCAAGGCGAATGTGACAGAGTGCCGATAGTTGGCGATAACACTAGTTGTCAAAGCTCTTTTATGTCGGGTGCATTACATCAATGTTTACAGAATCCTTTTTGTGTGTGCTATCAACAACAAAAAAATCGCGATAAGATAAGGTAAACCGAGTCTAGCTTGAGCCCAACAGTTTTTTACTAGGATTTTATTCTTACTAAATTCCTTTAACCTTGAATTGAGTCAATGATCTTAAAAAACTGAAGTTTTATCACTTATTCAGTAGAATTAGTTGTGAGTAGATGTATTATAAATGTATTAGGCTACTTATATAATATGTTTTGTAATCAAGGTTTTTTTCCAAGGGTACAGCGCGGTACATTGCGTCAGCTGTGCAAAGGCTTGCAGGAACTTAATTGTTTCAATGAAGCAAATAAATGGAAATATCGAATCGTAGCTATTGCGGCACTTCAATGGAAAGAGGATTTTTAAATTACCCCAAATTAGGAGTGAGCAAATCCTTTAATAAATGTTCTACGCATTATTTGCGCGGCCAAAACTGCCGATATTCGTGTGTGTGTGGTATATATAATATATATAATATATAATATATAATTAATGTTGTGTATAAAATATGTATTATATGAGACCATCAATGTGAAGTTTCACGAGTAAGGGGGCGGCCAGACTGAGCGAGCGAGCGACTAAAATATAAAATAGAATACATGGTTGTAATGAGAGGTGGCCAGACTGGAGCGCACGAGCGAGTGACTGAGCGCGCACGCTTGAAAGATAGAACTGGTTCTATTTTTCAAGCGGCGCGCTCGACCCGGTACAGTCTAGTTTACAGCGCTTGGCAATATTATTGTACGTTGGTTCATTGAGTGCTAGGAAAACTTCTCATTTTGACATTTTTATTACTATCGATAGGTTTAGCACACTTTCTGGCGTACTAAGCCAAAGTTCCCGGGTTCGATTCCCGTGTCCAGGTGTCATTTTTTCAATTTTCAGTTGGTTACGAGGATAGTAAGCATCATTCTCATTTTTGTCTGGTTCGGCGTTGACAGGAAGATCATGGTTCGAACCTCAAGCGGGTATGCTGAGGTTTTTGAATTACCAATTGCATTAGTATAACTACATGTGGATATCCAACTAAGCAATTAGTAAGACGTAACCAAATAAAAATAAAACTGTGTGTGTGTGTGTGAGGTGTGATTCCTCATGCACACCTAGCCCTACTGGTGTTTTTTTTAATAATAATAAATAATGAGCTTACTAAAAGTTGTAAGGTCAAGACATTCCCCTCTCCTCCCCCTTGTTCACGACTAGGTGTTAAGTGACTATTACAAGTCTCACGGGTTTTTCTTTGAGAGTTCACTCGGTGGTTATTCAGAGCATTAGCCTCGCACACAAAAAAAAAACCCAGAGAGATAAAGACAGAGAGAGATAATTACTCATATTTCACATCTCAAAGGTAGCCGCACGGATAGCGTGGCGGAATCTTAGTCGGAAGATCTGCGTTTGATTCGCGAAGAAATTATCTTTTGTAGCTTCGCTTCGCGTCTAATTAGCCCTCTTGGTTATTAACATATTTACAATAATTGGGTAAGGTAATTTTAGGAGAAGTGTAATCACATTTGCGTGAAAGAAGAGTGGGAAACATTTAGGGAAAATACTTCAGCACAGCCGGCCAAGATTCAAAGTTCTACCCCCCAAAGTAAAGAAAAAAATGGATGACTATGTCCACGTGCCCACCGATGCGTGTGAGGGAAGAATTAGGCTTGACCAGTGCCAACGTGTTCAATAACTACCGACGCACTGTTGGGAGTTTTATCATTCTCTCTCTAGGCGAATACCGGTATATTTACTTCCTCCCTCATCCAATGTTCTTTAATTTGTGTAAGTTGAGGACAGCCTGAACGGCTAAATCTTCTTGGGTAGAGGAACGGTCGTCTTAAGTTACAGGCCGGAATACTGAAGTTTGGCAACACTGCGTTGAGGCCGGTCAACAGCACAGCCACGTGCAGTATTGCTGAATTAGTTCAGTTTGTTTCTCGTGTCATTTACTTGAGTTGAAATGTTGAGTGGTTCGTGCTTATAATGTTTCGCGTCATACAGCAAAACATACAAGAGAGGAACATTTTGTGGATGTTATTAGTGAATAACAGCTGACATGATTCCAGAATCCTCAGTTGTGTACGTTTGTGGCTATACTTACTACCAATGGCCTTTTCGTTTGGAATTAAGTTAATCCATTGATTTTTTTAAATTTGGGTATGATACAGATGCTAACTATTTCAATGATCTTACCAGAGGAGGATTAAGTTTAATCCATCAACGATAGTTTTGAGGATTGAAGTTAATGAACATTCTATGACGAAGAATTTAAAAACCTAAAAAGTTCGAAAATAAGTTTCTTCAGCACAAACATCAGAAAAAACTTTTCCTGTGCACCCGCTTCGGTGGCCGCATGGTCTAAGGTGCTACTCTCGCAGTAGACTAGAATGCCGATGACGGGTAGATCGAGGTTCGAATCTCATTTGGGTGTACTGATGAGAGTTTTTCAAAATGGTTTTCCACCCTCCCTCCACGCAAATACGGGTATACTTCCTATAAATATAACCTTCCTAAACCCTAAAACTACTAAAGTAATTAGTACATAAGCGTATAATCCAACCGGGTAGTTAGACACAGTACTAAACAAAATAACTTTTTCTGAGGTAATTTCTTGCGTGAATTATTTTCTTTGGTTTCTTCAAAGCTTGGAAATGATTCCTATTAACTACATAAAGTAAAGGAATTATAAACTTCGAGTGAAAATTCTTATTCAGAAAAAAAGAAACGTTAAAAACACTTTACAATGTTATGTTTAAAAATTCTATTTCCCAAGACAGGTAAGTGTTCAAAGTAATTACTTTAATAACACGGTCAATTTTATTAAAAATATGTGCTAAAGAGCTACACCTAGACATGGAAATTGAACCCGGTAACTCTGGATTAGTACAACAATGAATGTTCTTTCTAGGCGTCGAGCGTTCCTGTTGTAATTTGCATTATAATATTCTAATCGTGTTTGTGAAGGGTACATAATCCCTACCTAGCTAATTTTTTTTTTAGCACCGCGTCTTACTACCCGTTCGGGTTATACGCTTAAGTACTAATTACGCTAATGGATTAAGAATTGGGAAGGTTGAATAGAGGAAGTGAACCCGCATTTGCGTGGAGGTAGAGTGGAAAACCATTTAGGAAAAACCACCCCCAGTTCACCCGAGCGAGATTCGAACCTCAATCTCCCCGTCCTCGGCAGTCGGGCTCAACACGACTAGCGCGTTAGCCAACTACGCCACCGAGGCGGGTCTAATTTATTTAATACTATTATTTACATATTTATTTGTTGTATTTTTCAATCTCTGAAGTATTTTTGTTAAATGAAACACGCAAAACATGTTTAGATTAATTGTTGGTATCGCTCAAAGTGACTCATCAGTTTTTAAATGAAGAAAACTGTAAATATTCACACAGTTCTCCATTAGAACCAGCAGCTCGCTAGGCCTCATGACGTCACTATAAGCGGAGCTGCCACATTTAACACTCCGGCCTGTAACTAAAGACCATGGTAGAGGTCGAATACAAACATGAACATACAATTATGTAGTTTCAGCTTGGAATCAAATCAAGGATTTTAAGACTTGTAGTCAACTGAATTATTCAAGCTGTTAGAAAAAAGGGCAGCCTATATTTGTATTGGATGCCTACATTAAATATAAAATTCTGGAAGCTCTATGGTGTGATTATTCAAATCTATTTTCGGGAGCTAGGCAGTGATATTTATCACAGGCCCCAGTGATTGGAAAGGAAGGACATGGAGCTAGCGTATGATTGCCCTACTTGATCTATATCCTGTGAGATGTACAGGGTGTTTTTAAAACATCTGACAATTTTCAATCAATAAGAGGGTTGGGCGTGAGCAGGTTCATATCTACAGAGGACCACAGCGTTACAGTAAAATTTAGGACCAGCTTTCATCGATGGTCGCCGTGTCGTTCATAGGTATCATGGTCGCCAACCTCATCTGGCCTGAGGGTAATATAATGGCCGCCAACCTCATCTGGCCTGAGAGTAATATAATGGCAGCCAACCTCATCTGGCCTGAGGGTAATATAATGGCCGCCAACCTCATCTGGCCTGAGGGTAATATAATGGCCGCCAACCTCATCTGGCCTGAGAGTAATATAATGGCAGCCAACCTCATCTGGCCTGAGGGTAATATAATGGCCGCCAACCTCATCTGGCCTGAGAGTAATATAATGGCCGCCAACCTTATCTGGCCTGAGAGTAATATAATGGCCGCCAACCTCATCTGGCCTGAGAGTAATATAATGGCAGCCAACCTCACCTTGTCTAAGAGTAGTATAGGGGCATTTGAGTCTAGGGAATGGAAAACCATTTAGGAAAAACTACCCAGTACACGTGACCAAGCTTCGAACCTCTATCTCTCCATCATCGGCAGCCTAGCTAACTGCGAGAGTAGCGCGTTAGACCATTCGGCCACCAAAGCGGGTTATATTTACTAATTATATAGAAGGATTAAGCCATATTTATATATTAAAATTAATATCTTCGCCAGCAAAGCTCAGAATTTATTTTAGACTTGGAGTTGATTACTCTAACCAAAGTGCCATGTTATCAAGTCAATTTAAAAGTATCATATGTTTTAGAACCCATCCTGCAAATGATCAGTTCCCCTCTCTTGTTCGTCACTCATCAAGTACGCTTCATGCCGTGAGCGTTGCAGTTTTCAAGGCCAACCGAACCGCGGGGCACCTACGGGAGTGCACCAAAACTTAGGGGACCTTGGCCGATTAGCGTATTCGCACGTCCTTGTGCCAGTATCGACTATCAACGAGCGAGAGTTCCAACTATCCTATACACCGTGCCTTTCAATAACATTACAAAAGGAAGTTTAAAAAAAAATCACTTAAACAACTTTCGTGTATTCATACGTCAACACATATAATTAGTAGCTCTCACTTGTGTCCAATAAAAAGTTTTCTAAATATATCTTCCTAATGCAATTCCACTATACTACCAGTCTGGATTGTCCGAATTTGTACACTAATGGGGTGAGAATGAGGAAGGTAGAGTTTAGAGGAAATGTGGCTGTATTTGCGTGGAGGGAAATTGGGAGACAATTCGGGGGGGGGGGGGGGGGGGGGGATCTCCATATCGGTACACCCGGCCGATATTTGAACTCCGAACTTACCATCACAAGCAAACCCTCACAAGACTAGACAGCAGCTTTTTCCTCCGTTCCTAATATCGGTGCTGGCTAAAAGGTTTTTTCTATGGTGAGGGTGTTTTTTTATAAATTGTTATTCCCTAATCCCTCCACCTGAATGCGGGTACATTTCATCTCAAATTTTACCTTTCTCATCCCAACGCAATCAGTGTAATTTAATGCGGATAGCCCGGACGGGTAGAAAAACATCCAAAAATAGTATTAAAAATAAGACCACGGGGGTAATTCCTGAGCACATTTAGATCCTATTCTAATGGACTTCCCATTTAACATTTCAGAGAAAGCCATTCAATATGCAAAATAATGCTATCAGGAATATGAGGTCACGTGACCATAACTTCAATATTCAATTTACTTTAATAATCTTTTAACCCAAAGTAATAAGAATTATTATAGAATAAATTTAATTAAATTAAGGTTAAATTACTTCATATGTAATAAACTATATTTAGAGGTAAGATATAGTTCAACAAAAAATACTTACTTAAAACTAATTAAACAATATTTGACTTAATAAATAATTATCTTAAAAGTATTTAATTAACCGCATTAAAATAGTTATTGTTTTATAAAATTAATCAAATCGGGGTAGAATTATTAAATTTACTAATAAAGTATTTAATTATAAGTATTTTAATTAGTAAAATTAAACTAAATAACTCGCTGCTTTTTAATATATGTAAATTGAATATAGAAGTAATATATTTAATTTTAATTTTAAAGTGTTTTGATTAGTAAAATTAAGCTAAATTAGTTGTTGATTCTTTTACATAAAGTGAACTAAATATAGGAGTAGGTTATGTTCAATTTACTGCTGTTCGGTTATCGAGCCCCTGTCCACAGGTCAAGAGTCAAGCGCGTTTTTGCACAACTAACTTTGTTATCTTTGTAAAGGTGGCACTAGAAATATGAGATGAACAATCTTCCTATAATTTATTCCTGAAATTTTTCCCAACTATTTTACCAAAACAATTTAAATCGATACATAGCAAGTTTTAAAGTGTAAATCTATCCTAAGGACGTTCATACCAGAAACATGATTAAATGAGTTCCGAAAAAGCAACTTTCTCTTCTCATACTCAATGTATCGGCTAGAGCGCTTAGTGGCTGATTGTGTCACTAAAGTCCAGTCTGATATAAACCATATGTATTAATATTTAAATATCAAAACCAAAACCTTTACGAACACTACCCATTTTCCTTGGATTCAATGATTTGAAATTTTCACCTGAAAAATGTAATCTCGAGTTTCAGTCATTTCCACCTTGATTATGGCCGTGCCGTGAAATTTATTTTGGAATCCCCCAACAAGAGATGAACGTAATTCTTTCCATCATTAAATTTATCTTGAAGTAATTTAAAGTTTGTTTAGAAATAGTCGGGGTTGTAGATGTTACAAATCTTATAAGACTATGCCTAGGCATTCAGGAGGAATGGTTTTAGATACGTTCGGGAGGGAGTGGAGCTCTCTTACCACCCAACTTCGGTACGGTACTGTTCTTCTAAATGTCATAGGAAGAAACTTAGCTGACAACTAGAAAAATTATCTGCAGCTGTCACTTTTGATTAGAAGGGAGGGCGAGTTAATTTAAGTATTTTTTGCAGTTTTTATATCAAAACAATTTTTGGCTAAAAGAAACCAAATAGTACTTAGTGAGAAAAGTAGAGTTAAATTTTCTTCCCATGGGGGTAACCGCTCTTGAATATCTGTCAAGGGTGTCCTGGAACTTAATGACAATTTTTGCGCTTCATTTAAAACGTTTTTACTCTAGTGCCGCAATGCTCATGACAGATATTCAAGAAATGTTGACATCATCATGTGGGAAAATTAAACTCTAGGTTTGTACTGAAGCAATATTCGGTTTATTTTGTCTAAAAAATGCAAAAACACAACTTTTCTCGCGTCTCCTACACCCCCACCCTAATAAAACTAGCACTATAGTAAAATGTTATCAATTTTGGGTGCAAACAATGTGTTTGTATTTTGTACAAATGTCTTTCTACCAGAATATCTGCAGTGTGTATCAGAAACGGTGGCGGTATCCTCGTTGATACCCGGCGCGAGGTGGAGCGGGATGGATGCGCGTTGTTTACACGAGGGAGGCTGTTATTTAGGTTAGTGAGGGAGGTCGGGCTTGGAGCTGGTCCTTGGGGCACACCACTGCCACGCTAAATGTATTTCAAGGTGACCCCTCTACCCGGTTCAAAGTCATATATACACACACTAACACAGCGCAACCAAGTACAGTCTTTGGCGGTCAACAACGCGCTGAGAAGAACGGCACGGTTAGGAACCGAGGGTGAGATCTGCCTGCATCTCGGGGAAGAGGACTGGGGTTCAAATATTCCCTATATGAAGAACAAGTAGTTGTTATGAAGAGTTAAATTTAAATAAATATACATTAATTAATGATAATTATAATTATAATGCTATCAGTGGTGAAAGGCAACTGGCATCTGTTCGAGTACCCCAACATTTACTTTATCTTTAACTTTCCACCCCCAAATTTGTTAGTGCATAGTATAAGATATACATATTCTATAATATATGTATATTTTTTTAAAAATTACGTACCTCCTGAGATGTCCTCGCGTACCCCACGTTGAACACCACTGCTCTAAGGAGTAAAAGGAGCCTTGTTAGTGTTTCGACTGTGCTACACACCATTTAAAATCTTGGAAATTTCTTAAATTTGTTTTTGTGTCTATAAATTTCAATAAATATAATAACAACAAACACTTTTGTTGATTGGTAATGTGTTTTAAAAAAAGTTTTATAATAATACTTAGCACCGTATCTTACTACCGTTTGGGTTATACGCTTAAGTATTATTTACACTAATGAATTAGGAATTGGGAAGGTTGAATATAGAGGAAGTGAACCCGCATTTTCATGGAGGGAGAGGGGAAAACCATTTAAGAAAAACCACCCCTAGTTCACCTGAGCGAGATTAAAACCCCAATCTCCCCGTCCTCAGCAGTCTAGCTCAACATGAAACCAGCGCGCTAACTAACTACGCCACCGGGGCGGTTGTTTTATAGTAAATATATGCTTACACTCAAGGCTCGAGAAAGAATTTGAATGCTGGCTGATACCCTTCGCACCTTAAAACTACAACCAAAACACGGCAGTGCAACGAATTTAGACCAGCTAAAGCATATGATGGCATCATAATAATGTGTTAGTTAATTTTATCTGTCCCCCTTCCCCACATAGTTAAATAACGAGAAATGCACCTTTGGATGGAGCATGTTGTAAAATGCTGGGAAAAGGTAGATTAACAGCCGTAAGACACGATTCAGTGGCCGAATGGTCTAAGACATCACTCTCGTGTTAGACTGGCCTGCTGAAAACGGGGAGACAGGGGTTCGAATTCCGATCGGGTCTACTGAGAATGTTTTTTCCTATATGGTTTACCACTCTTCTTCCACTCAAATGCGGGTAGATCATCTCTAAAATGCTACCTTCTTCATCCCTACCCTATTAGAGAAACTATCATGTATGTATAGCCTGAACAGGTAGTAAGACGTAGTGATTAAAAAAGAAAAGAAAAAAGCCGTAAGTTTTGACATGTATTGTTTACTCTCCCATTCCTCCCCTTTAATCTTTTCTTGCATTGGTGGGGGATGAAAGAGGAGAAATAGCGGTCTAGGCTTAGTCTTCAATCAATTGATGAATTAAAAAAAATTGAAATTAATTCACTTTTCCAGACAAAAAAAATATGCATTTTTCCAGTGTTTAATATGCAAAGCAAACTATTTTCAAAGTTTTTAATTAAATTCCTGACACGAGAATTATTAAAGACAAACATGTTCTTCTCAAAATCCCATGCATCGGAGAGAAAACTAGGATTTTATATTTTCTACTTCTTATTTGAAAAATTATTGCAAACATATCTTAAAATTCAAGTGACTTTTTAAAATTCTCTGACTTTTCTGTCACACAGTTCCATCCCCCACCCCCTATTCTCCAGGTGTGTATCCACCATGTCATCCCAGCGGTACAATATGGTATCAATTATTATTATTATTACGTTTAACACCATGGTCATTAACCACCTAATCTAAGGGTTAGGGATTATAAATACACAAGGGCGGAGAGAGCTAATTTTTCTAGGGGGAGGGGCATCTTCTAAAGAGTTTTACTATACCTTTAGCCAATAACATTTTTCACACTTATATATGGACCCCCCCCCCCCCCGGGGAGGTTTCAAAACATTCCAAGGCGGGTCCAAACCCCACATCTTTCTACGCCCTTATAAATCATAACCTGAATAGCCATGCTCATTAAACAGTGGTGTAGCCGTAAATAAATGAATGGTGGAGGGACTATGCTTTTAGGGGTGCTACCTCTTGGTTCTTGTAATAGGTGGAAAAGTGTGTGTTGAAAGTGAGGAATATTTACCATATAGAAACATAAGGGGACGGCGTCCCCCTTCACAACAGGTTGTTTTTTCAATTAAAAAAATAGATAAAAAGAAGGGAGGAATGAAACGTAAAATCAAACCAACGAAATACCCCTTTACCTTCTTCCTTCTCACCAGACGCGTCTTAAGGGATGAGTAGAGTTAAATTCATAGGAAGTGTACTCGTAGTTGCGTGGGGAGGAAGTAGAAAACCGTTTGGGAAAAACTACCCTCGGACCACAAGACCAGGATTTGAATCCCGATATTCCCGTCATCGACAGTCAATCCTATTGCGAGAGTGACGCCTTAGACCATGAGGCCAACGAAGCAAGTACTACACAAATTAACACTGAATCATTCGCATCGGTGGCCACACGAACTTGGGCGTCAATATTGTAATGTCTGGTTTGTCGGTGACGAAGGGAGTGGGTAGGGGGTCAGAGCCCAAATTCTGCCCAGTGTACCAAGGTGATTTTTATACAAACACTGTCCCTTCAAACAAACTTGGGTGGATTTCAAAACACTTTGAAATTCGACCTTCCTCATCCCTACTCTTTTAGCGTTATGAGTGTAACTTCAACGGCTGCTAAGACGCGATGAAAGAACAAGTTTCACCGGAGGAGACTGTACCCAATTTGTCTATTTTACCAACATTTTTTATACAACAAAACAGATCAGTGTAGAGCAGTAAAATGTGTGTGTTTACGTTAGCCGAGTTCGACAAACCCAGTGTACAAGATGTTTAGCTTATGCCCCTCCTATTACCCCTCCTCCCTCTTCGTTTCTTTTTGCACACAAACCCGACACGGACCTTGAAAATCTACCAGGGCTAATGGTGTGCAAACATGCGCCGGCGCAAGGAACACCGCGCTACACGAGCGTCTCGAGACAGAGTGATTATGAATTAGGTATGCACATGCGCAGACGTGATAATAGAACAAGAAACGAGAAATTTGGGACGAGGTTACACAAAATCAGGGCTAGGGGCTTTTTGCGCGCGCGCGCGTGTGTGTGTATTCGCCGCATCTTACTACCCGCTCGAGCTAAACGTATTTAACTACACTTACTGGATTAGGGATAAGAAAAGCAACATAAAGAACAAATCTACACGCATTTGCGTGGAGAGAGAGTGAAAAACCGTTTAGGAAAACAACACTTTTAGAACACCGGTCAAATTTCGAGCTCCGACCATCCTGTCAGCGAAAAACCAAACCAAATGAGCTCGACATTTAGACCACCGGTGGGTGTGATAAATTGATAAAAGATTTGGGAGAGTTAAGGATCCCGGGTTCGATTCATGGCAAGGCCAATAATTAATCATTGGTGAGATGTGGGTTTACCCTTTCGTAGTGATGAATTAACGGCCGGGGGCTGGATGTTGTGTCTGTTCTAAATTTTAATTTGTTTATGAATCGTGTGCTGATGTAATCAGACGGTTCAGTATGGAACTGGCCTTTGAGGTGAAAGCACTATTGTAACTAAAAATAATCCTGGAATAAATTCAGGGTCCTCTAGACCTCAAATTACCTAGAAATGGGCGAATAACAACTTAACGAGCAAACATACATTATATTTAAAGTACCAATTTGCATAAATATTTAGGAACTTTAACAAAAATCAGAAATAGTAGTGACACAATAATATATTGTGAAATTCAAATTTGCGAACCTGTTGCATTGAGTAACATCGGCTCGCCAGCTGGGATATGTTTCACTATTTCTCCTCCATGATGTTTGCTGAGTAAACAAGAGAGAGGCTTCTGTGAGTTTCTTCAAGTGAAGGGGTAATTGACCGACAAAACAACGATTAAATGAAACGAAGAGAGAAAAAAAAAGTATGTTTCTTTTGAATGTTGGCCGTGAACTTCAGGGCTCGCTTCTGGAAAACTCATGTGACGCTATTGGTTGATTGATAAATAGGGACACTGCGTCATCAGTTTTATTTTGAGTTCCTTCCTCTCCCAAGAAAAACAACACAATACTATAGGAACATTATCTAATAGAGATATTGGCTAAGTATGTGCAGTAACTTGTAAAACAAGTCTGTGGACCCCGAGGAAATGAAATAAAGTCCAATTTTCATAGGTAAAGCCTTATCTGACTGCTAGAAAAGTTACTAGATTTACTTTCACGCATTTGTACATTAAGTTATGTTATCTGCAGCTTTATCTTTTCATAGATATCATAATTACCTTTAAAAGAGTCATAATAAAGTAAAATGTTTTAAATTTTTGCAACAAAAAAGGTCAGTATTTTCTAAACGGGTCTTCCTATGGAAATTCGACTGTAGTTTGTAGAAGGATAAAGTCAAATATTGGATGGTTTCCACTGTTACCAGTCCAGTAGACTGGCTTCTTATTGACATGGTACCGTCACAGGACCTAGAGGAAGGAAATAATTGGTAGAAGACGACATTCTAGAGTTGGATAGTTTCCTTTGCTACTTGTCAAGTAGAGACTTGAAAGTGACTAGCTTGATTTTGACGCATTGACGTTACAAAACTTGAGCCACTATGCCCCTAATATACTCGTACGTGTTTGCTCAACACCATAAAGGTACACTGTGCCATCGTTGGCGTGGAAGTTATCTAAGATTAGGATAGTAGCTTAGCAACCAGCGTTTTCCCTCTGATATGTTGAAACAAGATGATTATTTGCAGGTACATCGAGCTCAAAGTAGTTAATGTTGTGTACATAAAAAAGGTTCGACGGACAGAAAGCAAGTTTGTGTGTTTTTATACAGTAAAGTAGAGAACCGATTTAATGTAATTGGATACTTTTATTTAAAACAAGCAAAAGTTTTAATACCTGGAGATCAAAGATTAGCTTATATTAATAGTAATTTAGTTGCACAAACATCATTCACCTGGAAGAAAGGATGGCAAAAGCCCTATGAGCTAATGAATTTCATGTGTCGACGCATCTCTGATATTTTTTTACATCCATTACTGTTTCCAGCCTATGGCTTGGGTCAGTTTTTTATTCAAGCTATATATTTTCCACTACTGGCTTGCTAGGCCCGTCGTGACTTCATATGTCTTATACTCTAACTTAAGACTAGGACAGGCACAACCACCAGTCCCCAGGCGCTTATTTATCACTGTGAAAGGGTAAACACACATTTAACCAATGATAAATTTTTCGACCATGCCGGGAATCGAACCCGGGACTCTTAGCTCAGTAGACAGACACGCCACCAACTGAGCTAAGTTGTCAGATACATATCTGATAGTTATAATAATAGTAATAATAATAGTAGCCTTTGACCATGACAGTGGTCGAATCCTTTATCCCCCATGCTCTTCGTCTATCTACCTGTCCGGGATATCCATCTATTTATATTAACGGGGTAGGTAAGAAGAGAGTGGGAAACCATTTAGGGGAAAGGAGCCAACTCAGTACACCAAGCCGGGATTCGAACCACAAGGGGAAAACCAAACAATACGAGATTAACGCTTTTGTCTGGGTGACTGAATCCTCTAAAATTAGATGAAATCGTCAACTTGACGGCTTTAACACAAACAAAGGATGCTACCGGATGTGGACTGTTCGTGTTCACTCGGTGGAAAAGAAGAAGAAGAAGATAAAATAATAAACATACAAAACAAACCAAGTGCATGCAGTACTTGCTTAACACTTATTTCGAGCATGGGAATGGTGGAAGGTTGCTACACTGCTACAGTACTTTGTGACATCACCAGTTTAATATGCTAATTTCAATTGTATTTGCAATTGCGTGCCACTTTAGTTTTCATACACCACATATTTTTGGCCAAAATAGATTAATTCTTGTTCCAGAACAAACATAGAGTTTAATTTTCTACACATGACGATATCAACAATTTCTTGAATATCTGTCATGAGCATAGCGAAATAAAAAATAAAAAACTCCATCACGTCAGGCCACAAGAGAACTATACCGACCGAGATGCCGCCTCATGTTGGCGAAGATAGTGCGAACATTTGCGGATAGAGGGTGTCATGTGGTCAATACAACGAACCCTCTGACCATTAATCTCAGTTTTCTAGACCGGAGACGCTTCTTCTTTATTCAAGTGGGCCCTCAATTGTCATCATGAGGCTTAGTTGGCTTCGTTTTTGCTTCACAGACAAAACTAGAAACCCCGGGGGATCAAACCCGGAACCTTTGGATCACTATCTATAAACTGGGACTATATAGCCTACTCAAAACACATAAGATATGTGAAACAAAATAATATACGATGTTACAGAAACATTGAGTAAAAAGGAGCTTCAAAGTATTCCATAAAAAAATATATGTTTGCTCATAGCTCTGAAACGGTTAATTTTATAAAATATATTAAAAGAGTTTTATATTTAATGGTACTACATATTTGCAATGATAAGTTATTGCGTATCTCAAATAGTTGCGGGGATATAACACAAATTGGAAATTTCTGCCTATGTATAGTAGGCCTAGGTTCAAATTAATTTTCATGGAAAAAGGAAAATCCTCATTTTGTTTGTAAGGTTAAATATTGTATGGATACAAAATTAAATCAAAATCGTTATAGAGGATTTTGAGAAAACCTATTTTTTCACTTTCTGCCCTTAATTAAACTACCCTTCTTTCATTTTAGGGTGTGATATCTAATTTAAAAAAAAAAACCACTGAGGAACGTTATGAAAACCCTAGAGACCAAGTTTTAGCCCTATTGGTAAAATGTTATCGGCTCTAAGCCGAGATGTAGACAGACAAACAGACGGCATCGCGAAAATCACTTTTCTGTTTCAGGAGGTCATGAAACTTCGATTTATAAAAATCTCACGTTCGATTATTTTTTTTTTTACAATCACAATACTTCTCTCTCTGAGGGGTCGAAACAAACTAAAAAGAGAATCATATTCCACCAATAAAATACATTATTTCATAACCAAAGATCATAACAATCAATTTAATTTTCAAGGACTTTAATAAAAATATATATTACTGTTGTGAGGATATTTGAACTATGGGTTGCGTGTGTGTCGTCACTGTTCTGTTATTTTTAAAATCTGTTTCACGACACAACACAATAATATGAAAACATCCAGATTTGCTTGAAAATTAAAGAGATGATTAACCACCAGAAAATAAAATATTTTGATAATCAGCTGGTTATAGTTTGTGTTACGAAGAATCACTCATGGGACAGCAACTTTCTGCTAGTGTGTGAATTGCTGTTCCACTCAAGCAGATTCTGATCCATCTATTTTTGAGGGACGTGTGAATCAGCCTTTACTGCAGACTACGATGTACAACAACACAATATTGTTTACTGTACAAGCTCCTGACGTAAGTGTATGAAGATTATTAATATGGCAGCATCGTTCATTGACAAATGAAAAGTTGGCTTATTATTATTATTATTATTACTATTACTAACAATCACATGGAATACTCAGGATTTGTCTTCAATGTCAGGTGTTTCCTTTGTATGAAACCTTGAAAATGTTGTCTTAGGAAAATAGGGCGGAGTAGGATTTGTAAAATACTATACTCTGCTGTGGTAGAGAATTTGGTTCGAAGCCCGGGATTGTGCTACCATTTGATAACAATCAATCAGAGAATACGAGTTGTTTAAGCCACTAACTAATGTTACACAGGCTGGATTGGTCGCATAGTTAGTGCACCCGACTCCGACCTGGCTGGACGAGGTTCGTTCCCGACCGGATGCATACTAAGAATGTACCCCTTATATATGTTTTTCTATTAGATATCTAGCCAAATTCCTGTAAAAAGTATTTTCAATCGTCCTGTTCGTTATTTATCCGTAAGATTAATTTGCTAAAGGAAGAATTAGGCCTAGTTGAATGTCGGCGAACTTGACTTTCTGGGGCTCGAATACCGGTCGGGTGCACTGGATTTTTTTTTAGCGATATCATTTATGACTTAACTTGACAGATGAACGCTGGTGCATTTCTTTTTTAAAATTTAATCCTGTCATTCGCCCCAATAATTTACGGTAGCTCTAAAAACAGTTAATAGGGCCTATAGACTTGTCTTGACCGTTAACAACCTACACTAGAAACGTGTTATTCCGAATAGTGATTAACAGAAATTCCGGTTTATCTGTAGCCCCCTTTCGACTAAAAGCCACTTTATCAATATTGACTGAAACGATCCGACAGTACAGTACAATAACGTTACAGCTACTGCTAAAAGGCAGATCGTTCGGCATCAAATCTCAAACAAAAACATAATTATGTTTTATTATGTTGACAATTTGAAGGCCTTATTCTGTCTTTGTAAAAAAAACATCACATCTCATTTCTCACACTGTACGTAAATGTTTTATTTCCATAACATAATGCGTATGTACAATTCTTTACATCTGTAAACGCAATCAATTTCCAAAATTACCGATTATCAGGAATTCCAAGCCCTACCATGCGGGTCTGACCTGCCCCCATAAAATTCGGATGAACGAGTTTCTAGTGTATATACATTAAATCCACATTTGTATATTTCAAGTTCAAATTTTGTTTTGTTTGTACATTTATTTGAATAAAAAGCAAAGGTCTATATCAACACAAGATACAAACTAACTTAAGAGCAACAACTTACTCTGGTGTGAACATTTCTAAGGCCGTATAGCGAGGTCCAGATTTAGAATCTAACATTTTTAAGACCCCGCCTAGTAATTACCCTATGGTCACCCCAACAAACCAAACCACTCGACCAAGAGAATACAACTGAATGGTTTCAACCTTGATTACCCCCTTTATGACATAATATCAATATTATCTCCCAAGTGTGTGGGACCCATTGTCAAGGTCAGTGTCACAGTTGGCCAGTGTTAGGAGGGAGAATGTGGGCCAGGGTTACACAGTACAGGCCAATTACAATGAGCGGTGAATTGATGGGGGGTGTAAGTACACCAACTACTGCAGGCGCGTCATAGCTGAGGAGTTCATCACGGCTACACAAGGGTCGTCTATGTCAAGTCTGTGGGTTTTAAGAGTACGTCTCACCTCACACCTAACTTAGGTATGTAACACAACTCGAACTAGAGTCTCGTTATGGTGCAGTTATCAGTTTTCTACTTAAAAAACACAATGAAACAGTTTTTAAACATAATAAGCCTTTTCCAAAATAATATATTAATAAACTTCGATGAGAAAGCTAAATTATTAATTGAACCATTAGTGCAAGAAATGTATGTTAAAAGAAAACTACAGAAGATCAGCCATTTTTCAAATCTGTTAGTGCGGCACGTGACATGAGTGTGGTTTAACCAAGAACATCATGTTTTAAGTAAAGTCATATTAAATAATAAAGGACCAAAATATCCTGTAAATAATGTATATATTAATTTCTTTCCTGTGGATTATTTTCCATATGTATTACAAAATATAAAATAAATGTGGTTTGTTGTTTTAATCGTACCTTGCCTTATTTTATAGGATTGTTTAGATATGGACTTTCATTAATCCGGACAACTTGCTCCAATTAGTCCGGATTAATGAGGTTTTACTGTATTTTAAAAATTGCAACAAAAAATATTTTTTAAAACGTTAACCCGAACGGGTAATAAGATGCGGTGCTAAAAAGAAAATGTAAAATAAAATTAATTATAGAACTGAACTCAATTCTAAGCTGTTGTCAAATTAATAACAAAGAACACCACACTTGAATGCGTTGTATAGTTTGAGCGTAAACTTGTGTTTAATTTCCACGTTAATCGGAAGTGAGAGTAGAGAGTACGAGTGCATTGGAACGAGTCGACTCGTACAATTACACGTGCAGTACTCGTATGTTACACATATGTAAACACACATTGCAAGTATATCGCTAGCCAACGCAAATCGTCCGAGTAATTTAGTTGTTTTCAAACTTTTATGCGTGCGAGTGTTAATTCGATAAAGAGTGGAACATTGAGGTTTGTTGAGTTGTTTAGATCTAAAGTCTTTGGATCATTCACATCGTTGATTACAATAATAAAAATACAAGAATATTGTTTGGCTTAAAATAATTCAATGCATGAATATTCCCGGTTTTGAAACTAAATAACTGAAAACATATCAAATATGGACCTTGATATTTTTTAAGAAGTTAGTAAAACGAAAAAAAAAAGTTTAGAATACTAGAGATCGCATTTGCTATGGTTTCCAATTACTTACGATTCCTAGGGAATTTAGTTTTGTTTTTCTAGTGTCTTACTACCATCCAGGCTATCCACATTTTGGAGGAAGGAAGGTTGGGAAACCATTTAATGAAACCTTCCTGACATTCAGTACATCCCACTGATATTCGATGCCTATCTCCCTGTCACTAGTAAAACATGCTAGATATGCTTACCATCTAGTCCGCTTGCCCACCGATGCGTGTCAGACCCGTGTGCATCGAAAACTATACTTAATATTTTATTGGTCTCTTACAAATATTATACTGTTCTACATTTTTTATTATTCTCCTGTTGCTCTCAGTGTGACGGTTATAAGCGACTTAAGAAGCATCTTAATTTTTAGTCAAACACAACAACAAACCTTCAGGCCGTCGGTTTTACCACTATGTGAAAGGCAACAAATTCATTTTTCAAGTGATACTTTTCGACTCTGCAAAGAATAGAACCGGTACTAGGCAGAAGCGTTGCCGAATAAACTCAAGTGTTAAATAATCGAAGAAAGAAAATATCTGTCTTTGGGTAGAATTATCGTTAGTTTTATATGTTATTTTTATTTTTATTAAGAGCAATTATTACAAACGTAAGTGTTGGCAACAGTGTTACCCGTACCAGTGTCGTTTGAAACCATTTTCACTTCAATAGGTCGAGGTTAAAGTCCCGGCTGGCCGCAACCAAAGGTGGCATCCATTTATGATTTATCAACGATTTTCCCATCCTCTTTCTCCGCTAATGAATGAGATGAAAGAGCGATTCTTTAAATATAAATGTTAGCTCGAAGCAAATCAATGCATAAATAAACAACGTTAAAACTATGTATATGTTAGCGTCCTCATAACATTTTTAAAAATCAATATTTCCATAGAAACACTTTGTTTTCAACCTTATGCCTGTTTCATAGGAATGAGATGTAATATACAAAAGCAATAAAAACAGGAAACTTGAGTATACTTAATTTTAATGTCGTTTCGTTTTGTTAGTGTGCAAATAAAGTTGACTATTTTTGTAGAACATCTATATCTACTATAACACCAGTTAAGTGTTGGATAGTTTCCCTTGCTACTAGTCCAGTAGACTAGCTTCTTGCTGACGCGGTGACGTCGTAAAATCACAGCTCGAATGAGCTCACTATACTCCGAGTAAGTTTGGAAATGACATCATGAAGTATCGCAATTGGACCTATTCCCCCCCCCCGGACCGGACCAACACTTGTCATTATAGATAAAATTGTATGGCCTACTCATGTGTATCTCCTAACGGAGGACCGGGGCCGTTTAATTGAACGATTGACATTCAGAAATAAATTTTAAAGAGGAAATTACACCACTTCAACACATGAATAGGAGGACTGTGTTCGATTATAAAATGTTAAGTAGCGCAATTGTATTTAGTACTGTACCAATGACGATGACTCACAGACTGTTTTTAAACCAATCAAGGTTTTGGTCTTGGTCAAGGCGTTGTGGTTGAAACTAGGAACAAAACACCTTTGAGAGACTGGTTCAAATCCAGTTGGAGTTGGACACATTTCTTGTGGAACAATTCGGATGGAGTGGGTGCGGTTCGGGGTCGTACCCATATTTGTTTTCGTGGGGAAAGGGTTATTGGAGGGTTTTCCCTGCGGTGAATCGGGTTAAAAGTCTACCAACAGGAGATCGCAAGGAATTTTTTTACATATAATTTAATGTATGTCTTTAAACATAATTGGGAATGTATGTATGATTAATTTTCTAAAACTCATTAAAATACAATATTAATAAGACACTTTGGGGGGAGGTCAACCCCAAAGCTACCCTTCTCGGTACGGCCCTGATACGGTCGATTAGGAGTTTAGTATCCTATAAGTGCGAGCCAAACAACTAATTACACCCCTTGTGTGATTAACGCCTGCAAACAAATTCATACACCCCCAGCCACAAACCACACTTGTGAACACTAGGACAAGGGCGTAAGTCTAATCTTGGAATCTATGGTAACATTTTTGGAACCAACCTAAACCTTTACGTAGAACTGTCGACGGCCTCTCTAACCACTCTGTTACAGAGGAAAAGTGACTTGAAGTTCCAGGTGGTTGAAAATATACAAGTTCATTGACACCGGACAATGTTTCCATGTTTTATGAATGCATCAGCAGGAATGCTGCAAAACACAAATTAAGTCAATTATTCGACAAAGTGCATATTATCCTAACACTGTATTCAACACACTCATTATCATTTTTAAAATCTTTTTCCTGTTTAGAGCATTAAAAAACAGGGGGAAGTCTATTCCTTTTAGTACCATTTAAGGCGGGGAAACCTTTCCACCACATTTAAAAGAAAAACAGTTTTTATTTTGTGTGAAGCTGAGTGTGTTAAAAATAATACCTTTTTTTTTTGTCAATTATTTTTAACATAGTGTGGATGTACCCATTTACCTTGGGTGGTAAGTCAACGGTTTGGGGTATGGTTGTTGTAATTCCTGGAACTAAACCAGCAAAACAACTTATGGTTGAACATGATAAATTGATTTTATTAAATTAATTTATGTTTTTATTTTAAAAAAGACCCACACCGATCAGTCTCATCTCGTCTGGTTTTTCGTTAACAATGATTGAGGTCAGCACTTGAATCCCAGCTAAGTGAAGTATTTTTTTCCCAGTCGTTTCCCACTTTCTTCTAAGCAAATGTAGGTACTGTATATGGTTACCTAAATTTTATCTTACTCATCCCTACAACATTAGTGAAAATATGCAAGAATCCCGGATGGTAGATTACGATTTTTATAAAATGGGTGATCGAATCGGACGCCTGACTCTGACCCAGCAGGCCGTGGTTCAATCTTTGGCAGAGTGCTCTGAGGGGAGGATTACCAGTGTGATCTACCACCCTATTTCCAGTCGGATGCATATTTTTATCGCCGCGTCTTACTACCCTTTTTGCAATTAAAACTCCCTTCCCTTGAGTTATCTACTCTAAGCTAATGATAGTCAAAACATGCTCCGGAGCGTACTAAATAAAATCATGTTCGAGAATTGCAAGGCAAGGTCACTTGTGCCGCTATTGCTTCACATGGATACTGAATTTCGACCATTTATTGGTCAGAATAAGAAGTTCAACGCCTCCAAGCTTTCGACCAGAACCGAGGCCAGCCATACTAATGTATCTACTTCAGAATACAGTGTTTTATACGTTTTTGCGCCAGTACTGTCTATCAGTGTCTTAAAACCTAAAGAAACAGTAGGAAGAGGATGTATTTTAAGGAACTTGAATGTATGTGCGCGCGGAGGACAGGGGGAGGAAAGGGAACTTTTTATATAACCCGAGTCTTACTACACGTACGAGCTATCCACACTTAACTACACTTCTAGAGTAAGAATGAAGGTGGGCTGACCGGGATTCGAGCTCCGATCCCCTCATCAGTAAACCGTGCGCCCACTGTTGCGGTTGAAATCACTGTTTCAACCAATACACCGCACACGTTCTAAACCGTATTCTCTCTCCCCTTAAACACACACGCATTGTAACAAAGTTACTTGTAAAACTTTTTTTTTCGCTTCGTTTGTCGTACCAGCTTAAAGATTCGTTAATTTATTTTTAATAATTAGCGTTTATTTTCTTCTTCTTTCATTTATTACAGTACCGACTTATGGCGTGATTACTGTTATTACATCTGAGGAAAAGAGTTGCAAGTGTTGGCAAGAAAAATACAATTCAGACACGAATACTTATCTGCGGAGCGTGTAATAAAGGATGTACCATTTGGAACGCAACCAGAGTTGTAGTGGTTATACACATCCGTTTCGAGATTAAAGTACTTCTCTAAATTTCTACAGAATTGTGTTATATTTACGTTGTACGGTCAACACAAGAATTACTAACGACTAGTGGGTAGGAACGAGGTTTTTTAAAATGTGCTATTTAACGTACACTTGCATGACTTAAAATTACTACTACATTCCAATGTTCAAAGGAAGAACCTTATCTGAAGGCTAGAAAAGTTACTAAATATACTCTCAGACGTCAAGCAAGACATGTAATAGGCAGATGTCGGTGACCTGGCGGTCCAGGGTTAAGGTGTCAAACCTCTGTGCTGGGGCTCCCGGGTTCAATCCTCGGTCCCGGCACAGATTTATCTGATTGCCAAACCCTTCCTTCACCTCTGACAAGACGTGTATTAATCGCAACTTGTGAATGTGTGGAATGCCAGGCCTCCACCGTGGTTCGGATTCCACGTTAAACTGTAGGTCCTCCATTTCATCTCACAATCACCCTACCATTACACATTAGCGTAAGTGCGTATAACCCAAACGGGTAGTAAGACGCGGTGATAATAATAATAGTAATAAAATAATATGAAAATGTCACTTTATAAATAAATATATATATATATTACCGATACCTTTAAAATAACACTAATAAATTAGTCTAAAATAAACGTTAGTATTTTCTAAAAGGTTATCTTTATTAATAATTGTACTGTACCAACACATCCCCACCTCCAAAATATTTACTAATTGGATAGCAGGACGAACCGATAACCGAACAGTAACAAATAGCATATTTTTGAATATTATCCGTAATCGAACCGGGGACCTCCTAAACTTGCGATCGACTACTTTAATCATTCAACCACGGGTACAAGTTTTAAAGAAGGTAAATTGTTATGAAAATTAAAAATAACCAGCATATATATATGAAGAGAGGATGAGAAAACTGAGTGTAGACCACAATACTGTGAACCACACTACCATCCTGAAACAGAACCAAGTCAAATACTACTGTCCGCATCGGTGGACACGTGGGATAAGACGTCAACCTCGTCTCGTATGACACGCCGGTAGTAGGGAGATCGTGGTTAGAATTCCATTCCCGACGGAGTCCCAATTTCCCTCCTTGAAAATGTGGCTGTATTTCTTCTAAAGTATACCTTTCTCAATATTAGGCCATTATTGTAAATAAGGGAACAGCCAGAACACGCGTAGCGCGGGGAAGAAGTTTAGAAAATAATAATCGAAATCCAACAAAGCCTTGGCTGTCTAAGGTTAAATCTAAGGCTGGGCGCAAAAATACTGTAATGAGTTATTGTTCGAGGTTCGCTCCTGGACTGAAGGTATGTTATTATTATTATTTAGGTATTTAACGTGCACTTTCTGAACCGACTGATATTATTACCAGTTTTGCCGGGAAAGATATTTTCATATACCTTCCAAGGTTCTTTCACATGCCGCAACCGACGGCTTTACATCCCCTCCGAAGGAAGATGTATTACGGATTTTAATCGCTCATTAAAAATCGTTCAACCCTGGCTAGGTTTGAACCCACGAGCATCAGGTTCTAGGCAAGCGCTGTAACCCAAGACCACGTATAATTTCATACAAATTTACCTTGATCAAGTCCCCTAAGGCTAGATAGTAGCTAATACCGGTAATTCGACCTCCTCCTCCTCTGTTCCTATCCAAGACTGTCGCAATATTCACCCTCAACATCATGTTCCTTTAAATTAGATACTGAAAGCCGCTAATAGCCAACAATTAAATTTAAGGCGGGGTGGGAGTGTGCCGAATTTCCTCGACTCTGTGTGTGTGTGCTCAGCGCTGCTTTTTTGTTGCTGTGCAGACGGCTGCGCACGGTCTCGACGACCTCTGAGGTCCTGGCTTCGAGCTCAACGTCCATTCTCGTCTTGAAGTTATCTTAGAGTAAGTCGGCTCGAACCTGGTCAGGGCAGTAGCAGTGCGTTTAATCGCGCACACGCGCGAGAACGGAAATGTGCGTAGCTGTTTTGCGGGTCGTGAACTTGTAAGAGTATGAACTACTTAGTTCTTGAATTGATTCTCGACCCCGTAATAATTATAACTATGTTGTGGCATTCATTAGTTGATATATTGAAATGCGTATAAGCGTGGGCATGGAGAAGAGGTTTCTGTTTAACGTTTATTTGTATACCCGAATCAACCATGTGTTTGTGTTAAAGCCCTGAATAAATATTTAAGTGACAATATCCTAAGTACTTTCTCCGTGCAAGCCCCTTTGATAACGCTTCGTTATGCCGCGCCCCAAGTCTGGTGTCGCAAACCTCTAATTAACGGTACGGGTGACAACGGATGCTGTCTCCACGAGTGGTAAAAGGGTCCACTATTGGTGTGGGCACACAGGAGGGAGTGTAAGTTAAGGTGCGTATTTCCCAGTTTTTATATTAAAATCTTTTGGTTAAATAAAATAGAATATTGCTTCAGTAGGTAAGGTCAGTTTAATATTCTAACATGAGCTTATACGAATAGTTCTTAAATATTTGCCATAGGTACAGTGGAATTTTAACAACAACTTTTAAAAGAAGATAAAATGTTCTGTTCGAATGCAGGGATGCTTATGGAAGATATTCAAAGACTGTGTGGGGATTGCTGTGTGTAGAAAGTTTAAGTAAACGTTTCTAATAAAGCAATTTTTTTATTTTGACCAAAAAAATATTATTATAAAAGCTGCCAAAATACTGACCTTAACTCGCGTCCTTTTCCACCCCCCCCCCCCCCCCCCCACTAAACAAATCGTTATAAATAGAACCAAAGGCTGCCTTTAATTATACAGCTTGGCAACAAGTGAGTGGGAGGTGGCGTGTGTGATATCTGTTGATACCAGACAAGCTACAAGCTCAGCGGGGCGGATCACCTAAATGGCCTCACCTCACCAGTACAATTTATGTCCCATGTACGAGTAAAACGATGAAACCCTCTCTAGAACAAACTAGTCCGACGAACCGACTGCTTCACGCCAAATGGTCGTGACCAGACGGTACTTTTAGGGGACAGTACGATTCCACCTCTAGTAGAACTGTCATCAAAATACCCCCCCTCGGTTTTTTCTGTCCGGGCTGTTCGCATATTTATAATAAAGGCTTAGGGATGGAGAAGATACGATTTTAAATTAGGTGTAGCTTCATTTGCATGGAAGGAGAGTGGGAAACAGTTTAGGAGAAACTCGCCTAAATACACACGAAAGTTTAGAAACCCGACCTCCCCATCCCTCTGATAATCAGACAGGACGAGACTGACACCTTTTCCCACGTGCTCACCAGTACGGTTAAAGTTAATATAAAATTAATATTTCTATACAAGTTACATAAATAGGGGTATTATTTATTGCCAACTTTGACAAATGGTCACTACCCCTAGGCCTATCTTATACGAGTGACACAGGCCAGCCAAACGTGACAGCTCGAATACACATGACTTGACGTATGAACAGATGGAAATAGATCTTACCAAGAACTGCTATTCCAATAACGATCCGACTTGTACTGACACTCAGGTCTTCCTCGTGATTGTGTAGATCTTAACGACCTTGGTTTAGTTACAGGCTGCGGTGCTTTTATAAGCATATTTACTAAAACACTTCTTTCACAGGCATTAATTAATGAAACGGTCTAAGTAGTAACGCACCGTATTACATTTGGTAATCGTTCAACAGTGATACCAGGGTTTAAATCCTGTCCAGGTGACTTTCCACATGTGTGTTTTCTCATCTTCTCTTTCCACGAGAGGAAGGATATTCCCTCCAAGTGAACAAGGTGGATGGATACATCGCGACTTGAGTTCGCTACCCGCATTAGGTAGACTTTTACCAACAGTGTTGCTTCATTATATCTTAGGGCGAATATTAGTTCACCTCTTCTTAATTTTTCTCCACGACTCTTCATTCTTAAATTCATCTAGAAACTTAATGATGATTGCGTTAAACATATCAATAAAATAAAACAAAAGTTACATTATAATTGTTTTATTTTTAACGTACAGCATAAAATACATTATTTTTTTCTCTCTATTTATTGTGTGCTTGTGGTCGAACGGATGATTCACAAACGGATTGTAAGTATGTATAAGGCGGCGTGGATAGTATCGACCTTGAACTCTGGTAAGGAAATGTGGTCGTTACTTCAAGAGGTTTACGGTGGTCAGCTGATGACTACCAGCAAGGTCGACCTCACAAGGTTACGAAACCAGCTCCAGATTTTCAAATTGGAATCATCCATAAACCACGTAACGCTTATCATTACCCTTTTTGACCCCGTGTAACACAAGATGTAGACATTTATCCTGACCCCCCACCCCCCTTTCCAACCGTTGTTACGTAGTTTTCACATCAATAGTGAATGTAATTATTTCACAGGGTGGCTATTATGACACTAAAAGAGGCACTTATATTTAATACAGCTCAAAATCTGAAGTTATCTATGAGTAGAGTAAGTTTACTAACCGTAAAAACATGAACAATAATATTATTATTTTTTCAATATTATAATTTAAGTATGAGATATGTGTTACGTAACACTGCGATGTACCTACCCTCCCCCCCATGTAGATATTACAGCTCTACCCTCCCAACAACGTTACATGGTTTATGGATGACCCCATAGTCAGAGGGTGGATATGATATACAGAGTGTCAAACATTATTTTAAAAAAGTTCACAGCGGTTGTCCTTCATACAATATTAAAACCAGGACGTCCCCGTGGTAATCATCGTAGTGTTAATACGTAAACGTGCTTCAGATCTGTCTGCCCGTTTGTGCTATTTGTATGTACACACACAAACAGGATAGGCCTTAGGAAGATAAAATTTAAAGAAAACATATGCATTTCATTTAGGAAAAAACATCCTCACTACACCCAGCCGGTATTCGAAGCCTGGCTTACCCATCACCATCAACCCAGACCAGACGTGAATGACGCATTTCCTCACATGAACACCAGTACAGGTAATTCATGAATAAATAGTGCACAAGAATTATTAAAATAAATTCTTAAGACATGGATTTATATATAACACTTTCATAAAGACAGTAGTTTCTTGGTAGATCCGTCCTTCAAAGGATTACACCCTCACACCAGCAAAAAACAAAAAGCTAAAACTTTAACGATTTAAAATGAATATTAACTGAGGCGATTAGGTGGAGTACCCGTCAGTTGGCCTAAAAGTCATTTGGCCTAAAGTCATTTGGCCTAAAGTCATTTGGCCTAAAGTTTAGGCCAAATGACTTTAGGCCAAATGACTTTTAGGCCAAATGACTTTAGGCCAACTGACTTTAGGCCAAATGACTTTTAGGCCAAATGGCTTTTAGGCCAACTGGCTTTTAGGCCAAATGACTTTTAGGCCAAATGACTTTTGTTGAACTTAACTACATCAATTTTTTTTTATTCGAAATACATTTTAGGCCAAATGACTTTAGGCCAACTGACTTTTAGGCCAAATGACTTTTAGGCCAAATGACTTTTAGGCCAAATGACTTTTAGGCCAAATGACTTTTAGGCCAAATGACTTTTAGGCCAACTGACTTTTAGGCCAAATGACTTTTAGGCCAACTGACTTTTAGGCCAAATGACTTTGAATAAATGTTCTATGTCTAAGTTTTGTTCGGAAACATTCGCTATGATGTATTGAGATGTTAATAGAGGGCAGCGTGTGTCCTATTTAGTTAAATAGTATATACTATCGTTTCTAAATATATGTAGTCTTCTTTGGTGTAACTATTTACCAAGGTCTAAAGCAGTGGTTATCAAAGTGTGGGGTGCAATCCTCAAGGGCGAGCGCGATTGTTGCTAAAGGGAAGCGCAAGAAATTGTTATGACATTCAATTATTTGTTATTAACTCGATCTAAACAAGTTACAGAAAAATAAATTTATGTTGACTGTATTTTTAAGAGAGCAATCTACATGTGTGAAACTGTATTTTCAGCTCTGGCGGCTATGAAGGGTAGATATTGTGCAAGACTAGATGTCACCAAAGAGCTGAGAGTTTTTCTTTCTTATATTACTCCTTGTTTTGGTAAACTTTGCGTTTGAAAACAATCAAATCAATCACACAAAGTGTCACCATTACTTGAGCCACATGACACCACCAAACATGAGACAAGTGATTAATTAAAAACAAATATCATTATATGAATTACAAAAATGGGCTATAAATGTTAATTTTAAAGAGCTATGATTATTTTGTGTTGGATCAGATGTATAATTTATTTATATAAAATTGTTTTAATTCGAATGGTTTTTCATTTTTACTAGGCTAATTTCCTTACAAAATGTAGAAATATGCATAGGTGTAAAATAGGTGGGGGTACATAACTTTTTGTTTGTAGTACAAAACAATATAAAACTAGGACAAAACGTTGGCATGGAAAAAAAAAATTCAAACTTTGAAAGTGGTACTCCAACTTAGTGCACCTCGTGACGGGGTCTGCATGAAAAAATATAGCTTCAAACTTAATTACATTCGTTTGGATGACAAACTTTGTGTAGTAGTTTTGTATTCAAATTATCATTTAGGTTAGAGGCTTATACGAAGTATTAATATATTATAATATTATTAAGTTGGCTTTTAGCGTGTATTGCCTTTTCAGAAGCCATATTATATTTAATGTTAGATAACTATAATGAAATAAGGTCGCTAAAAACCAGGCTACTTTTGTTCGAATGACAAACTTTGTGTAGAAGTCTTACGTTCAAACGATCATTTAGCGTATAGGCGTGTAGGAAATATTACTATTTTAGCCTAAATCAACTTATTTAAAGAAACAAGTCATGAGTGTTGAAATTAGTTATGCCCTTCAAACCTTTTATTAACCCATTTATTTCGTTTAACTAATCATACATTGATATATCTCATAAATTCATTAAAATTAGCGAATTATGTTGAAATGCCACATTGTCTTGTATGTGTATAAGAGAGAAAAAGATACCCGAATGTTTCCTTCTCTCTTTTACAGTGCTCTACAAATGACAGCTCATAAATTTTAGCCGCAGATGTACATTCAGTTATATAGAGATCAATGGGCTCCAGCTCTGCTTATAAGGTAGAGGAGTAGCCATTTTTGATTTTGGTGGCGGCCATCTCGGATTTCCACATAACGTTGTAAGGTATTTTGGAGGTCATTTTAAATTTTCCAAAGTGATTAATTAGGGTAATTATTATATTAGGCCCT
The DNA here is from genome assembly GCA_033556935.1 of Timema podura. NCBI lineage: Eukaryota > Metazoa > Arthropoda > Insecta > Phasmatodea > Timematidae > Timema > Timema podura. Next base: position 212,469 of record JAVRXN010000003.1, read on the forward strand.
AATGTTAACATACTTTGGCTTTCAATAAAATAAAAAACTCACATTTTATAAATAGTATTTATATAGGCTACCTATGTATGTGATTGTTGCGGCTCTCAAGACTTTCGACGGTTAAAATATAATAGTATATAATATGTGTTTTAATAAGAATTACTCATTAATTAACTCAACAAATAAGTGAAGTTTGCTAATGTCATATGCCATGAGATTAAGCTGATAAAATACAAGCATCCAATAATGATATTTGCTTTGTTCCCTCAATAACTGCACTTTAGCCCGCATCGGTGATCGAATGATTCAGAGAGTAGACTGAATTTTTTATGATGGTGAGACCCAGTTAAATTCCAGTCAAGTGAGAGTGAGTTTTAATAAATGGTTTCTGAGTTTTCCTCCACGCAAATAAGAGTACATATCCTCTAAATTGTACATTTATCTTTCTTACACCATTTTGAAAAAATGTGGATAGCCTGAGCGTGCTAGTAAATACGTGATACGAGTGACAAAAATTTGGGCCACGATTATTTCACAGTTAAATTTTATTTTAGTTAATAATAATTATGTCCCCACAATACATTTTTAATATCTTTTTATTTTAAATACGGTGAAATACGTGGAGAGATATTGAGTAGACAAATAGGTGGGAGAACACTCCTATCATACCTGAAAAGTATAGACGAATATTAACTTCCTAAATAAAAGCTGTCCACGTCAGTCGAGATTATTAACATTGAGGCAATCCTGCCTATCAGAGATTTTCATCTTACTTCTCATTCGAAATATCCGCATTTAATTTCACTATTTTAAAGTGACCGAGAAAGGAAGAATTTAGGGGAAATGTTCCCACATTTGCTTGAAAAGAAAGTGAGGAATCCTCTAGGAAAAATACCTCGGTACGCTCGGCCGAGATTCTAATCCCAACTTCCTTGTCAGTGGAAAACTAGATTAGATGAGCTTGACATTATTCCACATTCCAAGCAGTTTGGCCGTGTTTATTAAAACCACTTTATCTATAAAGGTATGTTTTATATGACGAGAGAAATACACCCATCAGGATTTAAACTACGACCTCCCATTCATCATAAAATTAGTCAAGACAAAACTGACGCCTTTGTCTGTGTTCCTATCATTGAGCTAAAAAGAATGTTGTTTTAGGACTTATACTGGCATGCCATATAAATTTAGGTCTTATGAATTTAGGTCTTATGAATTTAGGTCTTGTGAGGTTAGGTCTTGTGCTTGTTGGCTTGTGGGACTAGATCTTGTGGGGTTAGGTCTTATAAAATTAGGTTCAGTGAAGTTAGGTTTTGTGAAATTAAGTCTTATAAAATTAGGTCTTGAGCCTTTAGGTCCACTGCCTGTTTGAACAGTTAAAGATATTTTAAAGTTATCTATGGAAAATGAATTTTAGGTCCAGTGCTTTTAGGTCTAGTAAAGTTAGGAGCTATAAAATTAGGTGCTATGAAGTTAGGTCTTATAAAGTTAGGTGTTATGAAGTTAAGAAATTTAGTTTAGGATTTGTGACTTTAGGTCTTATAATTAGAGGTCCACTGCCGCATGTCCAAAAAAACCTACCTGTATAAATATCCTACAAATTAAAAAAAACTCAATCGAAATAAGTTGAGCGATTCCAAAGATCCTAGGCAACAGACATACATACATAAATACATACATACATACATACATACATACATACAGAGTTTCATGACTACAGACTGACACTTTTTTTTATAAGTTTTTATAAGTAGTATAGAATAGAATATAGATATAAATAACTAAGGGAATTCTGACATTGGTGTAGGTACGCGGAACTTGTTTCATTCGTCGTTGTTAGTTCAATTTAAGATAGCTCAATTTTTTTTATTTTTTTTTGCATGTATGCGAGTTAACATTGCTTTAGTGAAGTGTTTCCAAAAAGTTTTTGCTCGCAGACCCCTTTAGGCCTTATAAAACATCCATCACATCCTTGCTCACATAAATATAGAATGTCCGGATGATTGGTACCCAAAATTAAAAATGTAGGCTAACACAAAAAGTATACTTTAAAATTATATACCGTACATTCAATATTACTTTACAGGTTACTAGTGTGATTAATGGTGTTGCTTCTTCGTCTTACACAGTTCTTTAGAGTTGGGAGTGGTTGTAGTGTGACATTCATTCCGCAATGATATTTAGATTTTGTTGCCACATAGCATGAAAATTCAGCTTCGCACACTTAAGTTGTTGGAAACTGTAAAAGTTTAAGTACTGCCCATTTAAACACTTGAGGATATTCTTGAAGAAGAATGAGGGAAATAACAATTTCACTGCAAAAACTAACATGTATGATTTTGGGCCTAGTTCAGCAATATGCAAGAAAATATTGTATCGACAGTGTAAACTGCGATGGCTCAATTAGAAATAGAGATATTCAACAAGGGGTTTCTTGGCTACATATTATTATGACGGTCATAATGAAATAAACATATTTTTTAGCCAATTAAAGAAGTTTCGTAATTTTTTTAGTCAAAATATCATATTTTTTAGTTAATTAGAATTCAAAGAAGCCATTACAGAAATTAATCCACGGATCCCCTGGGTATTGTCCACGGATTCCTTGGATTCCTTGGGATCCACGGAGCACAATTCGTGAACCACTGTACTTAGTGTGTTGATTTTTTTTTTTGCTTCTAGAAGATATTTTACGGTTGAATTGTGTTGATCATATAATTCATATTAATGAATAAGAACTAATGTCGATATTCAAGTGTGACAAGACTAAGTATATGGTCACACAGAGAACACAGATTGAGGTCATTAGTTTAGATATTACGGCAAACAACATACCATTTGATAGGGTTAGTGAGTTCAAATATTTAGAATCAGTTCTAACTAGCGATAACAATATTAGAAATTAGGAAAAGAATACAGTCGGGAAATGCTTGTTATTACTCGGTCAGTAATTTGTTGGCTTCTCACCTGCTGTCAAGAAATGTAAAACTTAGAATATACAAAACCATAATTTTACCGGTTGTTCTTTATGAATGTGAAACGTGGTCTCTTACCTTGAATAACAAAAATTAATTTATAGTGTTCGAAAACACGGTGCTTAGGAAGATATTGGGTCCAAAAATGGATGAAGATAGTGGGGAGTGGAGGAGGCTACATAATGATGAGCTGCACATCCTGTACTCATCACCAAACATTGATGGGGTAATAAAATTCCGCAGGTTACGGTGGGCAGGTCATACAGCGTGAATGGGAGTATCTAGGACCGCGTTCAAGGTATTGAATGGCAAAACCAATGGGAAAATACCTCTGGGAAGACCTAGACACAGATGGTAGGATGACATTTTGATAGACCTAAGAAACATAGGGTGTAATGAGATAGATTGGATAGAAGTAGCTCAAGATAGGGATAGGTGGCGTACTTTCGTGAGTGCGGCAATGAACTTTCGAGTTTTTAATGCCATAGAGTAAGTTAGTAGATTAAGTTTGTGTTTAAATAAAGTCTATGTTTTTAGAAATATCTTAACACCATCTACCATCACTTGTGCTATTTATAATCAGATGAAAAAAACCAACAGTTCTTATTTTACGAAGATACCCGAAGGTTATAACATTTTATTTTAGGCTAAATAATTTTAGGCCAAATGACTTTAGGCCAACTGACTTTTAGGCTAAGTGACTTTTAGGCCAAATGACTTTTGTGACTCCTAACGAAATTAACAACATCGAATTTTTTCTATTCAGAATTCACTTTAGGCCAAATGACTTTAGGCCAACTGACTTTAGGCCAACTGACTTTTAGGCTAAATGACTTTTAGGCCAAATGACTTTTAGGCCAAATGACTTTTAGGCTAAATGACTTTAGGCCAAATGACTTTTAGGCCAAATGACTTTTAGGCTAACTGACTTTTAGGCCAACTGACTTTTAGGCCAAATGACTTTTAGGCTAAATGACTTTTAGGCCAACTGAATTTTAGGCCAAATGACTTTTAGGCCAAATGACTTTAGGCCTACTGCCGCGTCTCCATTAGGTGTACACAACTATATTTTTACCTGAGGAGAAGTTCGATCAAGTTGTACTCTCGATACAGTTGCTCGATCAAAACGTAACCTCAGATCTATTTGTGGACCCTCGAGAAGATCAGATTCGTTTGTGGTACCTCCGCGGGTCGACTCTTCACAAATCTATTACTATCACCTCGGCATGAACCAAGGACCTCTAGTAGCCATCCTTTAACCAGGCGACAAAGAAGTAGTAGCGTCGCTAAGCTTTTCCCAAAATAAAGTTTACTGCTGTGTTGAAATATTTCTAAATTTTTTGTTTGAAAAATTGGGCAAACCTTTGTTTATGCTTTGAAGAGAATCAAGTGCGTTGATCACCACTTAGGAAGATTAATAGTTCTATCTTTCAGACGGCCTTGAACAACAAAGTTAAGCCCTGCTTACTGGTGATATATTGCCTACACGTAACAGAAGTAATTCGTTATTCGTTATATGTATTACATTCAGAAAATACAACTACTGTACCGTAATGTGTTATTATTATTATTATCATAATCATCATCACCGCGTCTTACTAACCGTTCGGGTTATACGCACTTACGCTAATGTGTAATGGTAGGGTGATTGTGAGATGAAATGGAGGACCTACAGTTTAACGTGGAATCCGAACCACGGTGGAGGCCTGGCATTCCTCACATTCACAAGTGATTAATACACGTCTTGTCAGAGGTGAAGGAAGGGTTTGGGCAATCAGATAAATCTGTGCCGGGACCGAAGATTAAACCCCGGACTCCCAGCACAGAGGTCCGACACCTTACCTCTAGACCACCAGGAGGTCACCGTAATCTGCTATATTACAAGAATAATGTGGTCGTGATAAGAAAATTATTATTTAGATAGCCATCATACAAAAAAAACCCACTATTTCTCCACACAATTGCGGGTACATTTCCTCTTCTACCTAAGGACAGTCTCCCTCTTCAAGTTGTCATTTTAACGACGCCACTGCCACGAGGAGATACCAAGGATGGCTCTTTTTTTTTTTTTTTAATTTCCGTAGCATCTACGGAAGTTATCTCAAATCCAGAGCTAGGAATTCTCCTCGCTTCGACAGCCACAGTGAAACTAAATTATGAATTCCTCTCTCCATAACGGGGAAAGGTTATTTTTAGTTCACAAGCGCTTCTGAACAGCGTTATCTGCGCACATCGCACGTCAACTATTTTTCTGCGCAGCGAGCATAGGCGCTGTGAACAGACGAGCTGTTTCCCGTGTTTTTTTTTTTATTTAGGCACCGAAGACGCATGACTTATCAGAGCCTGGGACAGACGCTAATCTAGGATTAAGATTAAAATTTTCAATTATTTTTTTAGATAAGTGAATCCTAGGGTTTGGATTATAATACTGAGGTCCAGACCACAGTAAACAGGGTGAATCCGACGTTAGTGTCACATTCAACCGCCAAGCGCTGTAGTCGATACGTGGGTGTGAGAAGGGAACTGAATTCGCTGTTATTGCTTTATTTGAACTCGTTTTATAATTTCTCTGGTGTAACGTATTTAGAATAAATTAAAATTAAACCTAAGTGTAAACTTTAAAACTTTTCCTGAAAAGAACATTTACAAATGTCTGGAAAACTTTCCACGTCTCTACCGGAGTAAAGACCGTGGTAGACCTAACTCATCATTAACACTGTAGTATAAAGAATTGTCTACGGCTCTTAAAGTATGGACAAATTAATTCCGTATTCTTACTGACATCCCAGATCACGGAAATAGCGGGCTGCAGCCGACCACACAGTACCTTGGACAACAGTACGACGCAGATGACAGCTTAAGTTGCATGAAGCATGGATTACAGTAGATAATTTGATCATAGTTATGACTCAATAACATCATGCATTTATTTTTAATTCAATGTCTTAATATATGTGCAGTTTATATTATTTTAGTATAGTATTTAAATTTCGAAGCTGGGGGTTTCAGATCCCTCATTATTTTCTCTTGAATCATCTAAAGTTTGGCGGTTGCGGGAACTAAAGGTGTGTAGATATTATGAGATCAACGGCTAAAATTGATAGAGAGACTATACCCATTTTTAATTTCATGTATCAAAACTTGATTTACTGACGTTCAAATAACTATCTATCAATCAATCTATTTATATATACGGTTATTCGAAACTTTTTGTACAAACTTTAATGGGGACCTTAAAACAAATCTTTTTCGTTAATGAATGTATGTCTGTGAACGTCCCCCTTAAGTGCAAGAGGGCGCTGTTGGTACACGAATGAAAGGCAGAATGTGTGAAAAACATTTCATGCCTGACAGCTTCGACGTATTGATTGCCGTACATTTTCAAAGATTCCCTAGCTCCATATGCTAGATGTATGTCAATCCTCTCAGAATTCGTGAAGTGCTCCGAAAGAAGTCTGCGTTACGAATGACGACGGCGAAAAATAGCAATTTGATGCACCCCCCCCAACAGCGCTCTTTAGCACCAAAGGGTGATGTCTGCGAACACACATACATCCACGACAAAGGTTTGTTTAAATGTTCCTTCACCCATTAAAGTTTGTACATAGAGATTGGAATCATCCTGTATAAAACAGTATAATTACACTGAAAACTGTGAAACACATGACTTAGCGTACGACGGCATGAAATAAAATTTAGTAACTTTTGAAACGTTAAGATGGGGTGCTAGTGAGCGTGAGTTTAGGGCAGTATTTTCGAAGTTTTTATACCATAAACATTTATTTGGCCAAAATAAATAAAATATTTCTTCTATAGAAGCATAGAGTTTAGTTTTCCGCACATGCTAATCTCAACAGTTCTTTAATATCTGTCAAGGGTGTCCTGGAATTTAGTGACAACTTTTTCTCTGCATTTAAAAAGTTTGTCACCAAATGCCGCTATTCTCATGAGAGATATTCAAGAACTCTTGAGATTAGCATGTGTAGAAAGCTAAACTCTATGTTTCTATAGAAGAAATATTTGATCTATTTTTGCCAAAAAAGTTTATGCTATTAAAACTGCAAAATTAATGCACTAAACCGGCGCTCACTAGCACCCCATCTTAAGCAGGGCGCCTACTGAGATGGTGTGGCTGTGGTGTAGCGTGTGTGTGACTTTCAGATGATGAAGATATGGCACAAAGCCAATCGAGGTGACGTATTTTCCATCAACAAACCACACGTCACGTGTCTACGAACATGATGATTCCAGTAGTCAACATGGACTCGTCACTGAAATGTCGGACGCGGGGCAGTCGCCATCACATAAGTTTAAACATGCCAGAGCCTAGTGGCGGGTGCATGACGCCGCCGACACGCGCCACACCACGTCCGCGTCTCTCTAGTGGGCGCTATAGCACCACACACACCATACAGACGCCACGTCACCACCACACGCTAGCCATCTCAGTGGACGCTTTAAGATAGAAAAGGTTCTTCTCATGAGAATTCTACCAAATAAACTTTTTTTTAGCACCGCTTCTTACTACCCGTTAGGGTTATACGCTTATGTACTAATGACGTTTTAAGTTTTAGGGACTAGCAAGGCTATATTTAGCGGAAGTGTAGGCCTATTAGCATACTATGCAAGGTATGCTTGCTACGTTACAAAACAAACGAAGGTTAAATTAGTAAACTTAGTTCCTTAATTGATACATTCCTCGAAAACAATGAAACCGCATGTCTAATAAACAAACTAGTTAGGAGCATAGTTTAATCATATTTGTCATAAGGTTAGGTTAAACAGTTTTGAACGTTTAATTTGATGGCTAAGGTTCATATTGTAGGCCCACTAGTCAATATTCAACAAATTGCTGACATCCGACTAACACGTAACAAGTGTGTTAAGAAGATCTAGGTTTGGAGTTTGCAGACTAAGCAAAGCACATTAATTTATATTGCCAAATAAATAAATGCGTATACATAAATCATCTGTAGCAAGCGGATTCCATAAATAGTAGCAGAAAAGCAAAAGCACTTACCGATCGGGAATATACTGTCCCCTCAACACATTCTACGTTCCATTAGATGATAGGAGACCAACTGACCTGAAATAAAACAAAATTGACATCTTAATTAGTTTGAGTACACTGCAGTCTATTGAATATGTTTGTTACCTTTTGGTTACCAACAGTTAAATACAATTATTAATTTATATTATAGTAGTTATTAACGGTTCATTCAAAGGGGATTGGATTAACTAAACTTTTTTAAACCAAGTTGAAACGAACGAACGTATTAGAGTAAATTAGGAATGGGTGACCTTTAGTAATAATTCACATAGTGAAAACTACCACTCAGTGCACCTGGCACTCTAGTATATAGTGAGCCTGACGCCTTAAACTATGTGAACACCGGCCATAGGTCCTTTATTTTAAAACTATATTTATGTTTTGTATGTACCGCGTCCTTACTACCCATTCGGAATAACTGCATACTACACCAATGGGGTAGGAATGAGGGAGATCTAATTTAGAGAAAATGTAACATCATTGTGTGGAGGGAGAGTGAAAAAAATATATAGGGGAACAACAACTCAGTACACTCGTCAAAAATTCGAACCCCGAACTCTCAGTTTCCATCGAACCAGACAGAGGAGTCACTTTCGCAGTAGAGTAGACTGTCAGTGACAAGGGGATGGGTCTCGAATACTGGTAGGAGTAGTTTATTGTGAATAGTTTTACATCCTTCCTACAAGCAAATGCGAGTACAGTTCCTCTAACATGTACCTTCCTAAGCTTAGTTTATTGTAAGTATGCAAATAGCCCGAACGATAAGAAATACGTGGGATAAAAACAAAACTACGTTAACTGTTTGAAAATAAATGTCCTTGCATTAATATTTATTTTGGTATTGACAATTTAATTTAACTTCATAACAAGTTTAAAGAAATCCTCTGTTATATTGGATTGGAATGTTCAGTTGTGTTCTTGTTAACAAATTAATTTATTTATTTTTAAGTAGGCTAGATCTATTTTTCTCGATTGCTTCCCCCTCAGAACTTGAACTGCGTCATTTCGCGTGAAACGCCTTTTAAAATAATATCATTTAACATTTTCACGATTTATTTAAAAATTATAAAACCTAAAATGTAAGGTTTATAATCCCATAGGAATATGTTGATACCTCTATCCTCCATTTTGGCTTGAACCATATTTTAAATAACACACCACATATTAATAACGAGGGGTTTAAAGACGTGTCAGCGCCCCGGTACGCGACCCCCTTAATTTAGTATATAAGTACTTAGCAGGAAGAGGTTTTGGGTTGAAGTAAGGAAGATGAGAGGGCTCTAAAGGATTTACAAGCAGCAGTCAAACTCATGAAATATTGCACACTCATTGCCAAGTCACTGAACTTTGCTGCCTAAGTGAAAGTTAGTTCAATTATTGAGCGAGTAAAAAGGTTTCCTTCGTGCGCGCTACTTCTGACAGTCTGCACGTGGTCCTGCCACGGGCTCGAGAGCAAACTAGCCTAAAGATATAATTACTTTATTTTAGGAACCCACATTAGCGGGCAAGAGGTCAGAACATCTAGCTTGGCTCGGGACGGGAATCAAATCCCGACCAGGTATTCCGAGCGTGGTTTAATAACACTCTTCCCCCAACGATAAATACGGGTTAATTTCCTATCAGGGGCCTGCAACTTACGGCGCGCGTGTCAAGAGTGGCACGAGGATTGATTTTCAATGGCACGCTGAGCGATTTGAATAAACATAATATAAAACTTTTATTTTTAATTAATACCATTGATGTGAGTATTAATTTTAATAACTACGAGTTTTATGCTTCAATGATTTAATTGTTTTATTTAAAAATAATATTTTCAGAACTTAAATTTTGCAAGACACATTTATAACTTTTGTATTTATTCTGATTTATCAGATATATATATTAAGATATTAAATATTCAAGAAACAGTAGTTATTTAATGTAGCCTATTCGATTTAGAAACATGTTGTTAGATTTATATTTTGCAGGATCACCTTCAATTTGTGTTAATAGCTGTATTAGTTAACAGTTAACTAGTATATAAATATAAACTATTTTGGGTGGGCTTAGGTTGGTTGGTGTGCTGAGCGACTTTGCAATACTACCCCTACACAACGACCCCTGATCTAAGCTTTACCTTCCTTGTCCACCATTTGTGTAGATATGCGGATATCCCGAAGCACCAAACAACAAACCTTTCTGTTAAACGTAGTAATAGCCTAGTAAAATATAAGTTTTGGTGCCATTTGGTTAATTGTTAGCAGCCATTGATGAATGAATGTATAACTAGAGTCCATTCACCATAGGAGTGGTGATAGCTGACAGCAAGCAGAAGGTGTACAACTGGTGAAAAGAAAAACATAATTAAAAATAAATTGTTTGTTGTGAAAGTAGCATAGGCCTAGTTATGATCTCTAAGATCGTATGGTTTGGAGAATGGATACATAAAAGTAGATATGGTAGATTTACTAGCTGTCACATAAATACACTCCTACCGTAGATGAGGTATATACATCGTACCCAGGAGAAAAATCGCCTTGTCCAAATCACAGGGTTTGTAATAAAACTCAGCGACAGATCTAACGGTTTTGTGATTTTTGTACAAATCTACAGTGGATCATTTATTTTACAGACCTCAACGTTGATTACAAAAAAAAAGTTTGAATTTTCTAGACGGTGGTCCAAATAAATGTTAATTCGTAAGAAAATCAAGGTATAGATGTAATATTAAAGAATATGATGAGTAGGCCGAATATTTAGGAATATGCACCATCATAAAATCTTTCGACAAATGCTTCCAGAAAATGTCGACGACTTTTGAAAGGCCGTGACGTGTTTCGAAAACGAGGGCAAGAAAATGTTTATTGGCCGGTTGCGACGTATCAATTTCATTCAATTTGTCATCATCATCGCGGCTAAAAATGGTTCTGGAGAACAAAATATACAGCAAGCCTTATAAACACCATCTTTGTCCTCTATAAATACAATTTATCATGGACGTTTAGTCAACTCCATTACTATTGGGTTCGGACAAAAAACAAAAGAAACCACAGGTGGGGATGGAAGGGACGAGAAAAAGGTCAGTGTTATTGCATTTCTTATGTAAAAACTTTTTATTTGGGTCAAAATAAATCAAATATTGCTTCAGTACAAATATTGAGTTTAATTTTCTTCACATGGTGACCTCAGCGCTTCTTGAACATCTGACAAAGGATTCCTGGAATTTTATGACAACTTTATCTATAGGCCTACATTTAAAAAGTTTGTCCTCCAGTGCCGTTATGCTCATGACAGATATTCAACAACTGTTGATCTCACCATGCGAAGAAAATTAAACTCTTATGTTTGTACTAAAGTTATATTTTATTTATTTTGGCAAAAAAAAGTTTTGCTATAACTGCAAAAAAAAAATGTCCTATTACATAGTATACCTTAAGGTTTTGGCCGATTTTAGATTGAGTAACATAAATTTACACCTAAATATAAACTGAATGACTCGAATGAAGTAAATTTCAAAATACTATTTTTTGGCTAATAAAACAATATAAGTACGTTTATGTTTGTTGACGAGTTAAGATATTTTATAAGTAGCCTACGTTAAACAAAGCGTTGTTAACGGTTTATTCTTAGGGCTTCCAGAGGAAGTGCACCTACATTAGCGTGAAGAAGAACTAGTAAAGTTGCATACAGAAACACACTCCTAGTGCACTCGACCAAGATTCAATCTTAACCTCCCTATAATAGGTGCTGTTATATCTTATGAGCATTATGACTTGGTCTGCGTGCAGGTTTGAAGAAAAATAATAATAGTAATAAACGACTTAAAATTTGATTAAAGAGTAAATTCTTTTTTTGTAAAGTGCTTAGCAACTTACAGCCCATTCACGTCTTCCGTCACTTACACTAATATAAATACAGGGTGATTAGGGTTAATTTGATATAAATACACTTGGAGTTACCTGAAAATATAATGGAACTAACACCTCAAAATGTGGAGCCGGCGCACGAACACCTTAACGCAGATCTTTTTAAGTTTTTAAACAGTTAATAAATATTATTTCTATGGCGATACAGCCGTAGAGGGACAAGGGAACATAACCTGGACACCAAACCTCACTCTATTTGAATATAAATAATCTCACATCACGGCTCTTACTATAGTAATGACAGTTCGAATCCCATAAGGGTGTTTTTCTCATAGTTTTTCACTTTCCCTTTATGCAAATGCAGGTACCCTTCCTTTAAATTTAGCCTGCCTCATCCCTAACACATGTGTACAGGCCAAAAGGCTAGAGAAACGCGACAACAAAAACAAAGTTTTGAAACTTCAAAACTACTCACTCAAATACTCTTCAAATATCTTAGAACGTTCTGTTGAAACCCTGTTAAAATATGACTCTGTTTTTTAAGGAAGGCTAGATCTATTTTGCTAGCCATTTACTCTGATTTAAGAACTGCAACATTTTGCACGTACTTGAAAATAAGTCATTTCACCTTTTCATTTTTTTTTTAAATTATAAAACTATAAATGTTAAGTTTTTAATTGTTTAGGGACATGTTGATTCCTTTCCCTTACATTTCAGTATGAACCATATTTTCAGATAAAAAACTTTTTTTTAGCACCATGTCTTACTACCCGTTTGGGGTACCTATGTACTAATTACACTAATGGTTTAGGGATTAGGGAAGATCAATTTAGAGGAAACTCACCCGCATTCGATTGGAGGGAGAGTGAAAACCCATTTAGGGAAACCACCCTCAGTGCACCCGGCCAGGATCTAACCCCAATCTCCCCGTCTTCCAACAAGAGAGTAGCGCGTTAGACCACGCGGCCACCAAAGTGGGTTAAAGAATTCTTATTAAATAAACTCCATTCACGGTAGGAATTACTCTCTCAAAGGTTTTTTTTCCTACCAAAATCCTACTATATAATAGCTTTCTGGTAGGGAAAAAGGCCTTTCAGAAAACAATTCCTACGGTGAACATACTTTAATGTGGTATTTCTGGGCGTCTGCAACGCATCTCAACGCTCCGATAGGCAGTCATATTAGTATTGTTAATATTTGTAATCATAATTTATAAAAGAAAATTAACATATCATCCGCATCGATGGGCACGCAGATTAAACGTCACAAGTTAATCTAATATAGTGTGCCGGGTTTACTAAATGTGATTTTTAGCTCTCCCTCCACTCAAATGAGGAAGAAATTCCTTGAAAACTTTATCTTTCCTCGTTCCTACAACATTAATGTTATTAAGTTCGAATAGCTGGACGAGTAGTGAAATGCGGTGCAACAATTATGTTCAAGAAATGAGAGTAAATTAAAATAAAAAAGCACAAGAGAACGTTTTTTGGCTTGAGTTGGGGAAATAAGTGTTACATTGTTGCTGAGATGTTATGGGTGTTTAACGAAGCTTCGTAAGAAAAGGTTGCCCGAGAACGTTTTTGGCTTGAGTTGGGGAAATAAGTGTTACATTGTTGCTGAGATGTTATGGGTGTTTAACGAAGCTTCGTAAGAAAAGGTTGCCCGAGAACGTTTTTGGCTTGAGTTGGGGATTTAAGTGTTACATTGTTGCTGAGATGTTATGGGTGTTTAACGAAGCTTCGTAAGAAAAGGTTGCCCGAGGCCCTTCAACCGACCAATATATCAGCACATCGGGTGTCTCTAGAATTTATTCTCATAGTTATAGAATTTCTTAAAATATAAATTATTCTACCCAAATTTCACACACACACACACACACACACACACACACACACACATATATAGCCCACCAGTGTGTACACGAGGTGTAAGGAAATGTTATACAGGTGTGTACTTTGTACCAGGGGCGGATTCAGATCATTTTCATAGGGGGTAATAATTATAAATAACATAGTTACTTAGGGCCAGTTTCATAGTCAAATTTAGTACGCCTTAAGTGCGGCGCTATACTAAATACAAGACGTCACCTACCTGGAATTGAATGGAATGGGCCAGTTTCATATGCGAAACTGGCCCATTCCATTCTGGTATAGGTAGGTGTCGTCCTGTATTTAGTATAGACTTACACTTGAGGCGTACTAAATTTGACTATGAAACTGGCCCTTACAATGTTAGATTTCTGTTTAGAGCCGTTTAATAGTTTCTCATTCATATTTAATCTTATGTATGTTTTAAACCGTGGTCATCCTTTCCAATTTATTTGTGTTTATTTTCTTTCTAAAATTTGAACATTCATTTTGTTTTTTGTATTAATTTTCTAACTTTCACAGGGGGGTCAACTGACTCTTTAAACCCCCCCTGCTTTGTACCTATTGTCACATATACAGCAGAAACATGGACAGTGGATGTAAGAGAGACTAGGAAAGTGAAGGACATGGGAATAAAGTTTGAGGAGCATGTTAGCTGTCAAGAGGAGAAACAGGATAAGGAATGAAGTTATCCAGGAAAGAGTGGCAGTACAGGGAGTACATGAGATAGTAGAGGAAGCAAGAGTGTGATGTTATGGGCATGCAATGAGGATGGAAAAAGAGAGAATGCCAAAGAAAATGTTGGAAATGAAGTATGTAGGAAAGAAGGGGACCCAAGAAACATATGGGAGGAGCAGATAACAGAAAGTGTTCAAGTGAGAGGAAAAAGATGGAAGAAATTTAAGGAGGAAGAATGGTGGAAGGATAGAGGAAGATGGAGGCATTTTACAAAACTGACCCAGCCACACGCTGGAAACAGTTGATGATGATGATGATATAGCCTACCACGTATAAAATACTTTGCTTTTAAATTATAGGTCATAGTGTCATCTTAGTTCAATTGGTATTATGTACCCATCAATCCTAGTTTGGGTGGGTACAGTAGACCTTGTTTCTGCGCCACTGGCCCTGCTCGATATGCAATCCGCAAAGCAGTGGGTCCACCGAGTCGCGAATATCGAGCACGTGTCTGACCTAGTTTAATGAAGGAAAGGAGGCAGGGAGGGTGAGGTCAAGGGTAGGGGTAGAGGAGGGGGGGTGCAAGAGGGGCTGCGCTTATTCGATGCGCGTGGCCAGGCCCCGTTCGTTGACCCGGCGGCCTGCCAGGGGAGGGCCATTGACCTCGCTACTCTCCGAGAAGGGCTGGGGGTTAGAACTCTATCCCCTGCCCCCCCCCCCCCTCATTTTGACAGCATATTGGAAACAGCCTGGATTTTATTTAGTGCCTTGCCAGGGCAGTCACACACACACACACACACACACAAAAATCTCTGACTAAACTATTTAAAAAAATAAACAAAAACTTCATTTGTTACAAAAATATTTTTTGGAATGCACAGGAAAATAAATACAGGCTTTACTAAAACCAGTGTTTGACTAAGATGGAAAAAGCATTTATTTGGCGGAAACTGTCAAATGTATTTTTTTTTTGACCAATTGAAATATTCTCTGATTTTACTGAGGGTTTTAAATTCCCTAACATTTCCTGATTTTAGTCATGTCATATTTACACTGACCGCAGTACATCCGGATGGTATTCGAACTCAACCTTTCATGATAAAACTAGACAAGACGAGACTGATCTGAACGCGTGCCTACCAGTGCGGGGTTTTGATATTAATTTGATTAAAAATTAATTTGAGAAGGATTTTAAAAACGGGCGACTCATACCAGTTTAATAAGTTAAGACGACTTATTAAATTATTGAATATATATATTATTTCAGTCTTTAATGTCACAAGATATTAACAAGATCAAATATTTTCTTTAAAACTCGATCCGTGATAAATTTTGGACCCTCTTGTTTCCGGTTATAGTGTTTTATTCTTAGGTAACACTCTAACAAACACTTCAGCGTTGCAAATTTTCTTCAATTCAATTTAAATAAGCCCCCTTCGATGGCCGCATGGTTTAAGCCGCATCACTCTTGCAGTAGGCTAGACTGCCGATGACGGGGAGATCGAGGTTCAAATCTTAGCTGGCTATACAGAGGGGGATTTTCCCAAAATGGTTTTCCACTCTCCCTCCACGCAAATTCACGTACAATTCTTCTAAATATAGTCTTCATCGTCCCTAAAATAATTAGCGCAGTTAGTACATAACCGAACGGGTTATAAGATGCGGTGCTTAGTAACATTTCTATAAATTATTTAGATAAGTATTGAAAATGACTCCTCGGCCCTAAACTGCATTGCATATGCATAGATACGTTTCGAAATAATTAATTAGTGGTTTATTTAAAAACATTATCTAGGCCGTAATGAAGTTGTAAAGTATGGTCAACCCTCCATAGGAAGTAGAACTAAAATAGAACGGCGAGCATTATCCAGCCCTGGCGAATGTAATGGTTTTCACGAGCTCATAACTAAATACATTGTTTAGGCTCCAATGTACTACACCTTATTGTACTCAATAATAGTCCATTTTTGCTCATGACGATACAACTAATCGATACTTTTTTTTATCAAAATGTGGCTTCTCACGCTATACTGCATTTATTGAACCTTTTTTATTTTTTGTCGCTGCCCACATTATGTTAATGTTAGAATTGCGTCCAGTCTGTAATGAGTGTGAGGGAATAGTGTGACCTTTAAGAACAAAACAAAATTGCTTCGAGTCCTGTCAGGGCTATTTACATATTTATATCAATAATACATTAATGATTAAGGTTGAATATAGAGGAAATGTATACTTGTTTGCGTGGAGGGAGAGTAGAAAACAATTCAAAGGAAAAATCACCTCACGGCAGAGGTTTACAACCTTTTGGAGGTTTTGACCCAAATTTTTGTCTTTGAGACCCCCGCGACCCCTTGATAAATTAGAAGCGCTCATATCCTAGTTTTAAATTACTATTTTTACTGCACTCTTACTACCCGTCCTAGCTATCTGCATATGGTATGAGGGTGTTGCCTACCGGAGTGCTGTGACAGGTTTTTTTATCGCCGCGTCTTACTACCTGTTCTGATTTCACGCATATGTACTAATTACGTTAGTGTACTAGGGATAGGATGAATTTAGAGGAAGTGAACCCACATTTGCACGGAGGAAGAGTGGGGGAAATTATTTTGGAAAACCACCCTTAGTACACCAGAACGGGATCCGAACCCCGATCTGCCTGTCATTGGCAGTCTAGTCTAACACGAGAGTGACACCTTAGACCATACGGCCACTGAAGCAAGTCGGTGACACGTTGCAGGTGTCTATAAATATATTTTTTTAAATTATTAAAATGTAAGATTATCTCAATTTCAACGACGTTTGTCCAAAAAATTCATAGTTTTGAGAACAAAAAATATGTTTAAAAAGATAGATTTTATGCTCCGCAAATAAATAAATTAATGTTTTAAAAGGGTCACTACAGAACATTTTAAGAAAATTGAGGTTTGTTTGAATAATAAATTTGTTAACAAAACTGTTTATCCATTTTATAAACTTTAAATTACTGTTTAGTTCAAAAACAGTGATAGAATGCGATATCGGAGTTTTCGCAACTTTGTTCCTACTTAATTAATGTACTAACGTAGAAGTTTTAAACGAATGCAATTATTATATTTTTTCCAGGCGACTTAAATTATGTGGTAAAGTTAACAACTTGTCAAATGACAAGTTAAATACGTTGTGAGATAAAAAGACGAGAAGACTGGTTTGGTGGCTCGCGACTTACAAACGTTTCATGAAACTATTATTAGGAATTTTGACATTTTAAAAATGTATCCAAAGCAAAACTAGTGTGTCGTTAAATCGTGTCTTCAAAAGTTTATTTGTTTTGGAAACGCAAATTTATCGCCCCTCCACCTTTTAGGATGCCGCCTATTTAAAGGGAAATATCCTCAAACTGTGGTATTTCTTATGAGAATAGCAGTTAAGGTTCAAAACAAACTAAACAATCAGTTATGCTCGACTATCTTATAATTTCCTATTATAACTCTGTTAAAACATTTATTTATTGTTATAGGAAGGCTAGATCAATGATTCTAGCCATTTACTTGACCTCCAACGACAATCATTCAAAATGAGCTAATATCACAGTCTCGTCATTTTTTAAACTTTAGAACTCAAAATGGAAAGTTTTTAGTCTAATAGGGACATAAATCTAATCTGCATTTTGTCTTGAGTCATGTTTTGAGATAACAAACTACTTCTTAAATAATGAGGGATTTCTGGGTGTCTGAAACACGTTTCAGCGCTTCAGTAGGCGGCCTCCTTAAGTGTGCGATATAGTGGAGCTCCTTTTCAGTTTTGGGGGTGGAGAGTGAGGGTTGGGGTGAGTCATAGTTGCTATGCTCACCAACAGGTGTCGCTAGTTTCGCCCGTCAGTAGGTATTGTTATTTCGAAACATTGCTTTGAAAAAAAGTACAAAGGGAAGGGGTTAAGTGGACAGTGCTGTTAAAATGCTGTCAGCCGGTTAATCTCTGGATTCCTTGAAAGTGTCAAGAACTGATGGGGGCGGCCTGAGCCTAGCCTTAGCTCACGCACCTCTCCTGGAATAACCTTTTCACTACCCATTTTAAATTACTAGCATGTGACAGCGGTTGCTTCAAATTAATAAAGTAGTATCAATTTTAGATTTCAAGTTTTGACAATCCCATCGTATTTTTAAAATAATGTTTACACAATTTTATTTCATTAAAAAGTTTTAGTAGCTAGTATATTAAAATTGTAGCTACAAGGTAAAGATTTAACTCTTTTGCATTTTAAACTACTTATATTATTTAAATTTTTATTTCTATTTTTAATGTAAACACTATGATCTACCAAAGAAATCACAATATTCATGTCCTAAAAAAAATCGACAACAATATATTTTGTTTTGCAGAAGTTTTCCTGCTCATATTTGAATTTTTTTTAAATATTAGATTCCATGTAAGATTTTCATTTAGGGCTTAGTTCTTAGACCGCTCGGCCACTTTTCCGTGCTATTGTTCGTGACCTGCAACTTTTTAACCGTCAAAACTATCTGGATAAATTTTATAAGGAGGTCGGGGTAAGGAAGGTAGAATTTATTAATATGCAGTTTACACGCATTTACGTGAGTAAACAGTGAAAGGCTATTTAAGAATAAAGCATCTACGTATAAACTGCCGGGATTCAAATCCCGAACTCTTCATCACTGGCAAACCGAACAAGACTAGATTGACGCCTTTTCTGGATTTCCCACCTATTAGAGTTGAATAAAATGGAAACATTCCTAAACATTCTTAAAAACATTTAGGATGCAGAAGACAAACGTTCGCAAACCTTTGTTCCGGGTTTTCTTATTTTTATTCCCATCTTCCCAATTCAATCTTTTTGGGTGTTAAGGAGAGTAAGTATACCCCGATTTTGGTTAGAAAAACAGTTTAGAAAATTCAAACATGTTTCCTTACGATCGACATTGATAACATTTTACTATATTATTTGAGTCATTCTATAGATTTTGATAATATCTATTAAAGGTGACAGCTGAAGATAGCATGACTTAGTGGATGAATATATTTAAATTGATTTAGTAGCTTTAGTAACTAACTTATACTGTTCTTCCTACTTAAATCATACTGTAATAACCTGTACCGCCCTTGGACTCGGGAACTAGACAATTTACTTTGCTTCCAGAAGAGGATGAGTAGGCCTCACATTATCTCTGTTGACCGCTAGATATAGTCAGATTGTAATAGGAAGAACCATATTGTTTCAACTGCCACGTAAAGTGTTCTGCAGTTGTCACTTTGACATAGTCTTAATCTCAACAGCTGCTGAAAGAAAAAGAAGTGTATTTTTGATAATGTTGTCCCTCCTATATTTTATATCTTTTAAAATACTCTTCTTATAGCGATCCATCTACAGTCCGTCATATAAAGGGCCTTTTAGTTAGAAAAAAAATTATCTGCCATTTTACTATATTTTTAGCGTTATTTTATAGTTATTGATGATATATCCATAGTGACAGCAGTAGATCATACGGCTTGAATTATCATTACAGGGGAAGCAGATAGATCTAGTATAGTTTCTAGTTGTCAGGTAAGGTAGACCCTTTCTATTGAAACTGGAATGTAGTTAAAGTTGTTTTTAACCCATACTTGCAATGCCATAGTTTAGTAGCAATAAAAAGAGGTATGTTTTAGTATCCGTTCTGAATAATTAGCATATACACATGATAAACTTAAGTTAATGCAATATCACTTTTGGATTTAAATTTTATAAATTTATTTTGCATTTAGTTTTCATTTTTTATGTAGAAACGAAGCGTCACAGTTCCGTGCCGGTTGGCACACGGACAGAATATCTAACTCATCAAGTCAGGTTTGCAAGTGACGTGGAGATAAAGAGGTTCAAACTACAGCTGGGTGTACTAAGAGTGGGTTTTTATGTGTGGTTTCTCTTCCTCCATGCAAATCCAGTAACATTTTGTCTCAATTCTCTCTTTCTCAACACTATTCCATTAGTGTAAATTAACGCGTATAACCCAAATGAGCAGTAAGACGTGGAGGAAAAACGACTTACATGATTCATCCCAATATTTGTAGGCCTGTTATAAAAACTTGACAACACACCAAAATTATGTATTACACAACAAATTGATATTATAGTTTAGTTTGGGTTGCGGTCGTTCAATTGGTACTTATTTAATGTATTTAAAAACCATAAGTTTAGCCAAATATAAAAAAAAAGTTTAGCTGCTCATATTCAACACACGTTTATATTAATTTCAAATACAAACAATACTGATAAAACATTTTAAAAATGACCAAAAGCTTCGAAAGAGCTATCTACTGTTTAAATATTTGACAGTTTAAATCACAACACTAAGATAATCATTATTTGATAAAGCCTAGAAAAGTTAACTACTCTACGAGACACAACCAAACCACCAAACCAAAATATATTTATTCTTCGATGTATTCGAAAGGGCATGCTCAAAACTTCCAAGATGTGTTTGCAAGCATAGATCTGGTTAATGACCCAAGACCGACCGTGAAAGGGTTGGGGGGAAGGGGGTGTTAAGCTTGTCCTGGTACCTGTCACCCGACATTGCTTAAAGAGAAGGTTGACAAATATTTGAGGGTTGGGTTTTGTGGAGGGGGTAGGCAGACTACGTAAGCGATAGCAGAGTTCCTTGCAGGACATCGCTGAACTAATTTAAACAAATTTTGGCACAAAATTACGTAAGTTCTATGTGGTATTTTAATTTGAAAAAAATACGTACCTTTATTTGAGCTAAAATTCATTGTTTATATAGAAAAAAATTTGACCCTACTCACAACGTAGAAATGCAACATTTTGCATCAATTTAATAAATTAATCAATAGGATTGTTTAAAATATCTTTCTATAGAAACATAGAAATATATTTAAACTACAAAATAAAAAATATCAGGTACTCCTGCGATATTTCATAATCCCGGAAAAATGTACCAAAGTAGGTGTTATTTTTGCTCTTTTCTCAGCCCAACAGTCCCACCTTCATGCAGCCTTAAGAACGTGATAGAGAATATAGCAAATTATTAAAGGGTGTGAAACATTGTATTTATCTTCTAGATGTCAGAACTGACACGTTTGTAAAAAGTGAGAACTGGAAAACACAACTCAAAGAGTACACAAACACACAAGAAGAGATGTGCTTACCTTGATTTTCTAACGAACAAACATTTGGAGAACCTTTCAGAAAATACAAACTTTTTTGCGGTCAACAATGCTAAAATTATTTTTACAACATTATTAGTGTTTTTTTATATGTATTGATAATATCTATCCAAAGTGACAGCTGTATATCACGTGACTTGACGTATGAATACGTGAAGGTAGATCCAATGACTTTTCTAGTTGTCAGGTATGTCCATTTATAAGAAAATTTGGGTACCTGTAGTTATTTGTTGAACAGTCAAAAAATATTATTCAATCGTAGGCTAGACTATACATTTATTTTAATTTATTTGTGACTTTTTGAAAGCTATGAAAGCGTATGTGACAGAAATAAGTATTTGGGAGTACCTTGTCATTATTTATAACACTGGTAGTTGAAGAGGAAGTTCAAGCTGTCTCATAGATCACTCGTGTTTTATGATATGATTCCCATTTGTAAAGTATGTGCAAGAGAGCATTTACTTTCGCTTTCTCAATCTGTTTTAATGGTTAAATAAAACCCGCAAACGCCAGTCGTGTCAACTCTAGTTTGCCTTTAACGGGGGGGTAAGGGTTCGAATAAAGGCTGGCTGCATTAAGGATGATTTTCACTACATTTCTCCTTCTCTTCTTAAAAATGCGGACACATTTCCTCTAAACTATACATACTTAATCCCCGACTCATTAGTGTAGTTAAATTATAGCTTGGACGGGTTCTAAGACGTGGTACAAAAAAAGTTAACTTTGGCTAGCCAGAAAGGACAGCAACCCCCCCTCCCCCTCCTAAAAATGAGTACTTGTTTAATCGAACGTGGGCCGTGGTATTTTCGACTGCCAGGCGACGCTAGATGAATGGGGCAGGTGGTCTAGAGACGCCCACACGTGGAATACCATTCTCGGCGTCACCTGGGACAGCGACGCCCTTGCCAGTTGTCGGGGACGCACAAATACCCAACACTCCAAGGTCTCCCCGCCGTCAGACTGACCATGGACATAGTTATATATACATTTTACCTGGGTTCCACTGACTAGCTTACTCACTCACTCACTCAAGCATGTTCAGGTCTCGAAATCAGTGTCAACGGCTTCTGGTTGGTTTGCCGGTGACGGAGTGGTCTGATATCTAATCTCTAGGGTGTAGGCTACCGAGTTTTTTTCCCCTAAACTATACCACAATCTCCCTCTATACAAATGCGGATACATTTTATCTTAATTATACCTTATTCATTAGTGTATTTAAATGCGTATAGCCCAAACGGTTGCAAAGAAAATATTAAAAAGAAACTAAGACTAAAAAGCTTTAGGAATAGTTTATTATTTAAATATAAAAATCAAGAGATTAGTCTAATTCAAAGAAAAATCTAAACATCAAGTTGTTTAAAAAAACACATTTAAAAATGTATTAATCAAATAAATTAAATAGCCCGGTAAATGACAGTTGGGCCACGGGACCCCTTGTTCCAAACGTTCATAGTTAGTTGGGCCACGGGACCCCTTGTCCCAAACGTTCATAGTTAGTTGGGACACGTTTCACTCGCCAGGAGGACTATAACAGATAATAAATATACCTGCGGGTAGATATTAATTCGGCCCCACCAATATTTTTGCTCTATATTAGGTTAGGCTTGTTTAGGTTAGGTTATGTTAGGTTAGGCTAGTTTAGATTAGTATTTTGTTGTGTCTTACTGTCCATCACGTGCTGTTTTTCGCTCAGCTTGAGAAAACATATACAACCATCCTAAATGATGCGCCACAGCAGCTAGGGCCGAGTTAGTACACCAGTACGCCTTGTTTACATTTCCCAAGAAGGAACTCGTGGCCCAACTGTAATACGCCTAAATAGCCTTTATACAAAAAAACTCCGTGGCATCAACCTGCAATCGAGCTTTACCGTCCGAGCGGCCGCCAAAATCATTTTAGGTCTATATATAAAAAAGCTTATCGTTTATAATCACATGAACGCGAAATAACCCACTTCGCTGGCCGCATGGTCTAATGCAGTAGACTAGACTACCAATGATAGGGAGATCGAAGTTCAAACCTCAGTCAGGTGTACTGAGAGTGGTTTTCCAAAATGGTTTTACACTCTCCCTTCACGCAAATGCGGGTACACGTCCTCTAAATACAACCTTACTAGTTCCTTAAACCATTAGAATAATTAGTACATAAAGGTATAACCCGAACGGATAATAAGATGCTGTGCTAATAAAACTCGAAATAAAAATTTAAAACCAATAAGGTATTTCTATTTAATCATTAGAGTTTAAAAAATAATCGATTTTGGTTGAAATCCGTGCCATCCAATCGTGAAGAGAGGGTGATAACTTGACGTATGAATATGTGAAAAGGGCTTTAGTAATTTCTGTAACAGTCCGAGTTTCTTCCTAACTGAATTGTACTGTACCTGAGAAGACCAGACTGACTCGACCGGATATACTCAGCTTAGCGCGCGCGCGTACACACACACACACACACACACACACACACACACACACACACACACACCCGCCTGAACGTTTGATACATCTCCAAGTTTTACTTTAGAAGGTTTGGGGTAGGGGCTTGTTAGGATGCCCCTACAATGCTGTCCAATACTTAATTACCGTGGGTGCGTGACAATGACAACCTACCATAGCAGGTCTTCAAAGAGTTATGTCTTCATTCTCTCATCATACACGTGTGTGTGACAATGATAGGAGACTTCAATTGTCTAAAAAATCAAATTCGCAGTTGCCAGTGACGTTTTCCGCGTCTCACCACCCATCCGGGCTATCCGTATATTTACATTAATAGGGAGGGGTGGGTAGAGTTCAGAAGTGCACCCGCATTTCTTGCGGAGGGTAAACCATCTTGATAAACTCAGCCGGGATTTTAGAACTGATCACCCCCATCCCCGGCAAATCAGACAAGACATGACTGATGCCTTTATCTGCGTGGCCTTTGTTGCGGAAGGATATGTGTGTGTTGGGACACTTGTTGAAAGAACAATCATTTTTTTTAAACAAATACTTTTATTTTGACCCTCTTGCTTAGCAATTATTTTGTATTTTACTTTTTTATTTACTTAAATATGTGATACAATATGTTCTGTACACGTATTATATGCAGAGTATTTTAATACCCCCTCCAACTCCAAAACTTCTTCCCTCCACCATGTGGGTTAACCACATCCACACTGTGGTTATAGGTCACCTCCACGATCCCGGGTAGTCAAGACTAATAGGCCTATTTTTATAATTATGACTAGTTCCAGTTTGAACCCCTATTTATCTGGGTTGATTAATTTATCACTAATTGAGTAATAATGCAATAGCCTTCGACCCAAAGCTTCTAAATTGTTAAATTCATAAACAGCTCGTATCACTTGTAACAGCTTTATTTCCTCACGTCACAATAAACACACAGTTTAATCTCGATTAGCCTTTAGAATCATCAGATCAGTGAGATGACTGTTCCAATTCTGAGAGTTACCAAATTAAAACTCTTCAAGTTCTAGTTCTAGTTCAAGTTCACAATAATTATGACGTGATGAGGGGAACATGGAAAAAAACCAGATCTTGTATCACCACAACTCCTGTGAAATGTAATTAATCGATTAAGAAAAACTAATATTTCGTAAGGAAATGTTGGGCTAGGATAAGTTTTCTTTGAATTTGGAGAAACCCGCTTCGGTGGCCACATTGTCTAAGGCGCTACTCTCGCAATAGAATATACCCCCGAAGACGGGGAGATCGGGGTTCGGTCCCGGTCGGATGGTTTTTCCTAAATGGTTTTCCATCTCTCTCTCTCTCTCTCTCTCTCTCTTTCCCCACGCAAATGCGGGTAAACTTCCTCTAAATTTAACCTTCCTAATCCCTTACACAGTAGTGTATAATCCGAACGGGTAGTACAGGGGTCGGCAATAGGTCGATCTCTCAGCAATTTTCAGTCGATCGCTTAAGAAAACCACAAAGTCACAAAAAGGCAAACTTACGTTGTATTATTCCTCTATGGTACAGCTTATAAGATAAAGCCATGGTGTAATCCGTCAAGGTAAGACTGCTACATTTCAGGGTAAACGGAGTGTACATTTTATTTATTCTATGTATTTTATATAAAGGTAGTATTGGAGGAAATATTGAATTTAAGGAATAAATAAAGATGTACCAGGAAAAAAGAAAGAATTAAAAGTAGAGTGGAGAAATGAAGGGTGATTGCGGGACCTCTGATAAATGTAAAAGTCGATAGGAGCTCAAAAAGGGTGCCGACCCCTGAGGTAGTATATATGACACGGTGCTAAAAATAAATGAAGAAAGTAGTCAGAATTCTGGAGACATTTAACGTGAATTCTCTGTTCTGACTGATTATATCCTAACAAGATTTAAAAACAAGCTTAAATCTAGAAAAGAAACAACATCTTAATTATTAATTCATCACTGTGAAATGTTAAGCCCTAATTTTACTAATGATAATTTTTTCGGTCATACAGGGAAAAGAAACCGGAACTTACTTTTAAAATCAAATAAGAATCCATTCAAATACATAACAAATTGAAAATTATTTATAGTTTAAGCATTTTCTCTCAAGCCCTCGGAAAGAGAAATATCGTGATTGTCAAAAAATCTAACTCGAGATTTTGTTCAAACGTTGACCTTTCATGACCCCTGTAACAGAAAAGTGTTTTTTTTGGATGACGTCTCTTTATCGACTAGAGCCGAAACCATTTTACCGATCAGGCTTGGACTTGGTATCTAGGGTTTTCATAGTGTAACTTTTCGGAATTAGATATCCAACCCCAAAATTAAGGGTAGTTTACTGAAGGGCAAAAAGAGATAAAATCGATTTTCTCAAAATGCATTCTAACTATTTTAGTTAAATTTTGTATCTATGGATTGTTTAAGATTTAAAACTAAACGACAATTCTCGTTTTTCCATGAAATTGATTTTAGGGTACTTTAGAGAAGCGTAAAATTCCAATTTTGATCATATCTCCGCAATTATTTGAGATATGAAATAACTTATTATTTTAAAGTTGCAGTACTATAAAAAATTTAATCGGGAATATGTTTTTATAAAATCAATAATTTCTGAGCTATAAGCAAACAACATCGTATTTTTATGAAGAACTTTAACTAAATGAAATTGATTATAACGCTCTTTGAAAAACAGTTATTTTCTCATTGTTTCTGTAAGAGTGTATATTATTTTATTTACTATCTTTGGTGGAGTGCTTCAGTAACAATTTATATTATTTTGTTTCACAAATCTTACGAGATTTCAGTAAATGTTTCTAGTTTAAGATAAAAAGAGAGAGAAAGTCTGTGCGCTGCACCGCACCATTCATTTTTCTTTTATTTGTATTTAGTATTTTATCAAGTATAAATTCTAATTAACAACTAACCAATACTTATAAGTCTCCTTAAACAAGTGTTAATTAGTATGTGTCCGATGTTCGCTAAATAACATTTCAAGGCCAAACTGAAGTGTCAAACTCCACTCACAATGGACGTCAAAATAAAATAAAAAAATGTACAAAGTGAGGAGTGATGTATGCGGGTCAGGCTCTCCGTCACGTCAGCGAGCTTCGAGTGCAACAGTCGACCGCTTCGAGGCGACTGCTAACAATACCACCATTTCCAGTCTGTTCTTAGAGTGACATTGTGGTACACAGGGAGAGGAAAACATTCTGGGAGCAACCCAACCACACACGGAAAAAGGCGCCAGTCTTTACTTGTCTGGTGACGGGAAGGTAGAGGTAGACACGTGAGATGGGGAAAAAAAACTCAAGAAAATTTCCCTTTGATTTTTTTCCGTAAATTTTTCAACCTGTTTAAATAAAACAAATTCAATCGAAATATCTCAAGTAAAAGTTTTAAGGTTGGGAGCGGAAGGGGGGGGGGGAGATGCGGGGGATGCAAGAAAAGGTAAGTGTTTTTGTAGTTTTTATAACAAAACTTTTTTTTTGCCAAAATAAATAAAATACCGTCCCAGTGAGAACACAGAGTTTAATTTTCTTCGCAAGGTGATACTATCAGTTGTTGAATAGTTGTCATAAGCATAGCGGCATTAGATGATGAACTTTTTAAATGAAGAGAAAAATGTTGTCATTAAATGTCAGGACACCCTTGACTGATATTCAAGAACGGTTGAGGTCACCATGTGAAGAGAATTAAACTCTCCGTTTCTACGGAAGCAATATTTGATTTATTTTGACCAAACAAACATTTTGATTTACAAACTGCAAAACTACCTTTTCTTTCGTCCCCTACATCCCCACCTTAAAGTCTACACTTTAGTTTAATTCATTCAATGGACGCTGACACCAGAAACATGATCAAATGAAATAGAATAAAGAAATAAAATCGATTCCAGTTCTAATCTCACTATCACGTAGCTACTACAGCGCTAGATGGTTGAATTTGTCACTAACTGTATGTTTCTATCGCAATGTCATAATAAAGATCCTTACGAATACAATTTTCACTGATGATAATTTTACCGGAAAAGTTATAGATTTATCTCCTGATCTCGTCCAGGTTGGATGGGGGTGTTTTCGGATAAATCAGATATGTCAAAGTTACATGATTCTGTTCGGCCCGCGGACCTTTTGATTAACAAACAAACCAACAATGCTACCTGATTAATATATTTATAAACGCTGAAGAAATAAATACTTTGAAATCATGACATTTATAAATCGACCATTATTTTGGAAGATTTACCAAGTGAGGTTGGTATACCAGATATCTACTTTTACTCTCAGAAGTTGACTTCCAAAACATAGTTCAATTTGCACACCAAATATGTGCACTGTGGGTGGGAATAATGCTCTAGATCTTGGCCATTCGACCTTATCTTACCTCTGCTCTCCTGGCTTATAGAGGAACTCATTTCTGAACTGGGGACACCATTAAGGCAAATACCATTATCCCCAGATGGTAGGATGATACGTGAGAATGTTGATGGTCCAAAGCAGAGGGGACCTACAGTTTAACGTGAGTTCCGAACCACGGTGGGGTTCTGGCACTCCACACATTCACAAAGTGTTAAAACCCACACTTTGCCAGATGTGAAGGAAGGGTTTGGTAATCAGATAAGTCTGTGCCAGGGTCGAGGTTTGAGCCCTTACTCCTAGACCGCCAGGTAACCTTATATGTGCACTATTTGGCAGCACATACGAGTGTTATTAGTGTTAATAGTTCATTTTCCTTTTGTTTAGTGAGGATTTTTAATTATTTTTTAAATGCAGTCTTTTTTTGTATTTTAAATTTTCATTTTGGCCCTTATCACTAAACGAGTTTGACACGCCTGGGCTAAATTGTTTCCCACTCTAGTTTCACGTGAGTGCGGGTACATTTCTTTTATATTTTATTTTCTCAGTCCCTATCTCATTAGTCTCGGACGGGTAGTAAGACGAGGATCAGCGAACGTCTCTACAGTGTTCGGAGTCTGTCACCACTTAATTCGCCCAGGCCAACACGCTACGGACAGTTTTATTTGACAGGTGATTGAGTTGTCCGGTGGTCCTGACTCCACCGTGACACAGCAAACCATCCTCTTCGTTGTACGCCCTTGAACCGGAGGAGGTTCCTGCGTTAAGACGGAAAACTCTCCTGGAAGGAGGGTTACGCCCGGGCTGCGACGAGACAGCTAAGTGCGTGTACAGGCCAACTACAGGTCTATAGGACCACGGTTCGATCCCAAGTGAAAGGGGGCTAAAATATTTTATCTTTCAGATGTCAAAAGTGATAACTGCAGAGTACAAAAAACTGGCGTATGAATACATGGTTTGAACGGTTTTATTAAGGCAATCCTACTATAGCTGTTGCTGCCCTTTGTTAAGTTAGTTTGGTGTTTATTGTGTGTTGCTTTTACCATGTGTATAGAAAGTGTAGATATATAAAAAATTTACTGTAATTATAAAAATATATAATAGTAATATAATAATAATATAATTCTTGCAACGTGACTAAGTATGTTAAGACCTGCAACAGTGCTCACGATGTAGTCAGGCTTGCAATAAACTGGATTGTAGTCGAATTTCACCTGGTGTGAGTTTTTACATTGCAATATCCCAATCTTCTTTCCTAATAAATTGTGGTGCATTTCCTTCAAAATAACCTTTCATAGTCTGTGTCCTTAAATATAATTAGTTAAGTTGCAGATAGTCCAAACGGGGAATATGACGGTGGTAGTGGGTGGGGAAAAGGATCGCCTTCTTGCGAAAGCATCGAAGAGCGTAGCCACCGTTTCTCAGCCGGGGTCTATCTTACCAAGTGTCAGTCACCCATCTATACTCGGCCGGGGACTACCCGGTCCAGAACGCTAACAAGTCAACACTTTCACCATCGCGTCAAGGCTCTTCTAGAAACAGAAAAAAAGAGCCGTCATCGGCATGTCAATGTGAAAAACATTGCCCCTAAACCATCCACAACCTACAGCACAGTCATACATTGTGATTCAAATACACTCGGCAGGGGGAAAAGGGAACGGGGTATTTTCTAAAGAAACAGCTCATGTAAAATGTATGAACTAGTTCACTTGTTTCTTTCTGCAAGTGTTTTGTCGAGACTGTCACTACAACCCTAGACTCTTCTTATGACCAAAGTGTACACGTGCTACTTTAGAAAGTATGAGTTGGGGCGCAGCGGTTACCACACGGTCCGAGGTGTCAGTCTCGCAATATACTGGATTGTTTGAGACGGCGTAAGTCAAAGTTAAAATCTCGGCTGGACGAAATGGAGTGTTATTTTTAATATGATTTATTATTGTGGTCTTTCCATCCTCTCTATAGTAATGCGGGTGCACTTTTTCTAAACAATCTTCCTCATTCCTGCCCTTCAAAATAAGGAGTTAGCGACCATTGACCTGTTTCGGTGACAGCATGTTCTAACGCTAAGGTAATAGACTAGACTGCCAATGACAGGGAGAGCGGGGTTCAATTCCCTGTCGAGTGTACTGAGGGTTTTTCATAAATGTTTTTACACCCCTCCCCCCCCACGCAAATGCGAAATACATTTCCTCTAAATTCAACCTTCCTCATCCTTAGTTCACTAACGTAATTAGTACTTATGTATAGCGTTGTGAGGTAATAGTAAGGAAGCTGTTGGAAGAAATGCAGAAATTGTATCAAGACTGGTAAGGAACCAGGTTTAGAAGTGAACGCTGAAAATACTAGGTACATGATAACACAGATTGAGGACGGCAATTTAGATATTACAGCAAACAACATATCATTTGATAGGGTTAATGAATTCAAATATTAAGGAACCATATTAACAGCGATAACAATATTAGATGGAAATTAGGAAAATAATACAGTCGGAAAGCTTGTTATTACTCGGTCATAGTTGTGGCGTCTCGCCTGTGTCAAGGAATGTAAAACTCAGAATATACAAACCATAATTTTACCTGTTGTTCTTTATGGGTGCGAAACATGGCCTCCTACCTATAATGGACGAAGAAATTTAGGGTGTTGGAAAAAGGTGCTTAGGAAGATATTTGGCCAAAAATGGATGAAGATAATAGGGAGTGGAGAGGTACATATGATGAGCTGCATACCCTGTACTAATCACCAAACATTGTTAGGGTAGTAAAATCTCGCAGGTTATGGTGGGCAAGTCATGCACCACGAATGGAGATATCTAGAACCGCGTTCAAAGTATTGAATGGCAAACCCAATGGGAAAATACCACTGGAAGGACCCAGACGGAGATGGGAGGTTAACATTTGGATATACCTGAGAGAGACAGGGTGTAATGAGATAGACTGGATAGAATTAGCTCAAGATAGGGATAGATGCGTACTTTTGTGAGTGGGTAATGAATTTTCGAGTTCCTAGTGCCATAGATTAGTAAGTAAGTACATATGTCATATAACCCGAACAGAAAGAAAGACGTCTTCCTAAAAAAAGTGTTAACAATAATAGCTAAAACAATTTGGGCAAATAAAGTCTTATGACGTAGTAGTAGTTAGTATAGGATTTGGTGGGCAGACCAGTTTAAAAAATAAAAACATATTTTTTGGTGGTCAACATTGGTATTTTTTACTATGTTAATGATATTTATTTATAGATATTGATATATTTAAAACGTGTCAAGCGAATATCACATGACTTTATGTATGAATATATATTAAATTTGTTTTATAACTTTTGTAACTGTCAAATACTGTTCTTTATATCAGAATCCTACTATACTATGAGTTTACATTTAAAAAACTTTAAGGATACTTCATATTTCAGGGTTCGATTATCGGAGAAGATAGAAAGTCTTTTCTCTGAAGTTATGTTTGTTATCTTTTCTAAAATAATAATTTAAAGTCTGGGAACAGTATGTGTCCTAGACTCAAGTTGTTAAAGGACACTAATTGCGTACACGTCATTAAATGCAAATACACAAACATCCATCCAAATTTTAAAACCCGCTGCTGACTATTGGTGGTATCACGGTCTAAGGTATCAGCCCAGCATTAAACTGGATTTCAAGGGTTCGAATCTTTGCAGGATATTTTTCCTTGATGTTATACCACTCTCCCTCCATGCAAATTCGGATATACTTTCTCTAAATTCTCCTTTCCTCATCCCTACCCCATTAGTGTAAATATTCGGACAGTACGGAAGGGTAAAAATACGCAGGGAACAAAATTCACCCTTTGAACAGTAAAACGAGCTTAGTCAATTATTTTAGGTACTCGCCCAGAATCAATCCAAGTTCCTAGAAACCATAAGTAAGCCTATTTAACCACTCGTTCACAGGGCCAGACACTCTTAGGCAATCCACTTCGAAGAGGAAAATCATTACTCAGCAAAGTGGAAACTGGAGCTCTTATACCAGTCTGGAATCAGAAACCTACGTCGAAACTACGTCCATATTTTATGATAGGATGACGCAGCCTGTAGAAAAAATATAACCATGACACCAACGATACATCCAGGGATAAATTAAGAACGTAATAAAGTGGTTCGCCATATCTAGGTTTAGTTTTCACTTCTATAAGGGAGCCCCCTACCAGAACTCTGAGGCGCGTCGCTGACGTCAAGAAATCCCGCGTTATTTAAATAGTGTTTTGTTATTTCAAAATATGATTTAAGCTAAGATAGAGAGGAAAGATATCAACCTTTCCCTGTGGATTTAAACACATTGATTTTAAGTTTTAATATATTCTTAAAAATTCATGTAAAGATGAAACTAAACTCATTTTCAAGAACGTTTCACGCGAAATGTCTTAGCGCTGAGATATGTAAATAGTTAGAAATATAGATCTAGTCTCCCTCAAACAAATGGGACAATTTTTAACAGGGCCACAACTCACAACAGAACATATCAAGATTGAAGATTGTTCGAGTGATTTTGAAACTTTATAGCAGCCATTCTCGTAATAAATACAGCAGTGTGAGGATATTTCACTCCTAGTATGCGGCGACCTTAAAGTCCAGTAACATTATTATTTTGGCGAAATGTTCGATAAACTACTGGGGTAGTTGAACATGAATCAATACCGCGCAGGGAGGGATTGGGTGCCGCGGGAGGTGCTATTGTAACGAGGATGAAGAAGATAAAGTAGAATACTTTCTTTCTCTCGGTTTGGTGTGAAACTTGCCTCGCCACGATCACAAAATAATGTTAATAGGATTGGTCGAGGTTTAATTAATTGGTATGCCCAACAACAAGGTTATTAACAAATTAGAAAAGCATTTGGAGGGAACTTAAAGAGGTAATGCACTCGCATTAGCGTGGAGAGAGGATTGGTAAAACCATGTGGAAAACATCCCCTGTGCACCCAAGCTGAAATTCAAACCCCAACCTTCCCACCACCGGCAATCCAGTCTATTGCGAGACTGATGCTTTGGACAATGTCACAACCAGTGAAGGTTTGATTACTTAGTTGAAATACAATTACCCAAAACTCTCGGGCGGGTAAAGAGGTAATACATAAAGTTTCATTGATTTACTAAACGTAATGATTGTTTGTCTGTAGCGTGATGTGAGCGACCGATTAACCGCCTCTCAGTGTTGCAGGGATGTTAGGTTAGTAGACGCACCAGCAAGGGGCTGTCCCAGAACGGTCAGTCTTGTTAAGCAAAGAGCGCTCCTTTCCCCGGCAAATTTGATATATTTGAAGTAATAGCCTATTATATTGAATACTTAAGGTATCAAAGTGGTTTAACATTGGTATATATATTACAATTATATGAAATAATAGTTTTTTTTTCACTATTATGACTGAGTTTAACTCTATGGAGAGCATTGGCTCACTAAGCCAAAAGTTACGTGTTCTATTCCCGTATCCGGGTGTAATTATATTTTAATAATGTCACATCTGAATATCAGGTGGTTCAACTATATCTTAATACATGAGATTTTCAAGTATTAGTATTAATATATTAAATATTACATACATTCTTTTTTATTTCATAAATAAAATTCCTTGTTATATTTTCAAATATAAAAAAAAGCAGGTTATGGCTTTAAGAATTTAATATGTCCATAATAAAACTACAAACAATTAAATATACTTATTATTTAAAAAACTACGCACATCTAAATTAATTAAAGACTGTAATTGTACGCAGCAAGCGTAACGGATGATGGGCGTTTAGCCACATCGGTGGACACGCGGACAGAGGGGTCAAGATAACCTAGTATGTTTTGTCAACTATTGGAAGGTCGAGGTTCAAATCCCAACTGGGTGTATTGTATTGAGGTTATTTTTCTCTAAACAGTTTGCCACTCACCCTACACGCGAGTGTGGTTAAATTTCCTTTAAATGTAATATTCTTAATCGCTAGCCATTCGTGTGGTTAAATAAAGGAGTAAATAGGGATTTAAGGAGAGACCAGCTCTGTCGCGATGGCCTATCGTAGAGAGGCGTGTTGTAACGCAACACAACACGTGCCACTCGTCATCCGACCCGTCGGTTGATTGACACTCAACGGCGATGACGTCACGACCGTGACCCGCTAACCTTGGCAAACATTTTTGGCACCCGACGCGGGGAGTGCAAAAGTGGTTTTGTTTATTGCGAGCCCGTGCGTGAATCCTCGCGGCGATGAACGGGACCTTTCTGCACCGTAAGATTGGAGGGGGGGGGGGGGGACACACGACTAGCGCTCCTTTCAGAGATTGTCTTTTAAGGTGGAAGGGGGGCGGGTTGTTTGAGAGGTGTGGGGGGAAGTTTGAGCTCAAATTCAATGAGAGGATTAAAAAAACATAAAATTAGAGTCATACAAATTTTACATGAATGGGTGACTTTTAGAATTAGAAGTATGACATGTAATGAGATGAAACAAAATCATAAATTGTTGACTACAAATTCAGAATGTAGAAGTCATCAAAGTTTTTTGAATAACCAATCAGGAGGTAGTTTCCTAGAGCTAGGTGATATAATTATTGTCAACCATCTTTTCATGAAAATGGAACACGATTATGCAGCTAAAATGATTCTTGTTTAATACATGAGACATTCAATCCAATAATAAATATTTAATTACTATGTTAATTGGTCTCCTATAAACAGACTGTGGCGTAATTACAATGGTTTGCAACCTGTGTGTTGATATGCATTAAAATAAGTACATCGTAACTGTCGACTATTTCACTTAGTACAAAAATACACCACTAGATGGCATCAGTTTATTTTTTAAACCTTTCTTTCAAGACTGAAAGTTTATATTTTGTAAAGTCATAAAAAATGTTGTGTAGATAGACGTTTGTCAAGGTAAAAAAACTTAATGACTACAATTTATATTTTCGTGATTGTGAGAGCAGCCTAGCTGGATCCCGAAGCAGTGGCGCACCCAGAAAATTACTTTAGGAAGGCCATATAATGCATCAAAGCAACATTTGTTTAGAATGCGAGACAAGTTAAGTGCGTCAAGCCGTATGCTTCTTGAACAATGAGCTTCAATCGTGGTCTTCTTGAATATTATTGTTAGCACCGCAGCTTCCCTACACAGTTGGGTTACACGTTGGGTGGAGAGAGAGAGAGAGAGAGAGAGAGAGAGAGAGAGAGAGAGAGAGAGAGAGAGAGAGAGAGTGAGTGGTAAACCATTTAAGAAAAACCGCCCTCAGTACACCCGACCGGGATCAAACCACAATATCCCTGTCATCGGCAGTCCTGTCTCTTGTGAAAGTGACGCCTTAGACCGCGCGGCCACCGAAGCGAGTTCTTGAAATATAAGTCTTTATAATATATAACTTAGTTGTACTTTTTTAATAAGTTTTAAGTTTTTATCACAACTATTTTAAATCTTGAAAAGTAAAAAAAGGAGGTAGAATTACTCGCTTACCTCCCTCCATCTCCACTGAGTCCCAGGGTGCAATGCGAGACGAATAGCTGCTTGCTTGGACTCATACCTATCTGGTGTTTATTTTTGCAGAGCGTCTTACTACCCGTCCAAGTTATCCGCGTATTTACACTGATAGGGTAGGCATGAGATTCGGATTTAGAGGGAATTTACTCAAAGGAGGAAATAATTTAAGGGAAAACATACTCAGGTCACACGACCGGGATTCTAAACATGACCTTCCAGTCACTGTAAACTCCAGTATATAATGAGAGTCACGACTTAGACCATGCCACCCTCGATGCACGAGCTAAGGTGTTGATATATCTGGAGTAAAAATGTTTCATTTTTAGTTTAATTTTATTGGGGATTGTTCTTTCTGAACAAACTGCTTATATCATCACACAACTTCTAACTAGCTTAATTATAGAACAAACACAATATCCTATCCTATACCCAATCCGTAACCCTTCAATTCATCACTGTGAATAGGGAAGCTACAATTCCACCAATAATTACTTTTTAGGCCATGCTGGGAATAAAACCCGGGACACTTAACGTAATAGGTAGATGCGATACTAGCTGAGCTAAGATGTCGGGTCTAAAGGTTAAAGCACTGTTAAAAGATTCACCCGCCAGGATTTTGTTCTATATAATATTATTATTATTTTATTATTATTATTATTACTACTAGCACCACGTCTTACTACCCGTTCGGGTTATACACACTTACGCTAATGTGTAATGGTAGGGTGATTGCGAGATTAAATGGAGGACCTACAGTTTAACGTGGAATCCGAACCACGGTGGAGGCCTGGCATTCCACACATTCACAAGTTGTGATTAATACACGTCTTCTCAGAGGTGAAAGAAGGATTTAGCAATCAGATAAATCTGTGCCGGGAGCGAGGATTGAACCCAGAAGTCTGACACCTTATCCCTAGACCGCCAGGTCACCTGCTCTATATCGGCGAATTGGAATGAGAGCCAACGACGACCTAGTGGTTAAAAGAAGACGAAAAACAAAGAACTGTTGAATGTTTACTTGAACCAATAACACCCAGACATACATCTCTTGCCACCCGTGCGCGTTATATACACATGTGACGCAAATAACAAGGAGGGGGGGGGGGGGGAACGTTAGTTCGAGAATCGGGAGATGCCAAGAAAAGGAGAGATAAAGAACCAGACCAGAAGTAGGAAGGTTAATTTTATTTACCATGAGTAGTGTATACCTATAAAACGTTTCCTTTCAGATGTAATTTTGGCGACCTTCCCGGTACACTGGGAATGTAAGGATCGCGAGTTATGGGCAGTGTATTTTGCAATTTTTATAGCTAAACTTTTTTTTGGCCAGATTATTAATTAATTAACTCAGCACCACGTCTTTCTGCTCGTTCGGGTCATACGCTTAAGTACTAATTACGCCAATGGGTTAGTCATTGGGAAGGTCGAATTTAAAGGAATTGAACCTGCATTTGCGTGGATGGAGAGTGGAAAACTATTTAGGAAAAACCCCCTCCAATTCCCCTAACCGAGATTCGAGCCTCGATCTGCCCGTCCTCGGCAGACTAGCTCAACACGAAACCAGCACGTTAGCTAACTACGCCACTGAGGCGGGTTTTTTGGCCAAAATAAATCAAATATTGCTCCAGTAGAAACATAGGAGTTTAATTTTCTTCACATGCTGATACCAACAGTTGTAGAATATCTGTCATTAGCATGCATATTAGCGTTTGATGAGAAACTTTTAAATTAAGAAAAAAAAGTTGTCATTAAATTCCAGGACACCCCTAATAGGTATTCAAGAACTTTTGAGGTCACCATGTGAAGAAAATCCCACGCTATGGTTCTACTGGTGAATTATTTGATTTATTTTGACGAAAAAAATGTTTTGACATAAAAATTGCAAATCACTGACCTTAACTGATAACACCAGAAAATGTATCAAATAAGTTAAAACCAAGCGACAGCAGCAATTATTTCAGTTCCCTTCTCAAACTCACGCATCGACTACTGCGCTTGGTTGTTGAATGTGTACCTAACGTCGGGGTTTCCTGGTCTGCTATGTGCCAAATATTATATCAATGCTTCAACATTATAGTTAAACCTTCTGTGAATTTATCTCCTTTCCCTTAGATTCAGTGTTCTGAAGTTTTTACTGGAAATGTTTCATTCCTAGCCCGGATACACGAATCAAACCAGAGGCTTTTGACTCTGTGGAACGGTGATTTTCCTATTTATCTTTAGGGTGCGCATTTTTTTTCCAGATTGTTAATTATCGCCAGATTTTAGGTAGAAGCTTGTTCATTTTTATTGAGCGTGGTTATTCAGTCTAAGACGTCAGGATCGCAATAAACTGGATTGCCCACGACAAAGGAAGTCGGGGTTCAAACTTTAACCGGGTGTGCTGGAGGGTGGTTTCATCATCTCCTCTCTAAGCTAATGTGGGTGCATTTTCTGTAAGCTTTTATCACAACCCCAAAATATAAGTAGCTAACAACAACGGTGTTGAAAGTACTGACTAAAAATAAATTGAATATGTCGTTTTTCAAAAGGTTTATTTGGTTGCAAACGAATTATAATTTCGAAAGAACGAACAGAATTAAAAATATAGAAAGAAGATTTGGAAAACACAAAGTTCAATAGTGCTTTCTAAAGTGTCCCATCATAAAAGCATTCCTGTCGAACGGAAATGAAATACGATGGAGTGTTCGTCCAAAGAATGACGTCGATCAAAAGAAATGACTCGTGTGTGTGAAATGAAAGGATAACAGCCTGATCGTTGTTGAAGATGCTCGAGTGAAAACATACACCACTGAGCTTCTTAAAATAAAAAGGAACATCGGAATGATGGGGACTATAAACATTCTAGGACGACCTTGGTGCCATTTGGCCAAAGTCATCTGTTAGTTTGCTTCAGAGCAACGGGGCGTTCATTTCCATGATTATTGCAGCATGGTGTGGGAGGCTTATGGCCTCCATTAAACCAGAGATTCGCGAATTTTTTTTCCCCCTCTTCATTTCTTAGCTACTGAGCTGCCGTATAAATAGGTTTCCTGAACTAGTTATAATAAGGCCAGTAATTACCCATTATTACTATTATTATTTATAGGGAGGGGGGATGGTTGTTTGCAGCGGCTCGTGATAAAGCCTTCCAAAATGATTTTTAATCATAGAATCCTTCTTTGCGTTATAAAGGTGTTTAAGTCATAATTGGGGTTGTAGGGCTTATTTAACTGTTTTAAGACTTCAATAAGATACCCGACTAGGCATTGAGGAGAAATGCAAACATAAATTACTATTTTACTTTTGGGTTAGAGGTAAGGTGAGGTTTGAATCCCCAAAGCAACATTCCCTATTGGTACATCTTTGCAAAAAGGGGTAAAGGAATAGAGAAACGACTACGAACAAAACGTATTTAGGTCTAGTTTTTTGAGAAGTAATAATTCTGGTCGACGTAAGAAAATAAAAGTCACAAGATTCCCTCCCCATCCCCCATTTTTAAGTTTTAATGCTTCCAGTCTATTGTGTCCTCCTTTCTAAATGATTACGTTTAACACTATGGTAATATTATGGTATGGAGATGAGGAAGATTATCTAGATAAAGCAAATTTAAGAAAAAAAATACCCTTAATATAGTCAGCCGGGATTCAAACTCTAACATCATAATCACCTGCAAACCAGACTATACGAACTTGGTGTAGCTAGTCCACGAACCCACCGCTTGCGGGTTTCAGAAACCCCTTAAATAATAAAAACAAAGTGTATTTGTGCGAGGTAATTCAATTGTAAACTGGATGGTAGCCTCATGGCAAGTTTGCAAGATACGCACCCGAGACAGAAGTGCATTCCATTCGAACAGTCGTCGGCTAAGTAAGCAGGCAAGCAGTATACCGCGGGGAGTAACCTTGAACAGTGGATTAGCACACAATGTCTCGTTATGTCACCCGCTGGGACCAACATTTCGTAAGTTGAATGTCTAGATATACCAAGAAGTCGTCAGCCTTGCGAATAAAACTGATGGTTTGTGATTAATAACGAATATATTTCCACCAGGATCGCTAGTGTTTTACAACCCTAGTAAATGTTTTTCTGAGCGTCTTCTTTTCTCCCCTCCAGTGTTGCCAACTGTACGATCTGGATACTACTTTTGATATAATTTCATCACCTGTACAATCCAAATTTAGGATTTTTCTAAAAGTAATATCCTATGGCCTTGCTATAAAGTAACACATTTTACATAAATTTATATTTTTTAAAGAAAATCGGTGGGTTTATTAATATTATGTCAGAAAGTAGTATCCTACCGGTATAAATACAATCCATTTCAGGTCCATGTACTATCGCTAGAGACTATACTGTTGGCAACACTGCTCCCCTCCTACCCAATAGGCAACCTTGAAAGAAAGAATAAATAGGAGATATTGTGATCACCTTCAATCAAACCATCGTACTAGTGCTTTCTAACGGTGAAATATGGAACCAATTTAAAAAAATTTAGTGACCGCATAAACTTTGTCCATTTTATGGTTTATATATTCAACAATTTGTATTTAAACGGGGAACCCCCGTTTCGTCACTTGGGTTTACAAGGTTTGATTGCGTTAATGCCATGAATTTCAGAGACTTATCCTGATTGATTCCTAGGAGAGACACAGCGACCAGACCCCAGCACGTTACTTTGAATATTTAGTGAAAGTGAACAGCCACACTGATTACACGTGCTTGGTTGGCCAGTGAAAGTAAAGTAGGGGTTCAAACCTTGGCCGCGAGTCCTGAGGTGGATTTTCCTAAATGCTTTCTTTATCACTTTCACTACACGCAATTGCGGTGCACGTCCTCTAAACGTTTAAATGAAAGAAAAATACCAGTGTCACTAATCTATATTTAACTGTCTATCGAAGATAAATGATTGTAAACACTTCTGTGGTTAGATTTTAGCAATACATTTCTATAGTTAGAACTAGAGTTTGCCCGCTGATTCGCTCGCATTCAAGTCGGATAAATTAACTTTTATTTCCAGCGAATCATCTAAACTACCAAAAACACTTTTTCATACATGTATGAGACAAGGAAATGTTTTACATGTGGACGTCGCCACACACTGACGACTAACTTTAGTAACGAACCAAACTAAACTGTTTAAATAGTTTAGATTTAAGATTAAAAAAAACTAACTACACTTAATTTACACGCAAAACCGAAAAAGCTAAACTGAAAAAGTAGCTGAATTGGAGACACATATGCAGTCTTACATGGAGGAATTGTTGCAATGAATACCGAAATAAATAGTCCATAATTCAAATCCAAGAAACCAAAATAAAGTAAATTGAAAGAAGCAAACTATATTGAGCCTCCTATCACACCAAACAAAATGATTGTGATTTTGACTTAGTACCAAACAGTAACCAAGACTATTACTCGCGGCGCTAACGAATTCAAAACAACCAACAACTTTAAATACTAGAAAATAATGAAACCGACTCAAGACCAATGCTTTATATGTGCAAGATGATTCCCGAAGAAGCGCGAACTCCATACTTCCCTCCTGCTGGTCGAATCAAGTAACATGCTTTGTACCCGTGCCAAGCAGCCGCGACGTATGTTTACCTCTTACTCCCGGTTTTTTCGGCACTGCTTTACTCGCTTATGAGTTAACGTGATGGTTAGTAGGTTAACCTGCTCCCCGGAAAAATAAGGAGTACAACAGAAAAAAGTCCCGTCTCGATCCGAACCATACTTTTTTAGTCTAGACTCTATTGGGGTGGGGGATGGAGGGGGGGGACAGATATTTTTGTACAGAAAATCGAATGTACAGAAAATTTAGAGTTTTATTATACACATATAGTAGATAACATCGAAAACTGTGAACAGTAGATAAAATTTAAACTTATTTTTTTGCGGCCAACATTGATGGCATTTTACTATATTGTTTATGTTATTCTAAAGGTATTGATACTATCTATTAAAAGGGACGGTTGCAGATAACGTGACTCGATGTATGAATATATTAAAACTGTTTTAGTAACTTTAGTAATTAACTTTTACCGTCCTTCCTATCAAAATCGTACTATACACACAGCCCGGTTACCTTAAGTAAAACAATTAAAATAATAGTGTTCACATTAAAAGGAGGAATTATTTTTTATTATTATGTTGCGTACATATAACGAAGAACTAAATCTATGGAGTAAGGATGAGGAGGGTAGGTTATAGTACGTGCACACCCATTAGTGTGGAGACAGGATGGGAGAAGCAGGTGATCAATGTGGAAAAACCATCTCCAATGCACCTAGTCGAGATTCAAACCACTACCTCCCATCAACAACAATCACGTTTATGGCGATCCCGACGTCTTATGGTAGGCCG
This sequence comes from Timema podura, assembly GCA_033556935.1. Lineage (NCBI taxonomy): Eukaryota > Metazoa > Arthropoda > Insecta > Phasmatodea > Timematidae > Timema > Timema podura. Next base: position 254,654 of record JAVRXN010000003.1, read on the forward strand.
TGCCACATCGGCTCGTATCGTTCCACACCGGATCTGAAAATATTTCCCGATTTCGAATTTTTCCCCATTTTCATACAAAACAATGAAGAAATGAGCCGATTAAATGCGATACGGACAAGTGTGCCTCAACCTTTAATGTTTAAATCACGTGAGGGCGAGGAGGAATCATTGGTTCTCGCAGGAGGTATATTTTGATTTTGGTAGGAAGCATGTTCCGGAAGTCTTTATTTCCTAAAAGAATCCTACTGCAAAGTATTTTGGTAAGATAAAAGGGCCTCTCAGAAGGACTTACTACTACCGTTCTAGTAGGCTCTTTATCCTATCAAATTAATACTATATAGTATAATTTTGGTACGAAATAAGGCCTTACAAAAATCAGTGTATAGCTAACCCTGAGTTACCACCAGAGACTATAATATGACTGATACCTTAGCGTTGAGCCTACAGTAGGCGTTGTCTGTACATCATGCTTCACAGTCCGGCAAGTCATCTGCACACACATACACACACGTTATCTGGTCGTGGCATCCTATTGTTCGACATCCTTCAGTGCGTCCACAATACGTGCGAGATAACGAGTGTGACCCAGGTAAACAAGGAACACATACTTGGCAACCTTTCCACCTGGACCGACTCGTTAGCGACGTTCAACGCGGGTCAAGGGGACACTGGTTTGACCCTCGATCGTGTCTAAAACTATTCAGTATCCGTGGATACTAAGATCGTATTATACTGCACTTTAGACAGTGTAATTATAAGAAATGTAAAGTTGATAAAAAATAATTTCAGCTGTAAAAATTATGTGATACAAAACACATTTCTTGGCGTATGAATAGATTAACTGTTCTTCCCCATGCATCGCGTTTTAATAGTTGGCTAGAATATCCACATACTTACACTAATGGGTAGGGATGAGTAAGGTGGAATTTCAAAGAAAGTGTATTCGTATGTGTGTGGAGGATGAGTTGTAAAACATTTAGGAAAAACTGTGTACACCCGATAGGGATTCGAGATCCCAACCTTCCGGTTATCAACAAATCAAACAAGACAATACTGAGCTCACACGGGTGAGAACACGGTTTAAATGTAAAGCTCGTTGATTCTGATTTGCCTGTTGCAGGGAGGTCGGGGCTCAAACCTCGTTCGAGTGTATTGAGGTTGTTTATTCTAAAATGGTTTCCCACTTTGACTCAGGGCAAATACGGGTGCATTGCCTTTAAAATTGTACCGTTCTCATCCCCACTCAATTAGTGTGATTAACAAGGGGTATAACACGAATGGGTAGTGAAACGCGGTTTAAAAAAAAGGTACAATACTGACGTCTACGTTCTCGTGCCCAACGGTCCGGGTTAAATGTGTTGCTGTTCAAGTTAGTGTGTAAGTCATGGGTTGATCTGATCCCATGTTTGAAGAATACGTGTTAAAAGGAAGTATTTATGTGGCTCCTGTCATACATACCCCAACAACGTCATAGTTAGGGCAGTCCCAGATGTTCGTGGCTAATAGGCGTGGTCGATGCCACGCCCACTACCGGTAGTTGGCTATGATTAAATAAACCTAACATGATGACACGAGGGACACATTAAGGCAGGGCTGGGCTCGACGTAAACTAGCACATGAAAATACGACACCATATGAAGTCCCATCTTACCTGCTTTGCAGTTTCAAACACATCACCCTCTTGTGGTGTGTGTAGACACGGATTATTTCTGTACCCCCATTCAGGGTGGTGAGGCACGCCTGAAAGGTCTCTTTTCCTAACAAAATCCAACTATGTAGTAGGATTATGACTGGGTAAAAGGCCTTTAAGACCTATCTTCCTACCACGAACAAGTATGTAGTTTAAACTTTAGGATTTTATTTCGTGTAAAATTTATATTAACATTGAAAACACCCTTGTATCTCTTCGACTTAAATATCACGATAAAATAATTACCAGTCAGAAGGAAATTAATGTTTTGGAACAAGTTAGCGCTATTGTAAGCCTGTGGATTCGATAATAGAGAAGTTAAGGTTTTTTTAGCACCACCGTCTTACTGTCCGTTCGGGTTATACGTTTATGTACTAATTATGTTAATGCTTTTAAGGATTATGAAGGTTTTATTTAGAGGAAGTGTACCCAAATTTGAGAGTGGGAGAATCATCTTGGAAAAACCACCCTCAGTACACCCGACCGAGATTCAAACCTCGATCTCCCTATCATCGATAGTCTGGTCTACAGCGAGTGTAGCGATTTTAGGGGTTATTGATTTATGTCAAGTTTAAAAAAAATATGATAAACCTTGATACCTTGATTTTAATTATGAATGCATTTTTGGAATAAATTCAAATACTTTTTTTACTGTCAATATTGATAACGTTTTACTATATTATTAGTGTTATGCCAGCTGCAGATAGCATGATTTCACATATTCATACGTGAAAGTAGATCTAACTCTAATATATTATGTTCATCCGTAAGAAAATTAGAGTATAGCTACACTTAACAGATGGGGTAAGGTATGATTGTTTACGTCAAATCTCAAATATTATGGGACGCCATATAATGTGTCTAATGAAAGAAGACAGACGGACATGAAACACCACCAGCAACATATTCATACCCTCTATTTTCTTGAAAGACTGTTGAAGAAGTTACGAATCGTTCAGTCACCACATTTGCTTCTTAACAGATTACTTAATTATTTAATAGGCTAGTAATAGCCAGGACAAACTTTTGTTATTTTATAGATATCTTAGATTAAATCATTAATTTTTCAAGGTTGGTATTCATAAAACAAAATAATAAGAGTTTCCCCCTCTCCCTTTTTCAGGTTACAAATTAATGATTCTCTATGTTTCTCATGTCGAGAAATAATTTAAAATTGAATTTTTCTAAAATATTTTTTTAGATCATGTGTATATAATAAAATGTATACTAGTCATATTGTATTTTTATTACTGCTGTCAAAATTTGTCCTCATCTTTGACAAGTGATGGCTGGACAAGTCACGATTCGGCGTATGAAATTAGATATAATAACTTTTTAAAATGTTATATGGTAAACAGAATATAACTTGTAAATTTTTTCAAATACTAAGGCGTTTACACATATTTGGATAAAGTTTGTTTAAATTTTATAAAGTTTCTCTGGAATAGCTAATTAATTTATCGTATGTTTCCTTTTTATAATATTTTCCAGACTCCTGCCGAGTCATTTTAAGGTAATTCCAGTCAAGGTCTTCTTTCATCACCGTGCAAGTACGAATATAGTCTCATATCACGCGAACAAATCACGCAAACTATTATACTAACTTAACCTAAGGTGGTACATCCAACAACATGGCCATGCATTCATGTTAGTTGGGTAGTAAGAAGAACAATACTTGAATTTTTCAGTCATTACTTAAAACTGAATTCAAGACCTCTAGGTATAGTAGACCCTGATAAATATAATAGTTAACCCCCTGAATTATATAATAACCGCTTTATATATATATATATATAGATATATATATAATATATATAGTTAATATTATATATTATATAAACGCGTCTTACAACTGGTTCGGGTTAAACGCATATATACTAATTACGCTAAGTGGTTTTAGGGATGAGGAAGGTCATATTAAGAGGAAGCTTACCCGCATTTGCGTTGAGCGAGTGTGGAAAACCATTTAGGAAAAACCACCCTCAATATACCCAACCGAGATTCGAACCTCGATCTACCCGTCATCGGCAGTCTAGTCTACTACGATGGTGAACGCTTCAGACAATGCGGCCACCGAAGTGGGTGATTTTTTTAATAAAAAGCCTATTTTCAACCACCGACATTGATTGAACGCGACTACAATTTGGCATTATAGAAATATGTCTTATATAATTTATTAATTATAAAGTCCATCTAAAAAGTTGTCAAAAGCGTCCACTAACCTACTTCATTATAAATTTATGTGTAATTTTTATTTACAGCATTAATTAAACGGACTAATAATGTAAATACAACTGTTATATTTTATTTCCGCCACTGTGGAAACACTAGTTTCAAATTTCAAGTAACGGGCGTCCTATGAACATTACATTGTAGTTTACTTCCCTGACCGCTTGGGCAAGTTAACTATATACATACTTTCCTCCGCCTATTTCCCACCTTTCCACGGACCTATGTACTTCTTCCCTTCACGGACCTATGTACTTCTTCCCTTCATGGACCTATGTATTTTTAACCATTACTCTTCCCTTCACGGACCAGACTTTCTGACTGTACTTCTTCCCTTCAGGACCTATGTACTTCTTCCCTTCACGGACCTATGTACTTTCCTTCCCTCTTCCTTCACGGACCTATGTACTTCTTCCCTTCACGGACCTATGTACTTCTTCCCTTCACGGACCTATGTACTTCTTCCCTTCACGGACCTATGTACTTCTTCCTTCACGGACCTATTGTGTTTTCCGACAAACGCGAAGAAGAGTAAGATAGGAAAGAACGCAAAGATATTACACACTTCAAAAAAGGGTTTTCCCCTTTCATTCTTAACTTCCGGTAATTTATCTTCTACTAATGTAAGCGAAGAACATTTTTAAATTTCATTAGTACGTTTAACTTAGTCTTATGGCGTATGCAAGAAAGTCAGTGAATGCTTAGTGGACTGATAGTGTGGTCCCGAGCACACTTATAGGTCCACCTTTTAACCTATGATGACGCAAGCAAACCCGCGCTAGTGTCCACTTAGCATCCACTTTGTCGAGTTCTTGCATACAGCCCTTGGTGGTAGAGATGAGCAAGGTAGATTAGTGAAAATGCATCCACATTAGTGCGTAGAGAGGATACATAAAATCCCTCTCTACAAGGCCTAGATTCTGACCTCATCGGTAATTCAATCTAATTACAAGCCCGACGTCTTATATCACGTTAAGTCGTAACAGTTCAGTATATTACGAGCCTGACGCCTTATATCGCGTGGCCATCTGTGCGTGTGACGAACTCTTTCTTTTGTGTTGATGCGTGTGAATGTTTTAATGAGAGGTTGTTGGGTTCATTGCACTACGTTTTGCATTAGAATGAGACAAAAAATTGGAAACCGCTCCTTAAAAATATCTACAACAAATTTTACTTTTTCTCGAAACCTCGGAGAGAAAGTATTGTGATCGCCAAAAAAGTTGAACTCTAGATTTTGATAAATGTCGAAGTTTCATGACCCCCTGAAACAAAAATAAATGGTATGGCGCATCGCACAGACTTTCTCTCGCTTTTATCTTAAAATATAATTTACTGAAAAACTCTTAAAATTTGTGAAACTAAAATGAGGTATAGTACATTGTTTCAGAAACACTACACCAAAGATCATAAATGAAATAATATACACCGTTACTTACTTAATCTATGTCATTATGTCTATGAACTAGGGAAAATTGTTACAAAAAAATTGAGAAAGAGAAACATCTTTGTCCACCAAAGAGCATAATAATCAAATTTATTTCAAACCTGAATTAAAAAGTATTATATATTTGCTATAGTAAAATAGTGTTATAAATATATTTCAAGTAATAATATATTTATATATACAACTTTACAATCATAAGTTATTTAATATCTCACATTGTTACGGAGAATTTATGAAAATTGGAAAACTTCCCCATGTAAGGTACTCTCAAAATATTTTTTATAAGAAAATTAGATTTTCCATCTTGTTTATAATGATATGATAAACAGTGTATAGATATAAAATTTGATCAAAACCATTAGAGGATTCTGAGAAAATTGAGATTTTCTTTTTGGCCTTCAGTAAACTACCATTAATTTTAGGGTTTGATGTCTAATTCCAAAAACCCTCGGGGGGACGGGTCATTAGGAAAACCCCAGATACCAAGTTTGAGCCCAATCGGTGAAACAATTTCGGCTCTAGCCTGAGGTACAGACAGACAGACGGCACTGCTGAAACAACTTTTTTGGTTTAAGGGGGTCATGAAACGTCGATATTTATCAAAATCTCAAGTTCAATTTTTTTGATGATCACAATACTTTCTCTCCACGGTGTCGAGAGAATAAGTGGTTTTCTCAATGCCGTCTGTCTGTCTGCCTCGGGCTAGAGCCAAAACTATTTTATCAATTGGGCTAAAACTTGGTATCTAGGGTTTTAATAAGGTCCCCCCCCCCCCGAGGGGTTTTTGGAATTAGATATCTAACAAGCTAAATTTAAGGGTAATTTACTGAAAGGCAAAAAGAGAAAAAATCGATTTTCTCGAAATTCGCTCAAACGATTTTGATTAAATTTTATATCTAGACACTGTTAATAATAATTATAAACAAGATGGCAGTTCTTATTTTCTCATGACAATGTCTTTGAGGGTACTTTATATAGTATAGATTTTCTAGTTTTCATCATTTCTCCACTACTATTTGAGATATTAACGATAGTTATTGATTATTTTTTTAATTCGAACATTTTCGGAAATGGCTTTAACGATTTTGTTCAAAATGGATATTTGAAATGTTTTTGACGTAATAAATAACACTGTATACTTGTTTTAAGACAAAGATTTATTTAATAATAGTTTACTCATGTTTTATTTTCGAAAATTCGAAATTATTTGAAACGGCCTTGGCGGTTTTATTCAAAAATAGGTATTTATGGGATGGTCAAATGGTCTAAGGCATCACTTTTGCAATAGACTAGACTGCCGATGACGGAGAGATCGGGATTTAAGTCCCGGTCAGGTGAACTGAGGATTTTTTCCTTAAATGGTTTTACACTCTCATTCCACGCAAATGAGTGCACACTACTTTTATATTCAGCCTTCTTAATCCCTAACACATTAGCGTAATTAGCAGATATGCGTATAGCTCGAACGGGTAGTAAAACGCGATGCTAAAAATATATCTTTGTTTTTCTAAAGCAAAAACTATTTGAAGGTAGTTTATTGATGACTGATTTTTTAAAGATTTAATGTTTTTTAAATGGCTTTAACAATTTTCTTTTAAAATTAATATATTTATAATTTTTTATTTGAGTAACAAAACAATACGTTCATTTTTCTAAGAAAAACCTATTTTAAGGGTAGTTTACTGATTGATAACCGATTTTTAAACGTGTTGTTAAAACTAATAGACTGTAAGAAAGTGTGTATGAGCGTGTCATAGCGTAACATTGGTTTTCTATCTTCAAAACTACTTAAATATGTCAAACTTTACTCATTTAAAGGCGTTAGATTTCCAAATAGTTGTATAGGGACAAAATCGTACTTTTAAAAAATTGGCGGGGTGTAGACAGGGTGGATGAGTCATTGACTGACCTTTAAGTGAGAAGTGGAGCCACTTGTTAGGAATTCAATTGAGACGCTGACGGGCGCTAGTAAAATAAATATAGATAGCTGCCAACCAGATGTGAGAAGGTTTGTCCAATTTATTTTGAACTTAATTTTATTGCGCAGTCCGAGTGGGCACTAAGACACAATGTGTGTATTTTTTGTTAATTTTTGTGTGTTGACAGGGATAAATAATAATAATAATTTCATAACAACACGCAACAGTGGGCACATGGGTTAAGGCGTCAACTTTGTCTGGCCTAGTTTGCTGCTGACGGGGGAGGTCAGTGTTCGAATCCTAGCCGGGAGATCTGAGAATGTTTTTCTTAATTGGTTTTCCTCTCTCCCTGAGGGCACATTTTCTTTAAAACTCTAACTTTCTCGACCCTACTCCATGAGTGTAATTTATATGATACCCCGAACCGGATAAAAAAAAAGTAATGACAATTTATTTAATACGTAGTTCCACCCCCAACCGTGAACGTTTTAAAGCGTGCGATTGGTTACGTAATCTGTGTCGTCACAAACCAACAAGGAAAGAGGTTGAGGGAGAGGGGAATGCAGCAAAGAAGACCTAGGGCCAGATGGTTTCTATCAAGTTATAGGCACCCCGAGCCATTTTCGGTCCGTGACCTCGGTTAAGAGACATCCCGCGACGCTCCTCCCCTCACCTCCCCCCGACTAAAATATTCTCAGATAGCCAAGTTTCGCGGAATGTCCGCGCATGTTATGCTGAATCCCAGACATACACTTTTAAGTTTTTGAGTTCGGTGGCCAGGTTTCAAGCAGCGGAAATGGGTGGAGTGAAGGGTTAAGAAAAGAGGGGTACCTTATAAAGATTATTTATTCAAGTGGCGGCTCATGGGTTGTGCTCAGGCAAAGGGCTGTCGAATGTTGGTAAAGGAAGGCGGGAATTACCTTGATCGTCTAGGCATTTTTCTTTTATAACATATGTTTTTTGCCACGGCCAGAACTCACGTGTATAAAATGCCACGAGTGTTTTATTTTAAATTTATCTTTCAAACAAGGCCCTTTTAAAGGCTGTTCACATCGTAATGATAACAACGATTTATTCTAGCAATAGGAGAAAACTTTTGTCGTTTTTGCACGTGCAAAGTTTAAATATTATATTAATAAAACAATACATAAATGGTTGTAACCAGTTTATGTGAAATATCTTGCCCGTCGCCCATATATTCCCTGAGGCCTCTAGATCCTCTGGCCAGACGAAGTCAAGCTTGGAGGGGAAGTGCTAGCAAACTGATCCTTTTCGTGGTATATATGACCAACAACACACAGTAATGCGGTGAGCAAATGTGTGTATTGGTTTAAAAGGGCAGTAGTGTTCCTGAATTGGATGAAACAGTTTACTAGTACAGTTCAGTCAAGCCTTGCGTCACCTGGCCATAATCCACGAATCACTACTAGATTTAACGTGCCTTTTCTTAACAAAACACAAGTGCAACTTAAATGTGCAAATCATGCGCCCTGTAAAGCAAACCAGATTACCAGCAGGTAACTGACACAGTTATTATTGTACCATTTGTACTATTCATCCACGAGTTGTTGTTTTTAACATGCATTGCGGTTCGCTAATAAATAAGGGGCGACTTTTCTTCGGCGACGTTGTACCAAAAAAAAAAGGTTAAGGGGACGGCCAGACTGGGCGAGCGAGCGACTAAAATATAAAATAGAACACATTGGTTGTAATGAGAGGTGGCCAGACTGGAGCGCGCGCGATCGACCCGGTACAGTCTAGTTTACAGGCGCTAGGCAATATTATTGTATGTTGGTTCATTGAGTGCTAAGAAAACTTCTTATTTTGACATTTTTATCACTATCGATAGGTTTAGCACACTTGCTACTAACGGCCTAATTTAATTGTAAGATCATAATCCATACCTATATGTATGTATATATATACATATAAAACTGATATGTTAAAATACTTCAATATTATCAAAGTAGGCCTTTACGAATAAGAATCGCCATTAGCATGGAGAGAGGATGAGAAAACCACAACAATAATCACTTGTCAAAAACTACCCTCAGTTTACTGAATCAAGATTCGGAGCCTCCTCGTCAACAACTATCGAGAGCTATCTGCTAATCACGCGCTTGCTCTCACGCTTGTCAGACTGGCCGAACCCTAAGGTGTGAGTGTAAGGTCGCGAGAAAAGGTCAGTATTTTTACAGTTTTTAGAGCAATTTTTTTTGGGCAAAATAAATAAAATACTGTGACCGTAGATTATTATTATTATTATTATTACCGCGTATTACTACCCGTTCGGGTTATACCACTTACGCTAATGTGTAATGGTAGGGTGATTGTGAAATGAAATGGAGGACCTACAGTTTAACGTGGAATCCGAACCACGGTGGATGCTGGCATTCCACACATTCACAAGTTGTGATTAATACACGTCTTGTCAGAGGTGAAGGAAGGGTTTGGCAATCAGATAAATCTGTGCCAGGAACGAGGATTGAACCCCGTACCCCAGCACAGAAGTCCAACACCTTACCCCTAGACCACCAGGTCACCTGTCCCCGTAGAAACATATAGTTTAATTTTATTCACATGGTGATATTAACAATTGTTGAATCTATGTCATGAGTACAGCGGCATTATATGAGAAATTTTTTAAATAAAGAAAAAAGTTGTTATTAAATTCCAGGACACCCAAGATATATTGATAAAAAAACTGCAAAAAACACCCCCACACCTTTTATTGCATCCCCTATGCTTCCACCTTTTAAAGCACTGTATCCAGTCTCTGTACATAAGTCTACAGTTGAAAATGTTTATTTAACTGCATTTCTTGGGTTTTTCAAGCTATATCCTCCCAAATACAGTAGTCATAATAGTGATGTGGTCTTAAAGTAGTCATAATAGTGATGTGGTCTTAAAGTAGTCATAATAGTGATGTGGTCTTAAAGTAGTCATAATAGTGATGTGGTCTTAAATACACGGAAGGAAGGCGGAGCAGAATAAGGTGAGGCTAGGCCTCCAAGATCCGGGCAACACTATAATATTTATTAACATTGGCTGGTTGAAGGAATTTTATGTGAATACAAAATCAAACTCAAAATATCGCTCACAATGCCATCGCTTACTTCACCCCTCTCTTTGAAAGAAGTCAAAGAAAGGGGGATAAAAAAAGTGTTTTTATTGCTCCGTGGTTAACTACCCGCCTGTGTTGATCGCATTTTAGGAATACCCACCCTCAATATATCCGCCCGGAATTTTAACTATAATGTTTCCATGGCCAAGAAAACACAAATTATAACTGAGACTAGTAAATTTAATATTATTTGTGATGAAATAATATGTGCAAATCGAACCACCCTTGTTGTTTAGAAATTGAGTGGACGATATGGGACATTTGAACAAATTAAAGGGCAGTTTCTTCCCCTTTGCCCCCGTTCTGCTTTCCTTCTGACTTTACTACTGTTGTATTTTTGCCCTGAAAATCCGACAAACCCTAAGTAAGACTAACTGTCGAGCATTTAAGTCTGGTTTTCCGGTGATAGGGAGGTCAGAGTTCAAATCCCAGCTCGAGTGTATGAAGGGCGGGATTGCCTAAATGGTTTCCCACTCTCCCTCGACGAAATCGCGGTTAAATTTCATCTACATTATACCTTCCTCATCCCTACTCAATTGTTATTGAATGCATATAGTCCTGACAGGTAATGAGGCATGGAGGGAAAAAAAACACTCCGACAACTCTCAAACAGCGTCCAATGCATGTGTCATTACCACGACATGTTAATGTTTGCCAGATCGATCATACATGGAGGGCGCCTGACTGCCTCAATTACAACTTTTTATTAATTTGAATACTTTTTCTCGCAGTTTCTTAAAACAGTCTGCGGAGAAAATAATAAAGAAAAAAAATGAATCGACCGCTCTCTTGGAACCTGTCTTTCCACAGACAGGACGGTCAAGGCTTCAGGCCAGTTTTGCTAATCGAGACAACATGAACTTAACTTGTTTTGTTTGCCCATCACGTCTTACTCTGGCCATCCGCATATTTACACCGATGGAGTAAAAATGAGAAAAATAAAATTGAAAAGGAAATGTACTCGCATTTGCGTGTAAGGAGAGTGGGAAACTATTTCCAGCAAAACAAAATAGACGAGACTAACGTTTGGTCCGCGAGCTCAACGATACCCTATTAAAAACGACTTTGTTTTGAGGAGACAAGATTTGTTTTGGTAACAATTTACTCTGATCTCAGAAGTGCGACAATTCGCGTGAAACGTCGTTGAGGATGAGTTGATTTAACATTTTACACTGATTATCAAACTTAAAATGTGAAAGTTTTAAATTCATAGTAACTTCCATTTGATGTGAAGCGTATTTAAATAGCTTAAAGCAAGCTTTAATAATGTAGGATTTCTAAGAGTTTGCGTTGCTTCTCCCAACTTGATTCACATTTAGTTGAACTAAAAAATGAATTTGAAACACATTTAAAAAAGTGACAAATCCCCTCAGTATAATAGGCTATTATAGACCTATTGTTTTGTACTGTAACGTTGAACTAGAGGATTTGAGCTTCGACCTCCCCACCGTCGGCAGTCAAGTCTATTGCGGGTCTTAGACCATCCGAACACCGAAATGGCTACTTCTTTGTTGCCAAACTATTTTTAAGTAGAATTTTTAACTTTACGTGAAATTGGATCATTTTGAGATACAATTGCTAAAAAATAAATAAAAAATAGACCTACATTATAGGGTGAAAAAATGTTGGCCCAAAAAGTAGGCTTATACCTCAATCGACTCCAAATTTTTTCGGCAACATTCCAGAGAATATCATAAAAATATTAAATAATCAGCCTAATATAATTTTATTAAATATAATAATATTGATAGAAGATTAAAGTGTATTTTAGTTCAAATATATTTTTTAATTGTGTTGAGCACTACTCGAGCAAAAGGAAATATCCCTCAATGAAGTGTAATTATTAAAAAATTTAATTTATAAGAAAAAGTTTAAAATCTAAAAATTGAATTTAGAATTTCATTATTTTAGAGCCTTGGGAATTATCTGGTAATTTTAATACCACGCGAGTTAATAAGGTACATGGATGGTACAACTAATATTTATATTACTAACCTATTACTCTAAATTAGAAGCATAGCCCGAACGGATGGTAAGACGCAGTGCTAAAAAAGGTTTATATTATTTGCAAATTGTGTATGATAATTTATTCACAACTCTTACCCAATCACTCGTTGTTTGTCAGTCCTTTAGTAAAAGAGTAATTATTATTAGTCTATTATTTGTGTGTTACTGTGCAAGAAATAACCATCAGCGACCTAAATTATATAAACTAAGCGAACATAGAGTATAGGATTAATTTTAAGGATCTGCACTAGCATTTACTTCGACTGTAAGAGGATGAAAAACGAACTCTTTGAAGAAAGCTCCTATCCCCGATGAGTATCGAACTTCGGCCTTCACGAATGAGAGTCCGGCGCGGCATCTGCTGGTCTTACCCTGCCAGTGACTCTCTAGTTATTTATGATTGGAGATAATCATCAATGTTCACCTCGCCTTCTCCACACAACACTTGGCCCATAAAAGTTAGGGCGAGAGGTTTTTGGCAAGTTTGTGCCGACCTCGCGCGGCTGCGAATCCGTTACATCAGCACTGAACGTTATTCCTTAGAGGTCAAGAGAGATCCCCTCCCCCCCTATTTGAGACACTCAAAACTCCACCTCCGTTTCTTTCGCTCTTCTCAGTCCGTTCCTTTCTTTCTTTATTGGCCTTGGAAGAAGTTTTCGTCAAGTTGCCGAGAAAAAAACAACAACACGTGCACACATGTGTTTTGCGTCGAAGATATAAGAATAATAAAATATTCCTACAACTAATGGGTTGTTTAAAAAAAGTTGAATTGACCAATACCAAAAGAAACAAAAATAATACAAGTTTTTTATTTCTTCAAGAGGAAAAAAAGGCCGATTTTTTCCCCAAGATAAAGGGAAAACAAAGTTTTTTTAAAAAAAAAATTATTCATTTGGGATATTTGCATGCACTTTCTGAACCGAATGATTATATCAGCACAAGATTTACAAACTAGCTGGTTTTCAATGAATGGTTTTATTTTTTCTATAATATACACTAATTCAAATGCATTTACTTTAAGAACCACATCAGAACCAAGCGGACAAACGGGTCAGTATCGTCTAGTCTCGTTTGCAGGTGACAGGAGGTCGGGGTGAGAATCCCGGGTTTACTGAAGTGTTTATTCCTAAGTAGCTTCTTATACTCACTTTCCGCAATTTTATGTATTCAATAGTGTTAATATGCGGAGCTACTTCTCTTTGTTCTTACCTCTTTGCTTATGGTGTTGGCAATCCTTGTATTGAACGTATTAATTTAAAAAAACACACACGCAGCCAAACTTAGTCGCTTATTGATTAGCCGGAAGAATCCGTATACAAATAGTAAGCATCTTTATCACTAACAACCCGCCTCGGTGGCGTAGTTAGCTTACGCTCTAGTCGTATTGAGCTCGACTGCCGAGGACGGGGCGATCGAGGTTCGAATCTCGGTCGGGTGAACTGGGGTGGCTTTTCCTAAATGCTTTTATACTCTCTATCTTCACGCAAATACGGGTTCACTTCCTCTATATTCAACCTTCCCAATTCCTAATCCATTAGCGTAAATAGTACTTAAGCGTAAAACCCGAACGTTTAGTAAGTAAATAAAATTTTAAAAAATATCACCATCACCCGGATACACACCAGTGTCCGTTAGACTGTTCATCGACTGCTTTAACTACTTAGCCGAGGGGGACCGGTTAATACTAATTTTTAAATCGTCTCGACATAAATTTAAAATAATTTAATGTTTACGTCGAAAACGGATAAAATCGAGCTAAAGTACTTTTTTAATCGATTAATGCGTGAAAATGGCCACATTCCAAAACCTGTCGTAATGAAGATATTATTAACTAGCGGTGAATTCATTTATTAATGCACTATTATAAAATAATTACTACTGACAATTTTTATTGTTTTAGATATCAATAAAAATCCCTCTCGTTAGGAACGTACATAAAAAGAGGTATGGATAGCGTTAAGTGAGGTGTTAAAAACTTCATTTTATTAATTGTAAGCCACATAGAATTTACGGCCGAAGGTGAGTTTCTGCGAAACTATTCTCGCATTGAGTGGCCGTGACGCACGCCATTGTGCGGAATACACAAGGAAAAAAATAAAGATAACTATTACCGGTACTTGAATTTTACCCACTGGTAACTCTCAAAGGGGAATTTCTTGACATTAACGATATGATTCAAAATCCCACGAAGGATGTGTTTAAAAAAAATACAAAGCGTATTGTGTGTAGCGTTGACAATAGAGATGAAAATTTTCCAGTAAAAGTTTCACATAATTAATTTCCAGGGGGAGGGGATGTATTTGTTAAGGCTTTGATTATTATAATATTGAAATATCAACATATTATCTGGTTTACAGCAGACCAGGGGCATTGAGGTTAGTAACATTCAGTTACAAAGCGGTGTAATAGACACGTGAATGTAAGATCAACGGAATCGCTGTTATTGATTATTGGAATTCATGTGCTCAAGTTTCTAGTGTTTTAAGTTCTTAAAATAAATCGAACCCAAGTAAAAATTATAAAACTTGGGATGAATCGATTGCACTCGTTCCATTTAAATAGTCGAAAGATTTTTGCGGAAAAAATCAGAGAAAAATCTCCTAGCTCACATTTCTGTTAGGAATATAATGCAGTATGATATTAAACCTTGAAAATTAAAATGATAGCAAGTGCGCAGGCGTCTATTTTATTTGTGAATGGCAAAATATAAAACAGCACATATTATTGGTATTTGTGGCTCGGAGCCATTTATGAGAGAAGGCGACTATGACTATGAACACACGCATGCGCAGGAAAGGACATCGTCTTTCACTGACTCATCCAGACGCTAAATGACCGCCTAGTGCTGAATGCCACGGTCACCTGAGGAAACCTCTCCAAAACCAACACACGGCAGTTGTGAGCACAGGGTGAGCCAAAAATAGCTGCCGAACCTGTACGACAACGCGAAAAGTTCAAATACAGGGTGAACCAAAAATAGCTGCCGAACCTGTACGACATCGCGAAAAGTTCAAATACAGGGTGATGAACCAAAAATAGCTATCGAACTACACGACATCGTGAATACAGGAGGAATCAAAATAGCAACCACCAAGGCGTGAAATCAAGGTTAGTGGTGAACACACAATGAACAGAAAATAATGACCAATATGGTCAGATAACGATAAAAAGTAATAGTTATAAAAAGAGAATATTTAAGAGGGAGACCAAGACTGGACTACAAGAATCGGATAGCGGACGATGTTGGCAGAAGAAGCTACCAGGATAGGCAAAAGTGTAGGGCTGCAACAAACCAATCGCAAGATTGATGACCTAATGATGGTAACGGTAAGAAATCAAGGCAGTTATGAACACAGGATGAACCAAAAATACTTCACTACATCGCGAAATTTGCGAATATTGTTTGAAACAAAAGTGACAATGTGACATGAAAATACAGGCTGTACCAAAAATGACCAGTATGATAGGTATGAATACGATACATTTAAATATTAAGTTGGGGATGTAGAGAAAGCGAGTTAGGGGCACTGTTTTTCCAGTTTTTATGGCAAAACTTTTTTTGGTCGAAATAAATAAAATATTGCTTCAGTACAAACATATAATTTTATTTTATTTACATGATAGTTATCAACATTTCTTGAATATGTCAAGAATGTCCTGAAATTTCATGACAAATTTTTCTCTTCGTTGATAAAAAATTTTCATCTAATGCCGCTATGCTCATGGCAGATATTAAACAACTGTTGATATCACCATGTAGAGTAAATTAAACTCTGTGTTTGTAATGAAGCAATATTTTATTTATTTTGTCCAAAAAAAATTTTGATACAAAAATTCCAAAAACACTGCCGGTGGGGCAGAGTGAAGCGCGATTAATTTTACAGTTTTTATAGCATTACATTTTTTGGCTAAAATAAATCAAATATTTCTCCAGTAGCAACATAGAGTTTAGTTTTCTGCACACGGCAATAGCAATAGATCTTGAATATCTGTCAAGTGTGTCCTGGAATTTTGTCAACCCTTTTTTTCTTTATTTAAAAAGTTTTGACAAAATTCCAATACACCCTTGAAAGATATTCAAGATATGTTGATATTAGCATGTGCAGAAAACTAAACTCTATGTTGCTACTGGAGAAATATTTGATTTATTTTAGCCAAAAAATGTAATGCTATAAAAACTGTAAAAATACTTGCGATCCCTTAAGTAATTGATCTTGTTAATCTGTAGAATATTTGGGACACTTAACGAGAAATTTGTTTATGATCATTTAACATTCGAAGTAAATAGTCCTATATAATAATAATGTAATATAAACATCAAATTAAGTCACATCATTAAACAAATAATAGTTTATAAGCATTAACAATTAACTACGTTTCAAACGATCAATAGATAGTTATAGAGGAAGAGGGATATATAGTCAATATAAACCTATTTTTCAAACAAGTGTTTAGGAAGCCTCTACATGGAATTGTATAACTACTAGTATAGCTTCAAACATATGTATTAATTTACAAAGCATTAAGCGTATAACCCGAACGGATAGTAAGACGCGGTGCTAGAAATTAAATTACAAAGAATTACATTTTGAATACTTATAAGCTAATAAAAATTAAGAGAATTAAGCGTTTTTTGGTGAAAATTTAGCATTTAAAAATCTTGTTGAACTTTACTGACCAAGTGAAGCGAGATCCTATTTTAACTTGACCGTTTGTCTTTCTGTTCGGATGTTTGTTCCATGATAGCTGCCAACGCGATAGTTTTAACGAGATTTGGCAGTGGCATTCTCTGAGCCTAGGTATGTACTGTATATGGTTTTACAATCTTGTCATCAATTTCAAAACAGTTAAAGTTCTAATCATAAATTGCGAGAATAACGTTTTAAAACGCGTAAGCAACAGTTATTCTCTATGAATATGATATATACCTACTATTGAATATGATCTAAATTGGTTTTTTGTCTAACTTGATTACCAAGGAAAAATATAAACTTCAAAAGGAGAAATTATAGGAGAGATTTATCTTGAAATCCAAGGAGAAATTATAGGAGAGATTTATCTTGAAATCCAAGAAGAAATTATAGGAGAGATTTATCTTGAAGTCCAAAGAGAAATCTTAAGATTGTAGTAATAATAAGAACATGCCATCATTCTTAAAATATTATTTTCGAATGTAGTAACAAGTTCTACTGTTCACAGAACTAACTACCAGTAACAAAGGAGATTAAGCTCTTAAAAACATAGCGTATAAATTAGAGTACATAAAATTTCAAAATACTAGGCCATTTGGAAGTTTTCCTGTCAGTGATATCCATCTTACTACCCAGACGAGCTATCCGCATATTAAAGTAATGGGGTGGACAGTTTAACGTGGAATCCGGACCACGGTGGAGGGCTGGCATTCCACACATCCACAAGTTGTGTTTAATACACGTCTTGTCAGAGGTGAGGCAGGTTTAATTTAAAGGAAATGTATTAAATGGGATACGTACGCTAGATTGAGCCAGCTTGTAGGCTATATTTCTCATCCCCATTCTTTGGATTAAAATGATTCAAAATTATTGTGCAAAAAACGTATACACAATTAAAAATAAAGCTCGTCTTAAATAACTCTTACATTCTTTTAAAAAATTAATACCTCAATCCCAAGGTAATTAACAAATTGTAGAGTGGGTAATTTAGAGAAAACGTATCCACGTTATTGTGTGGAGGGTATGGGAAAACCACATGTGAAAAACTATCCCCAGTTAACTCGTACAGGATTACTACCTCGACTTCAACTTCACCGGCAATCCAGTATATCGCGAGCTTTACGCCTTAAACCGTGTGACCACATATGAGAAACTCTTCCTAGTTTGTCCCCCCCACCCCCATATCACTAATACTCTGACTGATGTGTTTTAGTATAAATGGGATGATCGTGAAAGGAAAAGACAAGAGACGTAGCCTATATATGGCGTAGAGATGTCTGACTACAACCAGCCAGGACAGTCTGCGCACGGCTTTCTAGGCTCGTAAATGCGTTACGTGGCGTCAAAAGGCACATCAAGAGAATACCGATCGCCCGCTTTGAGCGGAAAGACCTCCCCGGCGCTGAGATTCATCCTTTCCTCTTTAACGATCATGGAAAAGGAGAGGTTGGATGGAAACCCGCAAAGATTGCCGCGCGGCCATACTTGCGACCTGGGCACCAACACATACATAGGTTTAAGAGTCCACTTCACTTCGATTAACCGCGAGATTAGACACCATATTACTCTCAAACCAGAAAACCTATTGAAGTATGGTTTTCTGCATTCTTTACTTGACAACAGCGGAATTGGGAAACGTTTAGAAAAAAAATATATATATATATATTTAGTTTTTTGTTGTGTATTAACTTTTTTTGCTAACGGTCTCAATGGTAAAAATTCCACTATTTGTAAAGTATAATATATAAAATCAAACTACTGTGCGACGTCTGGTATAGTTTTATTACCTACCTAAGTTAGGTGTTATTTGTGAAATGAGATAAGCTCTTAGTAAGGGTAGTCCGACGACACCTTAGCTCATTCGGTAGAGCGTCTGTGTACTGAACTAATGGTCCCGAGTTTAATTCCCAGCATGAGCTAAAAATTATCATTGGTGTAATTGGTGCTTTATCTTTCAAAGTGATGAATTAACGACCGGACTAGAACTGGACGTTGTTTCTGTTCTAGATTTAAGTTGGTCTGTGAGTCTTGTACTGATTTAATCAGTCGGTTCATAAAGTGTACGTTAAATACACAAAATAAAATAAAAGAAAGGGTCATCGCAGCTGCGCAGTAGCTCAGACACGAGGTTATAGTTGGAAACAGCTGATTAGGGGCAGGAAGTGATCCGTTTTACACTTTACCACCCACCCTAGTCTTTTTTTTATCACCACGTCGTACTACCTGCTCAGGTAATATGCATATATTATAATTTCTCTAATGGGGTAGGGATGAGGAAGGAAGCATTTTAGAGGTAATCCACCCTCATTTGTGTGGGAGGAGAGTGGGAAACTATTTTGGAAGAACCACCCTCATCAGATCCGACCGAGATTCAAACCCCGATCTCTCCATAACTAGAAGGCCAGTCTAATTCGAGAATGACGCCTTAGACCAAGGGTGTTCAACCCGTGGCAACATTTTTTGTGGCACGCCAGCTCAAGAAAATTATAGAATTATTTTAAGATAAAAAATGACAAATACACATTTATATTTTACATAATTAGATAATAAAATAAATACGTATTTTAAGTTAGTTTGTAAACTATTTTTGCTTTGTACGTGAATAAAAATATTACGTTTTTATAGAAATTCGCCTTGAACCGGCAAATGACAAATCCAGTAGACAAGGAAGAGATAACTATTTCGGGAGTGTTCGAACATAGTCGGGAGTGTTCGGGTTCACTAATCACCGCCGAGACACTCGGGACGCCAGAATAAAAACAATACTTTCAATTCTAATATTGTGGGTACAGTATTGCGGCCCGCGAGCCAACAAGGGACAGAAACGTTGGCCCTTGGATGTTAAAAGGTTGAAGACCCCTGCACATTCAGCCACTTTACTAAATGTGTTAAAGCAATTTAAAAGCAGAGTTATTTCAATTTCTATATTGCAGGCCTATATTATGTTCATATCTCCACTAGTTGAAAACATTAAAGAAATAAACAAGTAAATTGTTTATTTAATCCAAACAAGTCTATTACTAAACATAATGTTTTGCCTATAAAGAGGCGACAGCCATTATTCATTGTTGGCCTCCTGCACAGAATCTAGAAATCAGTCTATCCCGTCCTTTGTCTATCTACTGACACGAAAAGCCTTGTCATATATCATGAGGGTGGCCATTCCACGCGACTATTGCCAAGCGACAGCGACTTGGTTGCACCCATTGCTTAACGTTCTGGCGTATTGGTCGCAATTATGGCTGTGTCCATAAAGTGTCAGGCCTGCAATAGACTGGGTTGTAGGTGACGAAAGGCTGAAGTTTGAGCCTCGGTCGAGTGCCCTTAAGGTTCTTTACCACTTGTGATTTTATAACTGTGACCGTCCCATCTTCTCCTCAAGCTAATGCGGATGCACATATACGCATCAACCTTTCTCATGCTTACTACTTAATAGCTACTACTAAATAAGGTGCTTATCTTGACTATATTAGTCATTTTTAAATAACACGTATTTGCCCTTATTGAACGTTGGGCTTTTTAAACCAAATATAGAAAATGTCACTCAAGTTCCGGTTAGTATACATGGAAAGTTTCAAGTATCTAGAGTTCATGGTATTGGATCCATAGTTGACACGATAGTCGTATCAGAAAAATAAAAATTGGTATAGGGGGTTTAGAAAATGAGGGGAAAGGGCATTGACATAGAGGACGAATACAAAAAACATATAGGTAATAATAATACTTTAGGGGGACCCCCTTAGTACGGCCCTGATTGACATATACTGGCTATTTTAATTTGACAGATATTTTATAAATTAAATAAAAGGCTCTATCTGTGATGGATCCTACTATAATAATTGATCAAATGAGTATTTAAGCAGTCTATTGACATTTCCTTTCTCTGTTAATCCCCGGGACTAGCGATTAGTATTCTGTTATTATCATTTCCCCAGCAGTCCTGCAGTTACGTGGACCTCAACACGGGTCTATTGTCCTTTGTCAGATTAAACATAATTTCCATTACTGTCTTATTTCTCCCAACAATAGTGTGAAAACCTCAGACAATTGCGTCATCATAAGATTATTCATTAACTATCCTACCACCAACTTGATTATTCATTATTGTCTCAGGCGAAAGGACCACCCGTGGGTGGCTAAGTTGTTAGAAAAGAAAGACCACCAACATTAAACCTATAGGTTATCCTAGTTCAAATCCAGGCGCTGAACGGAAAACTGTGAAAGCTGCGTGCTGACTATTACTGACTTAAACCTTTTGAAGATTATCACCTTTATAAGGAAAAGCATAGCACCCACTTTTTTGTTAAGTACTTTATTATGATTTATTAAATACTAGAAATTGCCTGCGGCTCTCATTAAAGTCAGATAGACTTTTTTTTCCCCCTAAGCGAATCATCTAAACTACCAAACACCTTTTATGACACCAAAATTTTACGACTACCTTTAGTAAGAAATCAAAATTGATTGTATAAATTTTTGCATTCCTTGCATTAAGATTTGCTCGCTTACGCGGAGGCATTGTTTCAATGAAAATCAAAAGAGATAGTTTTAAATGTTTGCATTCCTTGTATCAAGATTATCTCTCTTATGATGTGTAAGAAACAAAAATACAATAAATTGAAAGGTACTTTATAGTGAGATTCCTATCCACTAAACAAAATTGTGATTTTGGCTTACAGGAGCTGTCCGAGGTAAGTTTTGTGATCTGGAGGGATTGTTTTTTGCCCCCCCTCCCCCCAATATAGCCGTGGGATAGAAGGAAAATATGAAAATGATCTACAAAACAAACAACTCCAAACCTAGCATTATTTTCTTATCACACCAGTAGACATGGAAGGCCAGCAATAATAAATAAGAAAATAACTCAAGGAAATAAAACCACGTTTTTGAATTAGCGCTTTAACTTGAGTCACTGTTAAAGTTTAGCCAGACCGGAGGTATTTCGAGTTTTTAACACGGACCGTCATCAAAAATAATTGGGGAGCCCTGCCCTATACCCACGTCAAGCAGCCGATACGTATGTTCACTGCTTACTTCCGGTTTTTTCGATACTGCTTCGCTCGCTGATAAGATAGCGTGATTTTATGTATGTCACACTGCTCCCCAGAAAAATAAGGAATACAACAGAAAAAAAAAGTCCCGTCTCGATTCACTGAATATTTTTTTAGTTTACTAGCAACAAACAAACAAACAAACAAACAATCGAATGTATAGACACAATTATAGTTTTATAAGTGCAAACTACTATGCCATAAAGCAGATATTTTTATGTGTAGTTTCAAAGTTTAACAAGAACACAAATAATATCTGTTGTTATTTACCAATTTTTAGATTTTAAACCGCAATTTAAAATGTAAATTTTGTCCGTAAATTTGTAGAGTTTGGTCTCATAAATAATATCAATTATTACTAAATTAAATATGGGTTGATACATTTGAATATAAAGAGTTCCTTAGGTTAAAATAAAGAGTAGTATCAAACAGCCCCCATTTGATGGTCCAATGGTCTTATCTAAGGCCTCACTCTCACAATAAACTGTATTTCCTGAAACAGGGAGGGCAGGGTTCGAATCCTGGCCGGATGTACTGAGGGTATTTTCTCCTAAATGATGTCCCTCTCTCCCTTCATGCAAGTGCAATTACATTTTCTCTAAGCTCTAACGTCCTCATCCCTATCCCATTCGGAGCATTACAACTGGGCCACCAGGCCAATTAGATCTTAATCGCACAGGTGAATTGGGCCACGTTCACTGACTAGGAGGATTATAAAAGATATAGATCTCTTAAAACCTTAATAGCTTATTTGGAACACGCCCATAGGTGAATTGCGCCACCTTCACTTTCCAAAACATAGACATATATTAATTTTATCTACACCACCTTACTCTGCTTACAAGTAATACAAGACATAATTTTATATAGAAATTTTACTTGCTTTATTCAAGTTCGTCGTTGTTGATAAACATTTGTAGGAATGCTAAACCATGCTAAGTCTTTTACAGATTTGTTGTCGGTAAACATTTGTAGGAAACTGCTTTTACAAACTGACACTTGGTTGTTAGGTTAGGTTAGGTTAGGTTCCTAGTTCACAGACCGCTCGCTCGGAGCGTGGCCGGACGGAATGACGTCACCCGCCTAGCAGTGCTGCGAACTGTACGGTGAGAGACGAGTTAATTAAACGAAAACTGAGGAGAGGTCAATCCCGAACCATACTATTTTACCGATCGGACTGAAACTTCGTATCTAGAGTTTTCATAAGATTCTAGAGAAAGGTTTTTAGAACAATCCCTCTACCCCTAAAATTGAAGGGTAGTTTATTGAAAGAAAAAACAACAATAAATGGATATTTTATCGGACACCCTCCTGGATTTGATAAGTTTACAGCCTTATTGAAATTTGCGGTGTTGTGTTATGGCGAGAGCTCCAGAAATCGAAAGGGGTTGTCTATAGTTTGTTTATATGTCTATGCACGACCTTGTCTCAACAGGTGTACGTGGCCCAATTGGAATGCGCTTAATCAATTAAGTAGACATGTAGACGTGGCCCAGTTGTATTGTTTACGTGGCCCAGTTGTAATGTAGGATTAACGCCTCCCTTTTCAAACGGAGATCATAACTTGTTTACGTGGCCCAATTGTAATGCGCCCATCCCATTAGTGTTAGTATGCAGATTTGTGGACGGGTAGTAAGACGCAGTGCACACAGTACCACATTAAAAACAACCATGAAACCCGACGGGTTTTAACATGTTTATTCCCAAACCTTGCAGCAAACACTACTGTATTGATGACATTCTAAACTATGTTTGTTCCTGAAGATGGCACTCCTATAGTTTTCAAGGGAATATTCGAATATGGTGTAGATCATTTTGTTAACAGATTGAAGAAACGATGTGGAACCTAGCAGCCGTTACCAAGAACCCAGATAGTTATTTCCGTCCTTAAGTTATGTATGATGGGAGCCCTCCCTTAATAGAAACGGTCCATTTATATTATGACGCTCACTGATGCCGTCCCATCTAGCAGCAAGAGAACACCCGTCAGAATTTGATGAACCATGCGATGCGGTTCACTCAAAGCGCGGCTGGCATGACCTACATCACTAGGCCAATCCACTATATTAACTAGGTCACCAGTCGCAATGTCAGCCGTCAATGCGAGCACGGATTGCCCTCAAAGAGATGAAAAAAAACATGTGAATATCGGCTTAAATCGTGCCAAAGTTCGTAAGGTCACAATTGGCCAATAGGAGATGCCAATCGCTCTGAAGGTGTATCCTTAAGATTGTGGCCTGGATTCGGGTCACTAGAACCGGTCAAGGCCAGTGTTAACCAAAATGTATAGCCCTGATGCCGTGGAAACAGGAGCGCTAGGGCGCTGTTCTTTTTAAGGATTTGCCTACAGTTTTTAGCTATTTCAAAGAAAAAAGTCTGAATACTAATGTGATGTTTGAAAAAAGCAGTTTATAGATTTAAAATAAACATTTTTGTTCACATTTACAATATTTCCATTAATATATTTATATATTTATTGTCAAAGTTAAGTCTTAAAACTTCACTAAATACAGCTTATTAGCATAATTAGTGTAACAGTGAAAATATTGTATAAAGTCACCAACTTATTTGTTTTAGAACTATGAACAGTTTTTATAGAAAAAGCAGTAATTTTAAGTAAAAATAAAGTTCAAAACGATTCACAATTGGCTTTTAAACGTTACAAACGCGACCATAATCTTAAGGTATCACAGGTGCTAATGACCCATATTGGTCTCTTAGGCTTTTAGAAACACTAATGACAAACAAAATACAGTATGTTACCACTGAGTCGGCTGTTTGTTGAGTTTTTATATAAATTTACAAATAATTATTACAAATGTTTTATGTGCCTTATTTTTTATTTTATTTAATAGTGATGCAACATCGGTTAAATATACAGTGTACGATATAATTCACTTACCAAATACCAGTAGTCAAAGTCAGTAGATGTTATAAAACATTGAGTCTGAGGGTGGTTTATTAGATATAAAATTATAAATTATTATTTTTTATCTAATTTTATTTAGTTGATTTTTTATAGAGAAATTTGAAGATTTTTAACTTTATTCTTTTGGCAACAGAAAATATTGATGATTAATAAATTGTAATATTAAAAAATATAGCACCGCGTATTACTTACTACCCATTCGCGTTATACTCACGCATATGCACTAATTATGCTATTGTGTTAGGGATGAAGAGGGTTGAATTAAGAGTTTGTGTGCCCACATTTGCACGGGGTGGGTGAAAGAGTGGATAACCATCTATAAAAAACCACCCTAAGTATAACTGAACAGGATTAGAACCGCGTTCTCTCGGTGATCGTCAATCGAGTATATTATGATTGGTAAGAGTGACGCCTTAGATCATTCAACCACAGAAGTGGGTCAGTTGTAATATTATTGTAAGTCTAATTAAATTATACTACCTGGCTTTTTAATGGAAAATACAATGTATATTAAAAAATCTCTCTTTCACTATATAAATAGTAAATTTATGAAAGAATTTGAGCATGTATAAAATGTTCCCGAAACGTTGTTAAAATACAGTTTATGCTCAAAAGAAATGTGTAAGATTATGAGAATTGATTTTTATCAATATGTTGAAACAGCCATCTATATTCATTCCCGATGGTAAATCTCATAAATATATAAAAAGCAAGATGATTTGTTTATATTTTGGCGATAAATTTGATCCGTGTGTAAAATAACATTCAAAAAGGTTAGAAAAAAAATATGTAGATATTGCTTTTTTTCGTCAATACTAGACTTGTTTTAGCGAACGGGTGCAAAATTAGTTTATTTGGTACCAGGCGTTTTCTGCCAGATTAGACTACCCGATAATTTAAGTAAACAGAAATGTAAAATTTAAAGAAAAATATTCCTATAATAGCCTGGAGAAACGCTGCGAAGATTAAATGGGTAAACAATCTTCAGGGACCCGCTTCGGTGGCCACATGATCTAGGGCACTACTCTCACAGTAGACTAAAATGCAAATGACGGGGAACTCACGGTTCGAATCTCGGTCGGGTCTAATGAGTGTGGTTTTTCCAAACGGGTTTTCCAATCTCCCTCCACGCAAATGGGGGTATACGTCCTCTAAATATAGCCTTCCTTATCCCTAAAACCATTAGATTAATTAGTGCATATGCGTATAACCTGAACAGGTAGTAAAATACGGTTCTAAAAAAAATCTGTGGATCAGCCGAGATTCGAGCCCCGACTCAGAGTCGAACACGCCGGTCCGAGGATGCAAAGAGATGCAAACACTAACTATTAGTAAAACATGTAAAACACCAATCTTCACTAAAAACTTCGCTCAAAGATATAAATTACTATTTAAAAAAATGCTGTCGAAACGGATGTGTTGTTGCGTGCGTTGAAATCACTGATCCGCCCCTCGTTAAGCGTGGCCCGCAGAAGGTAACAACTTTAAAAAGGACTAATGTCCTTGTATTCGCATCAGACATAAAAAGCAACAGAGCCAAGACTGTAATCTAGCCCCCCACTTATTTTAATATTATTCTCCTTTCTTCATACCACCTGCAAAACAAACTTGCAGTTCTACAAACGCATAGTTGTTTTTTAAGTAAAGCATTAGAACAAGTTTTTTACGGGTGTTTTAAAAAACTCGTTTTTGGCGCACTCCTCTCCTTCCCCTTAACTTCATTTGCACCAATCTTTTCCTTTTCGTCCCCCTGGCAAGAGATTCGAGAGGCCTAATACAGGCCTAGACTGATCCTGGGTCGATTCCAGAATGTGCCTTATGTTTCGATTATAATTTTATGACAAGTTTATAGGTACTCCCAAACCTCAGTTATAGTCATTTGTGCCTCACCAGATTTAATACCATTGGAATAAAACAATCCTCAATTATCTTAAAATGTTATGTAGGGACCATTTTAAATAATTATTTAATTTGTTTAGGGAAGACTAAACTTATTTTCTAAACATTTTCTAAACATTCTGAACATGTTCTCAAAACGGCAATATTTTACGTGAAACGTCCCCCTTTCCAGCCCGGTGTAGACATATGGGTAGTTATTTTATGTTTAATTTTTTATAATATTTATTATCATTAAAAAATGCCAATGACCTGTGTAGTCAAATAGCTAAATATTAAAAATAATTTTCAAACTAAATTAACACAATTTTTTTTGTAAGTTATACACAGATTTTAAAATACATTTATAAAAAAATATTTTTTAGAATATACCTTAGTTATATTTCACATTTTAGTTATTTATTTAAAAAATAAATAAAACTTATAAAATAAATGTTTCATATCCTTTAGGATATGTGATCTTTTACCTCCATTTTGACGTGAGCCATATTTTAAAATAAACCACTTCATAAATAAAGTAGGATTTTTGGACATCTGCAACGCGTCTCAGCCCTCCGGTAGGTCACCCCCTCAAGTGTTTTTACAACACTTGGTCATGTTATCCAAGTGGAAAAATCACCACAAAGACGGTCTTTTTAAAATTAGTTTTCACACCCCGAGGTTAATTTTTACTGTCGTGTGTTTGATAGAATCCTGTTTTAAAAAAGTTTCAGCTAAATATCTAAATTAAAATAAAAAAATTTAGTGAAGAAACTTGTTTCAGTCGAGTCACAAAATATAGGCCTACATCCGGATCGGCATGGAGAGAAACTCTTCGTGAATATAAAAAAAAGAGAGTGGCAAACATGGGTAACTAGATTTGTTTAATTTTTAATTAACTGAACACATGGTTTGGCGTATGAATATATAAATATAGATAGAGTGGCTTTTTGAGCAGTCAAATTAGTATCGTTCTATGACCATTCAACGTTAGTTCCCAGAAGCAACTTATGTAAGTTATACAATTTATATCAATTTATTTTGAAAATAATCCTGCTCCCAATAGACCTAAATCATATTCCGCAAGTCCAAACATAAAGTGACTTTGAAAAAGGGAGGGCGGGGGGAATCTTCGACTTACTATCAAAATAATAGGGTTTTTTTTTTACTCATATATAAATACGAAAAGTCACTTAGTATTAGATGACCGTTAGAATGCTAGAAATTAATCAGAAAGGTCGGGGTTTAATATCCAACCGGGTATACTTCCAGTGGGTATGTTTTAACGATGCAGTTTCCTCGCTACTTCAAGGCGAATGATGACACATTCCCTAAGAACTTACCCTCATCCTGTTAGATTGGATAAAAGTAAATGACATCCACAACCGACATTAGAATTACCGATACCAACAAAAATAAGGATTTATTTTATATACTTATTTTAGAATATGAACATATTCTAATAGAAACCCCATAAAATGACCGATTTGTGCGATTTTTCTTTGGGATCTAAAAAATTACAGAGGAGCCTTGTTTTCGCCGAAACGATCAGAACGCCTCACGTTGTTACTTCATCTTGTGTCGGATTGTAGTGAAAATGCGCGGAAGAGTCTGCTATAAATTGATAGTTTTATTTCATCTGTCATCTTCTGACGCCCACGTCACCCATTGCTGCTGTTTCGCCTATAGCTGTGTTAGCTAAAATAAAATATATGTCCTGAAAAAAAGATAGAACCAAGAATGAATAGCGTTAGTGGATAAAGTTCTCGAGTCCAAGGATCAATATATTATCAGCCTCAATTGTAAATTGATATTTACGGCATCGGTGTATTATTTATAGCCCTTCCCTGTGGCTAGGTGAATATATTAGTCTCGGTAATCGTGGTTCAATCCCAAGTGGTGCTAACAAATATATTTACTGTATGCGGGTTCATCCTGGTATCCAGTTAGTAAATATATAGGCGTTAGGATTAAACGTATTATGATAAGTCAGATCAGAGATCGAATCCAACCGGGTGTACTGGGGTGTTTCCTCCTAAATTGTTCCCCACGCTTCCTCCACGTAGATGCGGGTAAATTTATTTTCAATTTTATTTTCTTCACTCCTACTATCAACTTATTTGATATAGATGATTATAGAACAAAAGGATACTGAGGAGCGGTGAAAAAAAAATTATTGTTTTGGTTATGACAGTGAAAAAAAATTGAGGAAAATTTGTCGGAAACGATTTAGAAATGGAGGTACTTAGATTAAATGAGATGTATCAATCAAGACACGGGAATAGAATCCAGGGCCCTCTCGTGTCAATATTGTCATTTTTCACTTTGTTTAATTTGATTACAGTATCGGGACTGTCCCTAGTTAAATTACGTCGATTTGCGTTATTAAGTGAAATTCCTTTTTTTTTAATTGAAGAGTTTAAATATTCACACATGGTAATATTAATATGTAAGGAAGTAGGCACATTAGGCCTACAACCAAAAATCACATTTTATTCATAGGCAGTTAAAAAAATTAAAAAGTTGAGAAAACAAACGTATTTACTAACAAAAATATTAAAAACCTTTAATACATATAAAAATTCGATAAACTAATAATATTAGTAGGTTATTATTAATAATTATAAATACCACATCTGTGAGCACGCGGACAAAATATCAGGCTCGTATAATTAATTTTTGCTGTAGCGCGGAGGTGGGGGTTTGAACCTCACAAGGTTTATTGAGGAAGGTTCTTCCGAAACGGGTTCACCTTCTCTCCATGAAAAAAGAATCAATTAATTATGAAAAAAAAAAATTTCCTACACAAAGGATTTTTATTAGTATGTTATTTTCCTTTACATGTTGTCAAAGGTTACTATAGCTGTTTACAAACACGATTCTCGATTTAGAAATATTCCAATGAAACATATATTTCAAATACCCAGCGTGTTTTATGATAGTCTGTTCACGGTTATTTTGGGTTTTTTGAACAACGCCTATATGTATTTATTAAAGGGACTACATATTGGGGAGTCGGATGAAAGTATACCTATTTTTAAAGTAACCTTTCATCTGTAAGACAAATCCAAAATTCCCATGAACCAACTAAACGGATGCCCGCGAGAATTGTAGCGACATATTTTGTGTGCATCACTGTACCTCCCTTCAGGTTAGTTCTAGAAATAAATTGTACATTATTGGCAGTACAAAAGTCAAGATGTTAAGCCGAACCAATTACACTGTAGGTTATATATCAAATGTAACTGCCATACAATAATTAGTCCATCATCGAAATATTTAAAGGGGTTTAGACGTTACCTATCTAATTATTTATCAGCAAACCATGGATATAAAAGAAAAAAAAAATCAAAGATTTCTTGGAAACAATTATCTTTAGATCTCCTTTCATTACATATATTTAAAAAGTCTTGTTTGACTTTAAAGTTTAAATTTATTTCGAAATCAGTATCGTTAGGTGTGCTAGTTAGTGTTACGACTTTGGCCTCGCAAGCATCGATACAAAATCCCTCAGTGTGGTAAGACAGCTCATCTTCAAGCCCAACCTCCCGGTTAGAAAGTTAGGAGCAACACCGTCAGAGATTACCTTCATCAGGAATGTTAGCCACTTCGAAGCGAATTATTTACAAACCAAGTTGATCTTGTCTGTATCTTTCAATACCCGACGGGATCCTTGAAAATTCCTCCAGGTCAAAATTGATATTGTCTAAATCTCAATACCGGTGGTCCTTGCAAGTTCTTTCCGACCAAAATAATTAATCTTAACTGAATATTTCAACCCCAGAGGCCCTTTTATCTTGGAAGAAGGGTGAAAGCTCCCTAACTCACTTCAAATCTGCGGTGACTTGTAAAAACCTATTCCTCTGCTATGCCTGCCCTCTGCCTCTGCTGCGCCTGCCCTGCGTCCAATGTGCGGCGGGCCTACAGGTCTCTACGAAACGACTACCTGCCACGCTTTCATTGTTCCTGAACGCTCGAATGTTGGACACGTTCATCAATTAGCGGGACAATGCGACTGACTCATGTGGTTGAGTAGAGTGGGTACCGCGGTACGCACCCACAGGAAACAGATAGTTAAATATGGTGGGCGTAATGGCCCTTAAGTCAAGGTAATGATATATACACGCGGGGGTGTGAATGTGTGGTGGAAATGAAGGGAAGAGGGAGAAATGTATGCCATTTTTCATTTACAATAAATATAGATCCCTTTTTATTTACTAAAGATACGGCCAGGAGTAGGTTACTGTTAGGGAAGATTAAGGAAACCGGCCAGAGCGGAAGATTTTATTGAACGGGTTGGAGTGGATAATCTTTGTTGGATATTAAAGTGTATTTTTACATACACATCGTCTCCATAGTTGCCACTATTTTCTTACTACCAATTTCCCTGCGTTTTCCACATTTTCCAGACAGCTTAGATTGAAGAGAAATGTAATAAAGTTTTATTTTTCATCAAACTGAGTAGTGAGAATTCATGTAACTTATGTTTAAAACAATATGTTGGTAACATTGATGGGTAAATACATTTTCTGTCGTTTCACAACACTTGAATAAAGGGTACCAAGACATGTTTGAATCAGCGTGCTTAATTCTTCAGTTCACTTTCTCATCCATCCAAAGATATACTATTTTAAGATTTCAGTTGATGTCCTAAATTAACAAATATTCCTGTATTTTTTATTAGATTTTGCAAAGTTCTCTGTGTTTTCTCGGTTTTTTCTAGACATAAAAAACTCCATTTGTTTTCCAGGTGCGTGACAGCCCTGGTCTCACTTTCCGTCCGGACTGCCCGTAAATTTATACTAATATGAGAGGAACTAGGAAGTTATAAATGAGAGAAAATATTCTCACATTTATGTAGAGGTAGAGAACTATACAATATAAAACATCCTCAATGTTCTCCTGCAAACCAGACCAGGAGAAACAAGTAATACTAGTAACCTACATCATAAAGTATATATATATATATTATATTATATATTTAGCACCGCGTCTTACTACCCGTTCGGGTTATACGCTTAAGTACTAATTACTCTAATGGATTAGGATTTGGGAAGGTTTAATTTAGAGGAAGTGAACCCGCATTTGCGTGGAGGGAGAGTGGAAAACCATTTAGGAAAAACCACCCCCAGTTCACCCGACCGAGATTCGAACCTCGATCTTCCCGTCCTCGGCGGTCGAGCTCAACACGACTAGCGAGTTAGCCAACTACGTCACCGAGGCGGGTATCATAAAGTAAAGTCCAGTAGTTTATAAGATGGATTTGCTTTACTCCACACGTGTTTTGAGTGGGCATTGTCACATGTCACACATGCGCAGTACAATATTTCCAACAGGTTTTGTATCCAGTCTGGTTTGTGGAAACGCTTGACCGTATGTTTCCCATTTTGAAGTTGACAAGAGTGAATACAAAGTAAATTCCCAATGTAATGTTTTCAACTGTCACAAGTGATAACACGTACGTGACCATGTAATGTTGTGGACATAATATTTGTAGGCTATATCAAAATACTAATGATACAATTTTTACTTTCTCTCTATCTTACAGGTAGAGAAAGTATGGTGATCGTCAAAAAAATCGAACTCGAGATTTTGATGAATTTTGACGTTTCATGACTTCCTGAATCCGAAAAAGTGATTTTTGAATTTCCGTCTGTCTGTCTGTCTGTCTGTACCTCCAACTAGAGCCTAAACTATTTTACCGATTGAGCTGAAACTTGATATCTAGGGTTTTCATAGGGTTGCCCCGAGGGGTTTTTGGAATTGGATATCTACCCCTAAAATTAAGGGTAGTTTACTGAAGGGAAAAAAGAGAAAAAGTCGATTTTCTCAAAATCGGCTCTAACGATTTTGATTAAATTTCATTTATGAACATTAATAAATATTCCAAACAAAATGGCTACTCACAATATTTCGGCAAAATGGCTTTAAGGGCTCCGGTCTGATGCGTAAATTAACATTTTTTATAATAGCTCCGAAACTATTTGAGATATGAAATTACTTAGCATTACAAATATGTATATATATTTATAATACAAATATTTTATTCGAAACATATTTTTATAAAATCAATAATTTTCAATCTATATGCAATTATGTATATATTTTTAGCTTTTTGGACATTAAAGCTTAAGTATTGCGATCGTAAAAAAAACTAACCTGAAATGTTGATGGATTTCGACGTCTCATGACCCCCCGAACCCTAAAAAATAGTCTTTGCAATGCCGTCTATCTGTGTATCTATTAAAACTTAAAATTAAGGATAGTTTACTGAAGGGCAAAAAGAGAAAAAGTCGATTTTCTTAAAATCGGCTCTAACGATTTTGATTAAATTTCACTTATAAACATTAATAAATATTCCAAACAAAATGGCTACCCTCAATATTTCGGCAAAATGGCTTTAAGGGCTCCGGCCTGATGCGTCAATTAACATTTTTTTAAATAGCTCCGAAACTATTTGAGATATGAAATTACTTAGCATTACAAATATGTATATATATTTATAATACAAATATTTTATTCGAAACATATTTTTATAAAATCAATAACTTTCAATCCATACGCAATTATATGCATTTTTTAACTTTTTGGACATTAAAGTTTAAGTATTGCGACCGTAAAAAAAAACTAACCTGAAATGTTGATGGATGTCGACGTCTCATGACCCCCCGAACCCTAAAAAAATAGTCTTTGCAATGCCGTCTGTCTGTGTGTCTATAAAAACCTTAAAATTAAGGGTAGTTTACTGAAGGGCTAAAAGAGAAAAATTTGGTTTTCTCAAAATCTGCTCAAACGATTTTGATTAAAATTCGTATCTAGGCGTTGATTAAGATTATAAATAAGCTGGCTATTTTCATTTTCCTATGAAAATGATTTTTAGGGTACATTACAGAAGCGTTAATTTCCGTATCTCCACAACTATTGGAGAAACTAAACAACTTATCATTGCAAAATTGTAGGAATATTAGAAATAAAAAACTTTTATTTGACATATATTTTTATAAAAGCAGCAGTTTCTGAGATATTTGCAAATATATTAATACAATTTTGTGAGCTTTAGTTGTAAACATATACTACTTAAGTCTTAACGCAATAATTCTCCAATCCCATAGAGTAATTAAATATAAGTATCTAAAAAAGTATGTTTTTTTCCCCTTAAATCTCTTAGGAGAAATGGTTGCATAGCAATGATCTATCTCCATTTTAGACTCAATAGTCAATATTTACATTTTTTATTGGTCAAAATATATAAATGAATAATTAAATATCAATGCGATGACTTGAAGATCTGCAACACCTTATAAAATGTTAAAATTTTAACCAGAAATCGAAATTTTAATACGAAGTGTTGACCCTTGTGGAAGACATTAAACTGTTTGAAATGCTCTTAGGTGGACAAAGATGCGCCTCTTTTCTCATTGATTCTATATCATTGTATATTATTTTATGCGTGTTCTTATGTGGAGTGGTGATGATACAATGTACATTATTCCGTTCAGAAATCTTACGAGTTTATAGAAAGAGAGAGAAAGTCTGTGCGGTGTGCCGTACCATTTATTTTTAAACTTACTCACTTCATGGCGTTAGAAACTCAAAAGTATATTAGTCCACAGTTACGAAAGTACAACCTCCAAGGCCGTAGCCAGCTATTAATTTCAGGGGGGGTTTGGTGGGCACATCCCCCAATTTCCGGAGACTAGAAAAAAAAATCTAAATGATAAACAGTTCTAGAAGCTATCTGAAGTGCTTTTTATGGTAACACAGCCCCCTAATTTGTACTTGTACCTTAATTTTAATATTGTTTGAACCATAAATAAAGCCATATATATACTTTGTTCATAAAATTTCGAGGGGGGTTTGAACCCCCAAAACCTCCCCTTGACTACGGCCTTGACAACCTCTCTCCCTTTTTTGAACTAATTATATCCAGTCCCCCTCATTACACCCTATCTCTTTCAGATCAATTTTAAAGTTATCTTCCTCTATATATTACAACTGGTCTCTCCCATAAGTTCAACACAATACCTTAAACGAGGTTCTAGTTTCTTCCAATCGCGATACATGTCCTGCCCACCATAACCTGTGATATTTGATTACTCTAACAATGTCTAGTGATGAGCGCATGGTTTTTAACTCATCATTTTGTAAACTCCTCCTCCCCATTATCTTTACCCCTTTTTTGGATAAAATATTTTACTAAGTAATTTGTTTTCGAACATCTTAAATTTTTTCTCGTCATGTAAGGTAAGACCATGTTTTACAACCATAAAGAACCACATGTGAAACTATTGTTTTATATATACGGAGTTTTACATTTATTAAATTTGTTTCCTAATTCTCACTTTAATGTCGTTATTTCTAGTTAAAATTGTTCCTAAATATATGAATTCATTAATTCTACTAAATGATATGTTGTTCCTAGTAAAATATAAATTGTCATCCTCAACCTGTATTCTCTGTGTGATCGATCATATACTTAGGGCCAGTTTTATATACAAACTTAGTACGCCTCAAGTGCGGTGCTATACTAAACACAGGATGACTCCTACCTAAATCAGAATGGAATATAAACTGGCTCATTGTTACATGGAGAGCACTGAAAGCATTGCAGCTGTTTCGAAATTCTGGATTATTTACGAAGTGGTTTGATATTTCTTAAAATGGTTTTCAACAACATTTAGGCTTAAGTTTTGACCAGTTAAATAGTTTGAACTTTATATTTAAAGTTTTAAAAAAAAGTCTGGTAGCTTATATATAACCTTAAAAAACAATCCTGCATTTGCTTCAAATTTTCTATTGTGACCCTATCAAAAAATGACTTTATTTTATAGAGGATGGCTAGTTCTAGGTCTCTAGCCTTTTACTTTAATCTCAGAAGTACAAATATTGGCGTGAAGCGCAGTTTAATTTTTTCTAAAAAATTTAAACTTTATAGCGAAAACCATGAAAGCACTTCTTAAAAAATGCGGGATTTCCAAACGCATAAAACGCCCTCTCCATGCAGCCTTAAGGTAGGATTTTTGTTATTTTCATTACCGGATTGCTAGGTCTGTTGTAGCTTCATTATGTCTTATTATCTCACTTAAGATTAGGACAGATACAACATCCAGTCCCCAGCCGTTAATTCTTTCCTGTGAAAGGGTAAAACCACATTTATCCAATTATACATTTTTCGGCCATGCCGGGAATAGAACCCGGGACCCTTAGCTCAGTAGACAAACACGCTACCGAATGAGTTAGGGTGTCGGGTCAGAGGTAAGGTAGGTATCGTGATGTATTTAGTATGGCACCGCACTATGTCTGGCTATGACATTGGTTATTAGTTTTATCAGCATTCACTTCCAAACCCATTTCTCTGCTGGTCTCTAATAAAAGCCCACATTTCTTGCAACAGCTTCCTTACTCTAAATATAAACTCTGATTGTTTTGTTTTTACGGTACAGTGTTTGATGTCTGATAAAAAGATCGACACTCCCAACAGAACAAGCAAAAGACACGGTCCACGTGTCTGCCAGGAGTTTTCAAGGTTGTTATCTTAAAACACACAAGTTTACAAAAAAAAAAAAATAGATTAGTGCAAGACCAGTATTTGAAGATTTTATCTTGTTTGCTTCACCAACCTAAACATTTTGATAGTAAAAACTAAAAGTTCACTATGCATTTACAATAGTAAGCAAAGAACAAGTGGGTCAGTGCCCACTTTGATCGTGGGTCCGCATTTACAATAGTAAGCAAAGAACAAGTGGGTCAGTGCCCACTTTGATCGTGGGTCCGCATTTACAATAGTAAGCAAAGAACAAGTGGGTCAGTGCCCACTTTGATCGTGGGTCCGCATTTACAATAGTAAGCAAAGAACAAGTGGGTCAGTGCCCACTTTGATCAGTGGGTCCGCATTTACAATAGTAAGCAAAGAACAAGTGGGTCAGTGCCCACTTTGATCAGTGGGTCCGCATTTACAATAGTAAGCAAAGAACAAGTGGGTCAGTGCCCACTTTGATCAGTGGGTCCAGAGCTTTTTATTGGATGATAAATGACTAGTTAAAGGCAGTTTTTAAAATTAATAATGTATTATTCAAACAATATTTAAACTTGATGAGAATATGAAGGAACATTTAAGATTCAATTAAAAAAAAAAAGTATTATGTCGGAGAGGAAAAAACAAAGTATTGATCAAAGCAGCTCACATTTTGCTTCATGCTATAAGACAAAATTATCAAATTGAATAAAAATCAATTAAAAGTATTTTAAAATTTAGTCAACATTTTTGAGGAAATATTTTTTACAGATTTTGACCATATTTGGTAGCTTACTATGAGTTACCATAAATTGATTTAACACATATGAACATCAGCCATTATGTGTAATTCAACATTACTTTAACAAACTAATGAAAGTTACTGTACAGTCAGGCTTCACGTCTAACCACCTTTTAGAGATATCTACATATTTACACTAATGAGTTAGGAATGAGGAAAGTAGGATTTTGAGGAAATATACCGGTATTTGGGTGAAGGGAGAGTGGAATCTATTTGAGAAACACCACTTTAATAGACCCGGCAGAGATTAGAACCCTACCCTCCCGTAACCAACAAACTATACAAGACGAGATTGACAACTTAGTTCATAATTCTACCTGTGCGGCTTTTGCACAATGTTACAATATATTAGAACCAATTTAATCCAAGGAAATGTACCGTAATGCTACACGGCCAACTGTAATATTTGTATCTGGGTACAAGGATGAACCCACACATAAATAGGCAACGTTTGGGTTTGAATCATGGTGGTGTTGCCAATGCCCGTAGTCAGCCTTCCTTACCACTCATCTACGGGCACAGGTCACCGACCCTTCAAGCCTTACGGGTAAACAGCTGATAAACGAGGTTATCAAAGAAATGTAAAAGTACCCTAAAGATTACTAATTGCAGTCGTTAAAATTGACCCAAATCCTATAAAATTATCACTGAAAGCATGAAAAGGGTGTCGATAAAATAAGAAAAAAGTTAACTTGTTTCAAGTTCTTCATGTGCGTGTTTTTGTATGTGATTGTATTGTGTTCCGATCCACCCGTGCCATAAAGTCTGTCACTCGCACCCGCTTGTCGGACCTGGACTCGTAATATAGACTGTTTACAATATAGCACACGCAAGCGCAGTCGCTTGACGGACCTGGACTCGTAATATAGACTGTTTACAATATAGCACACGCAAGCGCAGTCGCTTGTCGGACCTGGACTCGTAATATAGACTGTTTACAATATAGCACACGCAAGCACAGTCGCTTGTCGGACCTGGACTCGTAATATAGACTGTTTACAATATAGCACACGCAAGCACAGTCGCTTGTCGGACCTGGACTCGTAATATAGACTGTTTACAATATAGCACACGCAAGCGCAGTCGCTTGTCGGACCTGGACTCGTAATATAGACTGTTTACAAAATAGCACACGCAAGCGCAGTCGCTTGTCGGACCTGGACTCGTAATATAGACTGTTTACAATATAGCACACGCAAGCGCAGTCGCTTGTCGGACCTGGACTCGTAATATAGACTGTTTACAATATAGCACACGCAAGCGCAGTCGCTTGTCGGACCTGGACTCGTAATATAGACTGTTTACAATATAGCACACGCAAGCGCAGTCGCTTGTCGGACCTGGACTCGTAATATAGACTGTTTACAATATAGCACACGCAAGCGCAGTCGCTTGTCGGACCTGGACTCGTAATATAGACTGTTTACAATATTGCACACGCAAGCGCAGTCGCTTGTCGGAATATTAGGACCCACTTTTCTGAGGAAGATGGACATTTCCCATCTCTGGAGTTTATGTAATTGCGTTGGCTTGCATTCAGGCAATCAGAAACAAATATAGATTCACTACTGTATTCAAATGAATCTATCAGTTATTTGATCAAGAATAACAGTTCACGAAAATATGTAGGTGCTTGGTAACCCTTAATATGTTTACTATACCGTTTTTCAAATAAGGTGATAGGAGAAGTAAAGTCAAGAGCAGCAGAGTTCCAACGTACTCTCAGTTACGAAAATATTTTCTTTGATTTCTATAAGTATACATTTACAGCATCATTTCTTACACATATACAGTTTGCAGGACATTGCACCTATTACTTATAACTAATTAATTGAGAACAAGAACACGTCATTAATTTACACACTCACCAAGTAACTGTAAAACGTACGCAAACTGCCAGTAGCTTCTTTCTCTAAATGCAGTAATATTATGATGCCCATACAAAATAACCAGTAATATTTAAAAGTAACGTATTTGAGCTTTATAATAAGTTGATTATGATAATATTCACTATTAATCAATAAGATTACAAAAGGCACCATTTTGGAAGGTTGTGTGACAAGGCCACCGGATATTCCCTCCCTGATCAGGACAAAGCCGTATACAAACACAAAATGTCTACGTCAGCACCACCCGGGATCGAACTAAGGTCTACTAGACTTGTGACTACCCGTGGTCAAGTGGAAGGCTTGAAAAAAAAAGTGTGGTAAATTCAACGACACACAATAACCCGCATAGGTGATCACGCGGACTAATGATCAGGTTCGTTTAACCTGGTTTACCGGTGACGAGGAGGTCGAGATTGGAATCTCTGCCAGGTATGTTGAGGTTGTTTTTACTAAATTATTTTCTACTATATCTCCACACAAACGCGTGTGCATTTTCTCTAAATTCAACCTTCTTCCTCTTAGTGTCATTAGTGTAACTAAATGCATATAGCTCGAACGGTATTAAGACGCGGGGCATTAAATAAACACATTTGTCAGACCAAGTGACTGAAAGATTTTGTAATGACTTTATACATAAAATTAATATTCTGACAACCGGATGGACATAATTTCCGCGAAACCAAGTTCAACAGCATATAAAGGAAAAAAAAGGGGGGGGGGAGAAGCGGGGAAAATGAGACGGAGAAAGGGGGGGAGGGCAGGGAAGTTAATTGAGTTTTAAACTGGATATGATTCATCCTCACCATCTAACTTAAGTACGTTTATACACTTTATTGCATTTTAATTCTTATTGTAGCTATTGAGAACTACATGTGAGAGGAAAAAAAGGGCAAACTTACACAAAGAAGAATATAAAGATGCAATCGGTGAATGAAAAGGCTGTTCTCATACTGCGACTTTTGTAGCCGGACTGGCGAGTTTTGAGGACCCTGGATAATATGATGTAAAGTAGGATTTTGGTAGAAAGTAATTAAAAAAAAATACAATCATACATATTTATTCGGGATCGGCAATGATTTTTATTATATTATTTGTGTAATTTTATGGGTATTGATAATATATATCAAAAGTTACATATGCAGATATCATGATGCATAAATACGTGAAAGTAGATCTAGTAATTTTCCTAGCTATTGGGGTTTTCTTTAATAATGTTAAGTAATAATAATAATAAAAAAAATAATAATACTGTTGCAAGCAACCTAATTCAAAGCAGTGCGCTAAAGTAGATAATTTATTAAGTTGCAGTGAAGTATCTAAACTCTTCAGTGCTCGTTTTAAAACCAGGATTATACTAACCCGCGAATTGCAAACTGAAAATCCAGAGGGGAGGGAAAATCCTTACCCTACCTCCAAAAACTCGTATTATCAGGACTTTAGGGATTCTTGGATCGAACCCAGGTCCCGGTAAATCTATAGTCAACTTTTCTAACAACTCGCTCATTTGAAAGTGTTCTGCTAGATACGTTTCAAAAGACTTCTTTCAACAGTTGGGCTGTGACGTTTGAAAGATACATAGACAACTCTTTGACTAATTTTATAAAGAAAAGAAAGGTTTTTTTCCCCAGAGTGGAAGGATATATAAATATAGTAAAAGTGTTGGATTGAGACGTGAAATAAGTCAAGTCGTCCAAATAGACGTTCTCTTTTCTTTCTAGACGTGTCATTTCAAGACAATTCGTCAAGAGAAAAAAGTTTCTCTGCTGAACGAAACTGTGCCAATTTTTCTTGCAAGACTATAAATATGCACAAGCTAGGTGTGTGTAGCAAGGTTGCGCAGATTTTGTGCGCGACTGACAACCATAACCGTAGCGTTCCCATTAAATGGAATAGTCGGACCACCATACGAATACATTTTTTAGAAAACATGAAGATTAAAAATGGAGTACCCAACGTTTTCATATTATCTTGCAGCTGTACGAATGGAGAATTGGGCAATACATTAAAGTAAAATTAAATTTTCATAGGAAGAGCCTTATCTAACAGCTAGAAATAGTTACTAGATCTACTTTCACGTCAAGTCATGTGATCTGAAGTTGTTAGTTATGAAAGATATTATTAAAATTGATAAAATAACACTAATTATATAGTAAGATGCTATCAATGTTTGTCACAAAAATATGTTTTGTTTTATAAAAATTGGACAGTGGTTTTGGTAACTTGATGAACAGGTCGCAGAATCTCATGAGAAAAAAAAACTCGACTTTTCCTTTACCTAAAATCCAAATTTACCTGACTCAAGCCCATTCACGTATAATGATAAAGATTGTTAAAAAATAATAGTTCTACAGTTGTTATCAATAATTACTTTAAGACTTATCGTACTCAAAAATAAATAAACATTGAAATTAAAAACTATTCAATAGGCTACAAAATGTATTATTTTCCCCTAACCAATTAAAAAATTCCCTTCTTCATAACAAGGAGCAAGAACGTGCAATACCACAAATAAAACGGGTATTTCCCCCTTTCCTCCCGGAACGGTTGGTGTCATCCCTAAATAATAATAATAATAATAATAATAATAATAATAATAATAATAATAATAATAATAATAATAATATTTAGCACCGCGTCTTACTACCCATTCGGTTTATACGTCTAAGTACTAATTACGCTAATGGAATAGGAATTGGGAGGGTTGAATTTAGAGAAAGTGAACCCGCATTTGCGTGGAGGGAGGGTGGAAAACCATTTAGGAAAAACCACCCCCAGTTCACCCGACAGAGATTCTAACCTCGATCTCCCCGTCCTCGGCGGTCGAGCTCAACACTACTAGCGCGTTAGCCAACTACGCCACCGAGGCGGGTCATCCCTAAATCATTAGCGTAATTAGTACATGTGGGTACAACCTGAACAGGTAGTATGCGATGCTAAAAAACTCGAAAGGGCTACAAAACACTCTACTGCTTTTCACTCTCGAGTGTACAAGCGAACCTTGAATTATTTTAACACTTTATTTTTGTTGTTGGGAAACCATTTGTGCTCTCTTGATTGACAAACTTTCTTTCTAAAATAAACGTTGATGGGGAACTTTTTTACATTTGTATTGCTACAAAAACCACTTTGGCTTTTTTATTGAGGTTTTATTGATACATCACTTAAACATCAATAAATATGATGACATTTGCTATACAAAAATGAAAATTGCAGAGAAGGTCCGCAAAAATGTTTATTTTAGAATAAAGGTCTGATAATCAAGAGTGAAAAAATGACTTCTCAACAAAAAAAATAAAGTGTTAAAAACAATTAATGACTCTTGTACACCTTTAACATGTAGTTTCTTATATCAGGAAACGACTTACAACCTAACTTAAACTATGATACTACTCCTAAAACTATACCAGCCCTAGCACCTAGATATTTACTGACATGATAACAGGAGGTGACCTGGCGGTCTAGGGGTAAGGTGTCTGACTTCGGTGCTGGGGGGCCGGGGTTCAATCCTCGGTCCAAGCACAGATTTATCTGAATGCCAAACCCTTCCTTCACCTCTGACAAGATGTGTATTAATCACAACTTGTGAATTTGTGGAATGCCAGGCTTCCACCGTGGTTCGGATTCCACGTTAAACTGTAGATCCTCCATTTCATCTCACTATCACCCTACCATTACACATTAGCGTAAGTGCGTATAACCTGAACGGTTAGTAAGACGCGGTGCTGCTAATAATATTAATAATAATAATAATAATAATAATAATAATAATAATAATAATAATAATAATAATAATAATATAGGAATACAGACATTAAATATTTTCGTTAACACCAAACCCCAGGGTCTGTCAACCTTGTGGTTGATCACCTAGTTAAGGGGACGGGTTGCCCATAGCATGAAAGTCTACAGAGGGAGTTATTGGCAGAGCACAAGGTCAGATGAGAAGCTGTTAGCCGTGATCGCAAACGCACGACGCCAATATCACACGAGCACCAGTATGGAGTGGAAACAACGTTAGCCTTGGTTTGCTCCTTTGGTTCGAGCCTGTGAGGAAGAATGTCGGCTATAATATATTCAGGCGTGGAACATGAATAGTGATATCATTTAAATGAATAACAAGAATGGGAGGCGTATTTTACTGGAGTAGACGTTTGATAGTTTTGTAAATCATTGCTATCGCGATTCAAACATTCTTCTCACTATCTACACCTCTCATAAAATCTTCCTTCCTCCATACGCTCTCTCTCTCAAAACTTTTATTTTTATGCTTTTCTTTTTTCTTGCAAGTTTCCGTGTCCTTTTAACTTTCATTATAATATCGTACCTTTCTAAACTTTCCCATTAATCCTTCCCTTCTCACATTTTTTTGTTTTGTCTTTACCCTCCTTCTATTTTCTAGTTTTTCCTATTTTTATACTTCTTGTTTCATATTTATCTCTAATCTATTTATTTAGTCTCTTTCCCCCCCGTTAGTTTTTAACTCCTCTGTCTATACATATTCCTTCTATTTTCTTATCCACCCCTTTTTTATCCTTCCCATCTCTAATCTTTCAACCACAATTGATATATTTTAACATAACTCACAGCTTTGTCTCCACTAACTTATTCTTATCCCTTTTCACTTTTCGTTTCTCTTTACAGTCAACCCTCCCTATCGAAGGCGTTACAGACTGACGTGACGTACTGTTAAGTTGTTTTGTTACCCTCACTGTTTAATAAAACCTAAAACATGGAGATTCGGGTGTGAGCTGACATGCTAGATTGGCAAAGAAGGCCAATTTTCAATCCTCGACCAGGTTGTCTGTCATCCTCTCGCTAGATTAATGGGGATTCATTTCCTTAAAATTCCTCCTCTTATTCCTATTAGCTAGAGTTATGTTCTAACTCACTAATAGCCCATAAACAGGCACTAAAGCGTTTATTTGTT
Organism: Timema podura; assembly: GCA_033556935.1. Taxonomy (NCBI): domain Eukaryota; kingdom Metazoa; phylum Arthropoda; class Insecta; order Phasmatodea; family Timematidae; genus Timema; species Timema podura. The sequence continues at coordinate 298,745 of JAVRXN010000003.1, forward strand.
TGTTTTTTAGCACCGTGTCTTACTGCTCGTTCGGATCATACGCTTAGGTACTAATTACGCCAATGGTTTTAGGAATTATGAAGGTTATATTTAGATAAAGTGGCATGCATTTGCGTGGAGGGGAGTGGAGAACTTTTTTTTTTAAACCTCAGTACATCCGACCGAGATTCGAACCTTTATCTCCCCGTCATCGGCAGTCTAGTTAACTGCGAGAGTAGCGCCTTTGACTATTCGGCCACTGAAGCGGGTGCTAAAGCCTATTAGTCCAGTTAAACACTGGCTGCGGGTCTTGACCAGGTTTAGGATCGTTAAGGCCTCGTGTGTTAACAGCTTACGGGAGAATTTGGTTCAAATCCCGGACGAGATGTGTAGTATTTCAGTGGTGAAAGAGGAGAGGGTATGGCCGAGTGATTCGAAGCGCAGTGCCAGACACCTGTAAAAGAAAGGTCTTGCCAAAAGAACCCTTATTGCTTGCGATATTTCAAGGCTAAGCTACGCGCTCCTATTATGAGCGCGTATATGAAATTGAATCATTTTCTATTCAACCTTGTTCTTGCCATTTTTTTATATTTTTACTTCTGTTTAGTCTCATACCGACCGCTACGAGCAGATTAACCTGCGGTCTTATTTATCTGGAATAGACTCATTTTATTAAACCTTTGGAAACAATTTTTTTTTACCGCGTGTCATTTATTGGCACCAAGACTTGAGTTTCGTCCGTACTATTATCATATTTACAATAATGGTAAAGGGATGAAATAGGTAGGTTAAGTGTACCCCAATTTGTGTGGAGTGAAATTGGGTAGATATTTAGGAAAAGCCGTCCTCAGCGCACCAGACTGGGATTCGAATATCGATCTCCACATCACTGTGAATCCTGGCTAGACAAGCTTAACGTTCAGTTCGCGTGCCTGCCGATGCGGGTTGTTTAGTAAGGTTCTAAAATTGCGCTAGAAAATAGGCATCCTTACTGTCACTGCTCCATGGCTTAGCCTCGGAAGATCCAGGAGCGGAAGGGTAGATAGAATTTACCAGAACACTACGCCAGCCAATATCCTCCTTGAAATATTATGCCGCTCCCATCATACCACGCACCTACTGAGGGATCATTACACTAGCTCATTAATAATTAATATCACCTCGTAAAACAAGTATAAGTACAACACTTGGTGTGCTAATGTTTCCAGTTCAGGAGACACCTTAACTTGTGAATTAATCAGGTTCCGTAGCCACCCCTCCTCACATTTTATGTTACCAGACATGCAGTAACACATTCCGATCTTGTTTGAATATGACCTTGTGTGTACGTTTGAATACAAAGTCGCCTTAGCCTAACGTTAACTTTGGACAATAGCCTTAGAGAGCACAGCATCGGTAAGAGATTACGGCGCCGGTCAATCTATGCCCTTTTTTTTTGTAAGCGAGCTAACGAGGGATGTCAACACATGCCATGTTTATGTATGAACTATAGAGGAAAGTCAACGCCTGTCTTCCCTTGTAAGAGAGTAGGCTATAAAAAGGAAATGGATTGTGTCAAAACAGATTTGATGGGTTAGGAATTGGTTTTCAATGATCAAAAAGAAAGTCCATTGTACATAGCAATGTCTTAGTAGAGTTTCGATAAATCACAAACAAAATGTTATTAAAAATACTAAGAATCTTAGCTATGCACTAGGCCTACTTTGTCATTCATCATTAATTAAATAGTAGAACATTGAAAACTAACCAGACGTTTTGTTGGTAATGGCAGGCACATTGATAAACTCAACCAAAGTATTAGAACTAAAACATTGAGTTGATAATTTCGTAGAACCATGGCAGATAAACTAAACATCGAGCTGGTCATTTCGTAGAGGCATGGCAGTAAAACCAAAATAATAAGCTGGTCATTTCATAGAACTATGGCAGTATAACCAAACCTCAATCTGGTCATTTTGTAGAGGAATGGCCGTAAAACAGAAATATTGATCAGTTAATTTCGAATAGCTATTGCAGTATAACCAAACATAGAGTTGGTCATTTCATAGAAACATGGCAATAAAACAAAAATATTGAGCTGTTCATTTCGAATAGCCATGGCAGTATAACCAAACATAGAGTTGGTCATTTCGTAGAAACAAGACAATAAAACCCAAATAATGAGCTGCTTATTTCGAATAGCCATGGCAGTATAACCAAACATAGAGTTGGTCATTTCGTAGAAACAAGACAATAAAACCCAAATAATGAGCTGCTTATTTCGAATAGCCATGGCAGTATAACCAAACATAGAGTTGGTCATTTCGTAGAAACATGGCAATAAAACAAAAATATTGAGCTGTTTATTTCAGAGAAACATTGCAATAAAACCAAAATAATGAGCTGCTTATTTCGAATAGCCATGGCAGTATAACCAAACATAGAGTTGGTCATTTCGTAGAAACATGGCAATAAAACAAAAATATTGAGCTGTTTATTTCAGAGAAACATTGCAATAAAACCAAAATAATGAGCTGTTCATTTCGAATAGCCATGGCAGTATAACCAAACATAGAGTTGGTCATTTCGTAGAAACAAGACAATAAAACCCAAATAATGAGCTGCTTATTTCGAATAGCCATGGCAGTATAACCAAACATAGAGTTGGTCATTTCGTAGAAACAAGACAATAAAACCCAAATAATGAGCTGCTTATTTCGAATAGCCATGGCAGTATAACCAAACATAGAGTTGGTCATTTCGTAGAAACAAGACAATAAAACCAAAATATTGAGCTGCTTATTTCGTAGAAACATGACAATAAAACCAAAATATTGAGCTGCTCATTTCTTAGAAATATGGCAGTAGAGCAACGTAGCCTCGATCGATTTCGAATGCAAATATATCAAGGCCGTCTTGTGGATGAACGTCAATACGTTCCTATGGTTGAGCTGGTCAGGGTGGGCCAGAGAAGCAGACAGCCACCCAAACATTGACCAAGGTTAGCATCGATCCAGCGTCCAAACTACATGTTTAATGTCTGGACATTTCTTAGATCGAGATCGTGCGTGGCCGGTTGTTGTCTCCCCTCTCCTCTCTTTATCTGTCAAGTACAGTAATGATTGAAGGTACACAGGCACAAAAGACGGACTTATATTTAAAACTGGGACGGAAATATTTTCAAGAAAATATACGACGAGAGACAGATATGTCAAGAGAGATGAAGAAAGAAAAAATAAAAGTTATCTTTTTAATGTAAGTGAAGTGAATGTTTTGCTGAGATTAAAACAAAACATTTGGAAGTGATAGTAAAGACGCCCATATTGGTTACTAGCCGAGTAGTTTTTAGACGTTTAGACTCGCATTAGATATGGTTAAGGTTTGAATCCCTGCCGGGCGCACTAAGTGTGTTTTTAAATTTCCTCTCAACTCTGATGTGAGTGCATTTATTTCTTCTCAGCTACACTTCTCAACCATATATTTTGGATTGCTCCAATGACCATCTTAATGACCATCTGACCCACTTCGGTGGCTACATGGTCTAAGACCTAAGGCGTCACCATCTTGTTAAACTAGACTACCGATTAAAGGAATATATGGTTTCAAATCCCGGTCAGATGTACTCAGGGTAGTTTTTCCAAAATAGTTTTCCTCTCTCCCTCCATGTAAATGCGGGCACACTTCCTCTAAATTGTATCTTGCCTATCCCTAACTCACTAGCGTAAATATTAACCTACCTAAACGTATAAATTGGACGGGTAGTAAGACGCGGCGCTAAAAAAAATAACCATCTGTGCTTTCCGCATAACTACACTGATGGAATAAGAATGATGAAGGTAGAATTCAGAAGAAGTGTACTCGAATTTGCGTCGAGAACGTGGAAAGCCAGTACCTCCGGCCAAGATTCAATCCTCAACCTCCTCGTCACCCGCTAATCTAATGTAACTGATTGCGGATCTAATGCCTTAGATCACGTATCCACCAGCGCAGGTTGGTGTATGTTAGTCTGCTTAGCTCTGACCAGGGAGGACGGGGTTCAACCGATTGCCAGCCGGATCCTCTGGTATATATTATTTTGTTCACCCAACAGTGCGGGTTCCTCTTGTACTTTCTCTATGTGGATGACGGTGTATTTATTTATAGATTATAATTAACCCTCCATACTATGTCTATTCAAATTAGCTAGTTTAAGTCGACAATAACCAACACAATATTTCTATGACTCATTTTTTGGGGGCAAGATTGTTAAAACTATTTCAAGTTTGTACGAATGACTCAGAGTTTTCCTAAGGGCGGGACTGTGCATTAATAACAGTTAGTTTGTATTGACTTTTTTTTATTGCATCTTACTACCCATATCTATATTTACTCTAATACGATAGGGATGCGTAAGGTAAGAATTGGAGCAAATGTACCCACACTTACATGCAACAAGTGTGGGAAACAGTTTAAGAGGAACCATCCTCATTACTCTGGGGTTCGAAACCCAACTTCCCCGTCGTAGCTTATTCGGCATATTGCGAAAGTGACGCTTTAGACCATACAAACACCAAAGCGGGTAGCCTGTATTTAAAGTGTCTGAAAAAAAAACCCATTAAGGTGGGATGGAAGGGGAAGGTAGAAAAGGCCAATGTTTTTGTAGTTTTTATGGCAAAACATTTTTTGTCAAAATAAATAAAATATTGCTCTAGTACAAACATAGAGTTTAATTTTCTTCTCATGTTGATATCAACAGTTCCTGAATATCTGAGCGTAGCAGCATTAGATGAGAAACTTTTTAAATGTAGACAAAAAGTTGTCACTAAATTCCAGGACACCCTTGAAAGATATTCCAGAAATGTTGAGGTTATCACGTGAAAAAAAATAATCAATTGTTATGTTTGTACTGGAGCAATATTTAATTTATTTTTGGCCAAAAAAAAGTTTTGCCATAAAAACTGTAAAGCCACTGACCTTTTCTCGTGTACCCTTTCATCCCACCTTAATAATACATATAACTTTTAATGTATATTTATTCCTTAGTACGTTTAAAACCAATATTTACTAACTATTTAATCCCAGTATTAGGGAAAAGGATGTTAGATTTAGATAAAGTGCATCCACATTAGAATGGAGAGGGGATGGGAAAACCATATTGATAAATCACACGTAATAAAACCGTCCCCAGTGCACCCAGCCGTGATTAGAGCCTCGAACTCTTTGTCACAGACGAACCAGTAAATTGCAAGATTGACAACTAAGACCGCTTGACCCACAGTGCGAGTATTATACTTTTTTAAAATCCATTCTCACGTGATCGCGACCGTAGAAACAATGTCGACCTGCACGGGGAAAGGTGACTCGTTTACTGACTTGCATTAAGGAAGGTAATTTGCCAACAATGAAAAGCTCACGTGAATCCCACGACGAATTGTTGTTACTTACGGGCTTTCCCAACACTCTAAGAGGACTTAGCCACTGTAAAGGTATATTTTATATCGAAAAACATCAAGAGTACTCACAGTGACAATACCAAATTTATAAAAAGACATTGACAAAGAACTTCCAAGGCCATGCATGCGACATGCCTCAAATCGGTAAATATTGGAATCAATTTCGTAGATACCTGCACCGGTAGGTACGTGGACTGAATCAAGCTAATCTAGTCTGTTTCACCGGTGGAAATATTGGGATTCGAATCTCGACCAGATGTAGTGAGGATATGTTTTTCTACGTGATTTATCATCCTCCACGAAAATGTAGGTACATTTCCTCTAAATTCTAACTTTATATTCCATACCCCATTAGTATAATTAAATGTGTTAGCCCGGAAGGGTAGTAAGATAGGGGAGGAATCCATATATTCGGTCAAGGATTATTGAAACTGTATATTTTATTGAACGCCGGGTTTTTCTATCAGCCCGGATATCACACACATAAATGAGATAGAGATAATGAAGGCAGACTTTAGAAAATGTACCTGCATTTGTGTGGGGATGGAGTGGGAAACAATTTAGAAAACCTACACTCCAGTATACCCAAACGGGATTAGAATCCTGACCTTCCCACAACTATCAAACCAGATAGTAAGAGTTTAACATTTAGTCCCCGTGTCCACTGATGAGGGAGTTTTTTTTAATTTTAAAACTAACTTAACCTGATGTTACACACCTAACCCTTGCGTCACTATTTAGACAGAGTGAATCCGTACACAAACAGTAAATCTCTTTGTAGGCACCAGCAGGAATATAACCAAGGTTCCTCTAGACTTGTTTACCTCTCCTACCACTTAGTCACGAACATGCACTTTGCTTGAGTTTAGTTAATATGTGAGGTAACTTTGTGATTGGAAAGTGCAGACTGTATCCTTGTACAAGAATCAAGTAAACGCAGTTTATTTCATCAGTAATTTTTTTATATTGCTTTGTATAGCCTAATTTTTTTTTAAATATCACGAGACTTTTGTGTATAATATATTGACATATTAGGACGCATAGCACACATACACACACACACAAAACCAGATATTTTTAATCAGTTTACCAGATAAAAACCTAAAAATAGTTTTCACGTAAAAAAAAAAGCACTTAACCAAAACACTTGTTGGTGAGGCTCACAATAGATACCATTTATTTTCGACTATAATGCAACGCTAACCTTGGAATAACCTTGAATTGAAGAAACGATAATTTAAATTTCGGAAGCGTGCTGCTGGTGAGACTAGACATAAAACTCTAATGTTTAGGACGAGAGGAGGGGGGAGACTGTGGTATTTTAGTGGGGGTTAGGAACAAGATTCATACTACCATATACTCTACCTCAGCGACTACCGAACTCAGGGTCGTGACCCCAATGAGAGTCACGGAAAGGTCTCAATAAAAAATTTTGTCTTAAACTATGAAATATTACAACTTCAAACTAATTGTGAAACTCAGTAATTATGAAGCATTACTGAAATACTGACAATAGCGAAATGGTGCGGGAAAGAAATCCCCCGTTTACTCTTAGCACACGTTCGAGTCGGTAGGTCCAAAGCTACCCAAGTGGAATCTCACAAGCCCAAGTCCGCAGTACGGCTTCCAGTGATATCCACTACCCTACTGTTTCTATATGTTGCGTTGACCGGGTTTATAAACCAGTAATTCAGTCTCCATCTCTTTCTCTGACACATTATATTCCAGGTTGTTCTCCCTTCACAATGCAGAAAGAGACCAGGAATAAAAATTCAGGACTCAAATCTCTTTTTCATGAGCGCGAGAGCTTGGAAAGCTCTTTTCCGAGAATATAGGGACCAAGAAGGACAACGACCTTATCGTTTAGTACAGATATTGACATATCTAAATATCAGGAGCTTACTGGATATTAAGATAACTATCAATTACTGAAATAAAGTAAATGTTGTGATATATTCACTGTTTTATATTTTCCTTGGTTGTTACGCCAAATAAGGAGCTGTGTAGCAACTAAATATTGTATTGTGACCAACACCAAACAAGTGCATTCTGCTTAGGCCCAGAAAACTTATGAAGGAGGGTTGTGTTTCATTAATTAACTTTAGAGAGAGTGTTGACGAGTGAGCTGTTAACTTGTGCTTTACATTTTGTCTGATTAAACTATATTTAAATGAATTATATCAAAAGTTATTTTAATTAATTCAATAAAGTTAATTTAGTAAACCCTATCTATGAACACAACAGGTAAGTGAGAGTATACCACAGTTTTCTTACGAACGTACTGTACAGATCTGACAGCTAGAAAACGTTAGTATACCAACTTTCAGTATTCATACGTCAAGTCATTTGATATATATTATCAATACTTGTAAAATAATACTAATACTTAATTAATAATATAATAAAATGTTATCCATGTTGACCACAGTAAATATGTTTGTATTTTATAAAAGGATCTTCAAATGACTATATTCGTAAGAAAATTCAAGTTATAATTGTGCTAAACTTTCGGAGGTCACCAGGACAGGAAAATATTATGTTTAGGGTCACGATCAAAACAGTTTGGGAAACACCGTTCTACACCCTCATTATCAAATAAATATTATGAAAATGTGTCTTGGAAGACAGTAGAAACCACGGGCTCAGACGTGATTCCCCGACATAGCTGTCGACTGTTACTCTCCTAAGTTTAGTACGCACATTCCTTTTGTCATTGCGCAAACCTAAAAGATGTAGATCCTCACTACTAGTGTATTTACAGGTTTTTTATTTTGCGCCGCTTCTCCATAGCCGACCGGACTATCTGCATTTAACTACCTAATTGGGTAGAGATGAGTAAGGTAGAATTTAGAAGAAATGTCTACACATTTGCTCGGAGTAGAGTGAGAAACCAATTAGGTAAATCCACCGTTAGTGCATTCGGTGAGGATTTAAGCCCCAACCTCCTGTCCCTGAATAGACACGCGCCCACCGGAGCTATGGAAGTAGACACAGAAATCAAACAACAAAAGAGATTTGGGGGGGGGGGGGGGAGGGGAATGGAAGTGTTTTCCCCAAGTTTTGTTTCTCACGAGTGTGTTCCAAGTGGAACACAAACTGTACACAAGCTTGAGCACGTTGGCTAGAGACGACATACATTCCTGTAGCTACATTTAGTAAACATTGTTTCTAGGATTGTATTTGTGTAAAATAAATGTTTAGCTTAAAAAAAAGTTCAAATTAACCATTTCGATACATATCGGTGGTCGCGCTAACTAAATATCAGGCTCATCTGGTCTGGTTTGCCGGTAACGGGAGGTCGGGATGAGAATATCAGCCGGGTATAGTCTACTGAATTTGTTTTTACAACAATGGTTTTCCACTCGACTCCAAGAAAATGCTAGGACGTTTAGGCTAAAACTATACCTTCCTAACCGTCTCGGTGGCTAACGCGCTAGTTTCGTGTTGAACTAGACTGCCGAGGACGGGGAGATCGATGTTCGAATCTCGCTCGGGTGAACTGCGGGTGGTTTTCCCCTAAATGTTTTTCCACTCTCCCTCCAAGCAAATGCGGGTTCACTTCATCTATATTCAACCTTCCCAATTCCTAACCCATTAGCGTAATTAGTACTTAAGCGTATAACCCGGACGGGAATTAAGAGGCGTTGAAAAAATAAAAATGTATTCTGATGTGAGTGGAAAGGTCGGGCATCGAAACCCAGCAGGATACGTATCTCCTACCCATACTAATGCTGTAGGATTACCTCTTAACTACGTTATTTATCCATATCACTTAGATTAGTCGTTAATAATCCTTTGATTGAACGTGGCTTGGTTAGAAAAAACCAAGGTTGTTATAAACCCGCATCGGTAGGCGCGCAAACAAAGGCATCAGTCTCATCGTGTCTGGTTCGAATCAAGGCCTAGTGTACTGGCAAAATTTTACACAAATAGTTTTATCACTCGCGTTTCACGCAAATGCGGGTATACTCATATAAATTATGCTCTTCTCCTCCTTTACTCTAACTAATCCCCACTTCATTAGTGTAAAGTATGTGGTTAGTACTGACGAGTAGTTAGACACGTATCACGGGTGGGATTAACAAAAACTATTGTTAGTTTCCACTGTTAGCAGTGGCGAGACTGTATACCACAATCTGATTTTAATAGGAAGCCCGTTATCTGAAAACTGAACATTCATGTTGACACAATGTTAGGAAAGGAATATTACAGTAATTATATTTACAGCCTTAGTCCATTTAATTAACCATGTAAATAGAAAGATACACTAATCCACAAGGAAGTATTTGATAACGTTTTAGATTAACTTTATAATGAACTAGCAGAAGTACCCGGCTTTGGATTGCGTGGCTACCCCGGGCAACCATTTTATTTGCTTCACGTAGACAGAAAAAAAATCTCTTAATTTCATTTCTTCCGATCCAGTTTTTGATAAATTTAAAAAATCTAATCATAAATTTAAGATTTAAGCTTCTAGGTGCACATGTTCTTGTACAGGGGTTAATAATAATATTTAAATTTCAGCCCTCTACGTGCGGTAGACATCGCGCAACGCTCATGACTTATTAATATAGAGAAATCAAATAATAAATATTTCTAGATTACCAAATTTGAGTGACTCAATCAATGTTAGTAGTCGAAAGTTGGTTTCCTATAAAAGTGAGGGTTTAGCATGATTCATCACTGGTTTCGATATTCTCATGATGGTTGTTAAATTCACAAGTCTCACCAGACACCCACTAAAAGAAGGAAAGGGAAAAATCTAATCCTAAGGACTAATTTACTAAGTGAGCAAACCGGACCTAAGTGCGGAGAAAAGCGCCAATCTGCGGTCGCCCCAACATGTAATTTAGGATAAGAACTGAGTTAGCAAGAACTGTATGTGAGTGAATTAAACGACCACAAGCATGTAATTCCAAGCATTTAGGTTCTACTTGTCAGGGGCGTATCTTCAAATATGTGTCAGGGAGTTGTACTAAACAATTTACCATAAACACGGCCAATGTTTTCGTGATTAATTCAATAGAGAAACTTGTAACAAAATAATGAAAGAAACTATCACGAAATAACCAGCGTATTAGCTAAAGATTTAAGTCGTTAATATTTAATAACCCTTGTGTTGAACTTACACACAACAAAACAAAACGGTGCAGGCCAGAGTCTGACGGCGTTAAGATTCGGATGGACACCTACTATATAAGAACGATAAAGTTGTGCCCGCCATTGCTTAAAAAATATGCATAGTAACAACATGCGGTTTTTTGCATTGCATTAAACTTGTAAATTTATAATGAACTATATTAATAAAAAAAGTTACAAGTTACTATTTACTTTTTTGCAATAAGACGTAATTTCAATTAAATTTAAATGAAATAAAACATGAAATACAAGAATATAGTTTTGAATTTATCATATTATTATAGAGAATAAGATAATGTTCTATCATACACGACATATATTTATAGTACAATAACGGGTTTAAAATTTGTTATTTTCAAATTAAATAATGTCTAAACTGTTGAAAAAGTTCAGCAGCTTCCTGGTAGAGTGCTCTGTCTTCGGAAGCACCTCTCCCTCTCTCCTCCCCTAACCCCCTTTTGGCATTCTCTTTCTTACCATCTTTTTTTCCCCATGTAAACCCCGCTACTCCCCCTTCCATCGAACTATTTATATCCTGTTCAGTCAGGTAAAACCCTTGACTGGACACTAATTGTCTGCCACCTCCAAACCTGAGCTATTGAGAATGTTCCCTATGATGTATTTGTATGATCTAGGTTAAAAGTTTTTATAGAGTAAACTTGATTATGTTTACCTTATAATAATTTTCTAAACAGTGTTTCCTTGATTAGATAAAACCTATTTGTATAACGTTGGTTTTGTAAGAAGAGAGAGGTGAAAAGGATTTCTCTAAATAGTTTTATTCATGTTTTATAGACGAACAAGAACTTTTCCCACTTATAGCAGACTTAATTTTGAAGGTATTAAGATTCAGTGGCGCATCCAGGAGTTTACTTAGGGGAGGGTGGGTATGTGTGTCATAGCTATTATTTATATCCCCTGAAAATATTCATTAAATTATTTTAGTTTAATACATCTTTTATTTTAGAGAAATTACACACACACGCGTATATACAGGTTGTTAAAAAAAAGGGGTTCAAAAATTATGGATCTTGTTGTACACATTAACATGTGTGGAATGATTTTAATAATGTTACATGACCTCTAGTTGTGCCAATACGTCGGTAAACTCAAATAATAATTATAATACAAATAAAAGTGTCTTGGAAACTATAGGTCCACAAACCTACTCACATAGAGGTAAAGGTAATTTTGTATTTTAGTAATAAAAAATAAATGGTACGGTGCACCACACAGACTTCCTTTTGCTTTTATCTTGAAATATACATTTACTAAAAACTCGTTAGGATTTGTGAAATGAAATAATATACACTGTTACTTACTCTATGCAAGGGTGGCTCACGGGCCGTGCGAACCGGGCGGCTAACTTCTAACCTAACGTAGCCTGGGCGTGATATGAAAATAGTCCCCAAACCTAACAACTCCAAACATAACGTAGACAGGGGGTGATAGTGGAGTTGCTAAGCTTAACAATCATTCAATTTTTTTATACTAACATGAAATTTTACACATTTCTTTAAATTTGTGGTTAGTAAAATAGAATCTAATGTCATCTTTAAAAAGATATTTTATATTTTCCAGCTTGAAATAATGGCGCCATTAAACTTTTTTTTTTTTGCAATTATAACACAAACCATTCATAATGTCAAAGTGTTTGTTAAACTTATAATAAAAAATAGAGGATGACATTGTCTACAAAACAGGTTCTTATAGTTTTATTTGTAATCCTAACAGTTTTTGTACAATCTCGAAGTGAAACGTTTAACGTATGTTTAACATTTGTGGAGTTTCCCTTTCACATTTTTTCCTATCACGTCCAGGCTACGTTAGGTTTTGAGTTGTTAGGTTTGTGGATTATTTTCCTATCACGCCCAAGTCACGTTATTATTTTATTATGGACTATTTTCATATTTTCCGAGAGTACAATTACCATGAGAAATGTGATAGCTGGCAGCTAGCAGAAGATTTAAGAACTGTCAAAATAAAAACCATATTAAAAATAAAATTGTTTTTGTGAAAGTTTTGACTGCCAAAAATGCCAATAAATCAACATAGTATTATGGTCATTGCAGATAATATGGTTTGGCAAATTAATACATGAGATTTGATCTGCTAACTTTTGCTAGCTGTTAGTTACCTACACTCCTATGGTGAATGGATTATATTATCCACCGGTTACGTAAATAAGTGCCAAAAAGCAATACCGACTGGGTGCGAAATTTACCTCAGGCCGCTCCTGACTCTATGGCTTTAGGAACAAGGAGCACTGTTACAGAAAAAATGAGGAAAAAAGAAACATCTTTGTCAACTAAAGAGCATAAGAATCAAATTTATTTTCAAAAACCTGTATTAAAAACAGTGGTGTAGTCGTAAAATTTAGCAGTGCCGAAACGCAAGGTCGTAGCAACCCCAAAGTTGAAGTGGGGTTTTGGGACCCCCAACCACCGTAGACGAAAGGCTTGCACAAACATAATTGCCTCTAAAAGCTATTTGGAGCATCTTTTAATGATTACTAAAGCAAAAACTTACTTAACGCACTTCCCCTAAAATTCCTGGAATTCACATAGAGCACTGTTAATTTCATCAGAATTTATTGATTAATAGTATGAAAAAAGTTTTAACATTATATTGATATAAAATCAATTAGTTAACTTGAAATTGCAAAGTATAAAACTTTACTAAATATTAAAAAAAATATTTTGCCACGAAAAGCAGTGCCAGAACGGCGTTCACCAGCGTTCCCACTCCACTACACCCCTGATTAAAAAGTATATATATATATTTGTTTACAGCTCAAAATTTATTGGTTTTATATAAAAAAAGATTTTTACATTTCATAGTATACTACAACTATAAAATAATAAGATATTACGAGTCTCAAATAGTTACGGAGAAATGATGAAAATTTGAAAATCTGTCCTATGTAAAGTACCCTCAAAGTCATGTTCATGAGAAAATGAAAATGTCCATCTTGTTTATAATGATAAACTATGTTTAGATATCAAATTTAATCAAAACCATTAGAGTGAGTTTCGATAAAGTAGATTTATTCTCTTTTTGCCTTTCAATAAACTAGCCTTAAATTTAGGGATAGATATCAAATTTCAAAAATCCCTTGGGGACCGGGGGGGGGGGGGCTTATTTAAACCCCAGATACAAAGTTTTAGCCCAAACGGTAAAATGGTTTCGGTTCTAGCCCAAACTAAGGTACAGTCAGATGGCCTTGCGGAAACAACATTTTGTTTCAGGGGGCTATGATACGTCAACATTTTTCAAAATCTCGGTTTCGAATTTTTACGATCACAATATTTTCACTCCAAGGTGTCGAGACAAAGTAAATATTAGTTTACAAAGTTTAGTTACCCACAGCCGTTGCTTGCCGTTGGTTTGATCGCCATTGATGGGGAGGTCATGGTTCGAATCTCATCTGCGTGAACTGGAGATGGTTTTTCCGTTAAATGTATATATATATATATATATCTTTAACGGTTTTCCATAAGTGATATATCACTCTAGTTTTACCATCTTTACTCCATGCAAATGCGGGTTCACTTCCTCTTAGCTACCTTCCTCATCTCTACCCAATCAGATTAAGCCGTTAATAACATGTGTTCTGAACGTAGCAATAAAATAGAAAAGACTTGGTTTTGGACGGGTTATAATCATATTATAGCAATAAATTAATAATTTTAAATGGAAACATGGTTTAGCGAGCTTTATTTAATTCTGATTTTTTTCAGATCATTAAATACAATGTTCTTGTTAGTAGGGTGTTCGAAAAAATTTAACAACAGGGCCTATTTGTAAAGTGAAGTAGGCGTATAGTACGTAAATTATATTTAATTGAAATAAAATTTTAAAAATTACAATTTTTCACTACCTTTGGCCACCTTTTTCTAACTCATTAATTTTTTTAAAGATATTTCAAAATTTTTTTATCAGGCAATCACCTGGAAGAAAGTGTGGTTTTCACTTTGGTTTTTATATCTTCTGTACAAACAAATTGTGGTGCGCTTATTTTAATTCTAACCTCCTTATATCATGTATTTAAATAATTAGCGTAAGTAGTGACCGTAAAAACTATGTCATTGAAAAAAACAAAAAGAAATGGCTATATATTTTTTAGTATAGGGAAGAAAATATATATTTATATATTCCTACAGTAATAGATAAACTAAATAAAAATGTAACAATTTACTGTAGATAATGATTTCCCAAGGTAGCTCAGAAACATTATACTTTGACAGGGATTCGAGCCCTAGTCCTATGACTTTGGACGTCATTCTACAGACCCCGAGATATCGGCTAAAAACCCGGCATCATGGAAATAATAACGGGGATAGATTGTCTTTTGTTGAGTAGCAAGTAACAAAAGTTGAAAGGATTGGTGCTTGGGGGGGGGGGGGGGGGTCTGTCTGTGGAATGTAAGGACACTCTGAAAAGGGGTTAAAATAGAGGGGGTGAGAGGGGTCGGTGAGGTGACTGCCTTAACTACAGCAGCGCACCTCTAGTGAGGTGATAATACATGGAACTACTTGGACGAGAGATTTGCAAAACTTGGAGATGTCCATCCGAATCTTAAACCACAACACGAAGAAGTAATCTTAGTACCCTAAAGGCGCCTCAACATAAGGAAATGAAGGGGGTGAGAGAGAGAAAGAGATAGATAAATAGAGGGGACGGGAAAGGACCTAGACCTATCCCAACAGCAGTCTTGGTTGAAGCAGAAGGTAAAAACAAAACGTTCATGCAGTGTTCTTAAGGGGAATCGTGCACGTTATAAATTGGTCATGGGCTAAATTGAGTTACGAATGAGAAAATAATATAAAATGCCCCCGTTCAAGAAATTTTTCCCTCCTAAGACACTGAAATATACCTGCTTTGGTTTTCAAGAGCTCACTTGGAAGGAAGTAAGTCTTTACCGGGTTAAGACCTATGTTACTCGTCCGTTCAAAAACTGCCAACCGATAAAAAAAAAGGGTATTTGAGTCTTTTTACCACACAAAATAAGCACAACATTTTTTATCACATAGAAGGCAGAAAACGCCGGTCGCGAAGTGGGGGGAGGAAAGAGAGAAAATAAAGGGTTCAGACAAGGATAGCACAGTTTATATTCACCCTTGACCCCACAAGTTGTGCTTGAAGAAACTAAACAAACAGTTGGGAGGCATTTGTTTAAATCCCGGCTAGGGACATTTGTCGTGGTTTTTCATCCATTGCTTGGAAATTTATTAACATAAAGATTAATAATATAGTTTATATTATAAGCCGTACTTTACTCGACTCACCAAATGAATTAATAAATGAAAATATAGCAACTAATTTATTTGTAAAGTTAATTTATTATAAGTTTCTGTGGCATATAGGCTAAATATAAAATAGTGAAAACTGACCAGGTAAAATATATTTAGAATAACATACTTATTACCCGTATCAGGGAACAGGCGTAGTAAACTTCAATCTCGTTTGGACCGGTTTCATGGTGGCTTGGGCTCGAATCCCAGCTGGGTGTTCTGCGGGTGATTTTACTCAATGGTTTTCCACTCTCCTTCTTCGCAAATTCGAGTAAATTTCCGCTCTGTTTTAGCTTTTTCATTCCTACCACAATAGTTCAATTAAATTTGGATAGCCCGAACGAGTAGTAAAATAAGGTTTAAAAAATAAATTTGTTTTTGTCCTCTTAACCAGTGATTCTCAATCTTCCTAGGCTAGTGGCACCCTTGTGAAGGGGATGAGAATCTGGTGAAACCCTCGTAAGAATTTTCGTAAGGGATTTGTTTTTCTCATTTTTTATTTTTTTATCCAAAGTAGAATATATCAGAGTAGTATATTAAACAATTAACAGTGTTTAGTTTTTTAACTATTTAAAACAAAACTAAACATTTTTACTTCTTACTCACTGAGTTAATTGAAAGATATGTAAAAAAAAAAAAATCAAATACATAACTAGGTACAGTTATAGAGTAAAATAGCTTTGAAAATCAATAAACTAGCACACTAAACAGCCTCAATGTGAGATCACTAAAAATAGATGATATGTAGTCATCAGTGGGGAAACAATTATTGTCTCACATCGTGTGCCGTGGAATGTGCAATTCAAAGAAACAATAAGTGACCAAACTTTTTTCTGACTGAGACACAATTAGACTCAGTTTTGTTCAGTTTTTTTTTAAATGTTTCGATGCACGATTCCCCTTACTATGAGTGAGTGGTTCGTGTCAGAGAGACACCCACGGGCAGGTTGTTGACGTACACGATACCATAAGCTCGAACAACTTACAGTCGACACCTTATCTGGCCGTATGGAACGTTACTTAACTCACTTTTATGTATCCATACCCCAATACATGTGATTGGGGTAGTCATCCACAGTTTAGAGGTCCCTGGTTTGATTACGAGTGATGCTGTAGAGAATATTTACTCATCTGTAGTATTTTACAAACTAGCTTCTTGCTCTAGGTCCTATGATGTCACCACATTAACAAGAAGCTAGTCTACTGGACTGGTAGCAAAGGAAACTATCTATCACTTGACTGTCGTCTTCTACAAACTAGCTCCTGCTCTAAGTCCTATGATGTCACCACATTAACAAGAAGCTAGTCTACTGGACTGGCAGCAAAGGAAACTATCCAACTTGACTGTCGTCTTCTACAAACTAGCTCATGCTCTAAGTCCTATGATGTCACCACTATTAACAAGAAGCTAGTCTACTGGACTGGCAGAAAAGGAATACTATCCAACACTTGACTGTCGTCTTCTACAAACTAGCTCCATGCTCTAAGTCCTATGATGTCACCACATTAACAAGAAGCTAGTCTACTGGACTGGTAGCAAAGGAAACTATCTATCACTTGACTGTCGTCTTCTACAAACTAGCTCATGCTCTAAGTCTATGATGTCACCACATTAACAAGAAGCTAGTCTACTAGACTGGTAGCAAAGGAAACTATCTATCACTTGACTGTCGTCTTCTACAAACTATCTCCATGCTCTAAGTCCTATGATGTCACCACATTAACAGGAAGCTAGTCTACTGGACTGGTAGCAAAGGAAACTATCTATCACTTGACTCTTCTTCTACAAACTAGCTCTAGCGCCTTCCTCTGCATCCTGTAATGTAGCTAAGTGAACAATAATTAAATCTATTAGAGTGTTATTAAGGAAACTACCCCGCACATGGATGATATATTGTTAGTTATCTGAGTGGAAGGCTTTTCAGCCAATGAAAAACTAAGAAAAAAGTAATCTAATAATTGAAGTATTGGTTTCAAATACTGTGTTACTATTGTAACACTATAAGTTTTGTGACGTGATGAAGTGCCAACGAGGAAATGTCGATACATAATAAGCCCACATTTCACTGGTTAACGTCAACCAACGAGGAAAGATAATATCTCATAGGTACTGTAAGTTGTACTTGTTTGTATTGGCTGGTTCGTGGTTATCTGAGCGTTCCACAGCCTTATCGGCGTTGTATTCTGTTCGTACTTTTTTGTAGTTAACATGCTTACTATTATAGATCATTATTATAGTTTCGCAGATGGTAATTTTAGTTGTCAAGCAGGGGATTTCCTAATCGTTATTGAAAACTGTCTCTAAAAATGGAGATAGATTTACTTTGTTGCACTTTAATTTTATTTTTCGCTCCATGCCTAACACTCTTTCAGGCTAAACGCCTTTAAAAATACTAATGGGATAGGAATGAGAAACCTCCCTCAGTAAACCCAACGGAAATTCAAACTGACGTCTCCATCATCGGGAAACCATATTACATGACGAGCCTGCCATTTAGATCGCGTTTTTACCGGCATGACGTAGCATATGTGAGATTAGTTGAAGTTTCGTGAAATGATTTATACTTCTCATTGCTTCATTTTAGTTATAATCTTTAGGTTTTTAAATTGTCTAAAGACGTTAAATAACAGATTATGTCAAAAATGTCCTAAATTAAATCTATTGCCTTTATTAACTTCTAATGTTCAGGAGAATTATAATACTATTTCATACATTGTTCAATTAGTTATAACACTGTTTATTATGTTCTTTAATGTAAGTTATTAAAAACTGTGACGGTGAAACTCTTATAAATAGGGAATATAAAAAAAAAAGTTAAAATGATCTCGACAACACAAGTCTTAAACCCGAAAACATAGTTCATTCACGCTAACTTTGACCTTTTCTATATGTTTAAAGTTTATTAAAATATCCGTAGATTCATAGGCTTACTCGAAATATGTTTTATCAATTCTAACAAATGATTTAAAATAAATTTAATTCAGGACCGTACCCATAAGTGTATATTTTAGGGTAAGGGGGCAGGGAGTTGTGTCCGCGGTAGTTAGTGATGAAGTTCTCCAATAGGAAATGGAGATAATTTTTTTTAACATTGAATCTCTCTTGAAACCATTTAAAATGTCCTCGTAAAACATTATTTGGGTTGTAACTTGTAGTTGTTAGGAGTTTTAAAATACAATAGGCTACGAGCCTAGACATTGAAGAGGAATACAAAAATACATTACTAATCATACTCTTTACCCGCTTAGTTCTCTTGGTACGAGCCTGATTTAATTTTAAAATCGATAAAAACATATTTTCGTGGCGTACGGATACCTAACCACTGTTTAATAACTTCTGAGCTTTAGTCCAAAGTAAGCGGGGACTCGCTATAAGAATGTGACCTGCTGATGTTACCCGCACAACACATTTATCAGCCTTTCTTGGACTACGGGCCGCGTTTACAAGTTTACGTCTGCCCACCGATGCACGGGTACCGGATATAGTCGACCATTATGCAATAAATACCCGCCTCCGTTGCAGCACTGTATACAACCACTTTATCAACACCGCACGTTGATATTTCTTTGGCTCGTCTCCGTGACGGAGCGGTTCAGGGAGGTTTAACTGTAACTCTAGAGGGTCCCTGGTTCTAATATCAGAAGGTAACACACACCAATATTCACCTGGTGAGAGGATGGAAAATGGTATTCTTGCTACCCACTTTGGTGGTCACATGGTCTAAGGCATCGCTCTTTGCAATAGAATTAATTGACGATGATGGAGGTATTAAGGTTCAAATCCAGGCCGAATATACTGAGAGCGTTTTTTAATTAAAGGTTTTCCACTCTCCCTCCACGCATAAGCGGGCACACGTCCTCTAAATTTAGCCTTCCTCATCCCTAACCCATTAGCGTAATTAGTTCATATTCGTATAGCCCTGACTGTTTGTAAGACTCGGTGATAAAAAGAAGACGCGGCTTACACACTCTAAGTTTGTGTTTAGCAGAACGTTTAGAAAATGTATTCTCTACAGCGTAGAAAGGGGTTGGTAAATCCATAATGATACACCGAGTCGTCGTACCTTTCGGATCAGCCTCGAGTAAGTCACGTTTAACACGTTAGCGCCAAGACACTATACCTCAAAAACTAATCCAAGTCAGACTCTCACAAGTTTCAGAAGTAACCGTCTAAGTTCTCCCGAAAACATTCAGTACACACTTCTTCTGTCTACCATTTTTCATTTTGCACTTAAAAAAAAAAAAGACTCAACCTGGTCACATCGGAGGCCATAGCCTTCACCGCGCGGTGTTGACAAGTTTATCCCAGCAATACATCATGTTTCAAAAGAGGGCGTGACCCCACAGTCAAAAGGGCGTTGTCAACCTCTTATTTTTTTAAGGAAAACAAATTGAAGTGTCTTTTTATGAGGCGGACACGTTATGAATTGTTGCAGTGCCACAGCGCATGCGTAGGACGTTGTTTGAAACGTCCCTCTCTTTCAATAGTGACTATTGTACGCCACTGACGTGTGCTGTGTCTTAAATACGTCACCTATCTCTTCTTTCTTGTTACGTGGTAGCTTTGGCGATGACTTAATACCAACAATATCCTGTCTCGGTGGTTGAGTGGCTCAAGAAGGTCTACAACGAATCTAGCGGACACTGGTTTGTAAGCCTGTGCGAAGCTTCGAAATTTCGGATTCGGATATAGCTATGATTTGTTTTAGATTCAAAACTCCGAATCTTAGTATTTGAAAAATTTGAATCGGATTCGTAAATACCAATTCGAATACATCCCAAATTAGGATTCGATTGAATTTAATTCGAACTTATAAACTAAAGCTCAAACTTTTGAAAAATTTAATTTCTAAAAAACCTATAATGATTCGTAACTAAAATATAACAAACAATTTCACTGTAACCTTTCGGGTGAGCCATGTGACTGTATTCATATTTTTATTTTAACGGATCAATTTATAATATTTGACTTTACCATAGAAATATTATTAATCTATTTGATTGTTTATAAGCAGTTTTATAACCTCTATTCTTATATTAGACTCGATTTAAAAAATTAATTAACTTAATCTAAAATTTATATTGATTTGAAACCTTTAAATTATAATAATATTTGTATCCAAAACATTGTCACTATAGAATGTGCGATTCAAATCGAAGATTTCTCAAAGCGCTATTTTCTATTTGGAATCGATTCGAGCTAGAAATCAAAAGATTACCTTTTGATCCGAAATCGAAAATCTTGAATTTCCCCAAGCTTGGCGGCACCTGAAAACAATGAATTTGTTTGAAGGTTATAATATGTGCTCCTTAAAGCTTAAATTTATGTCGTTATAAGGAAGAGGCAAGCGTTCGGCTACGTTTTGAGGCGGACCGGGGCGATCCAGTTTAGAATAAAGTAGTTTGTTTTCAAAACGACTCGACGCGACAAAGTGGACGTCGAGCTCCTGATTGCTGAAATATTTGCCAGGCCACAGGTTTTCTTTCTACTGTTTGTGGTTTGTTTCTCCTGAACATCCAGGATTGTAATGAGAATATAATCAAAGGTCACGGTTGACATTCTTGTATACTCGACAAATCGTGATTCATGTCTCCTAAGAATGGGAGATAAATGGTGATATTCCCCATAACAGTCTCTGTCTTGACACACTTCGTGTACCCACTTGATCCTTATCCCCCCTTTTAAGGGTTTCCACATAAAATAATAATGTTCAACAAGACGTACCCTACGTGATAGTTTTGACGACGCCAGATAACTTGAGAAATGCCGTCCAGCCTCGCAGTGTTGCACAGTAGGCCTGTATGTGTTGATTGCCAGCTCTTTGTCGCGTGTAAACGCCTCGCTACGCTCCGCTCGTAATTGCGTCGCCCCGCCTCGCTGCCTGTGTGCACTTAACCTAAGTTGGGGGGGCCTCCTACCGTAACGATTACACGCGTTACAGACGTTCAGAAATCTGGCATTGTCTCAGAAGTAGTTTGTTATTTTATGTCCAACGCAAAAATTAAGGCGAAAACTAATAGCTCGTTCATCCTATTATTCAGTTGGTCTAGTAAATATGCAAACGCAAGAGTTGGGTGTATAGCATTGTCATACGTTAAGTTTGTATAAACGTCGTGGTTAATTAGTGGGTATTGAATTTGTTTGGAAAGTTCAAGTTAGGTCTTAGTCTTTGGGCTAAAGTGGTACTGTTTTAGGTTAAGTTAGTTTACCTGTAATTGAGAAAAGATAAAAGTACAATCATTGAAATCAGCTGACTTATACGGAACCTAAGAAATAAAAATCAGCCATTTTTGTTAGTAAGATAGTACAATAATCCCCATTTAAAATTAAAAAAAAAGAAAGCCGGTATATAGTTCAATTAATGCAATTAGAAAGATGTTCATCAATATAAATACTATTATTGACACTTTGTTAATAGTTTAAAAAGTTATTTAAGATATATTTTCATGTATTCAAACGACAAGGGTTGTTTTCAGTGTGTACGGTAATGTTAGAGTTTCTTCGGTTGTAAGATAGATAAAATAACCTTTTATCTAATCTTTTATCACATCTAATTTTTTTATACAATTCTAAACGTTAACTATCCATGCACTCATGCGCTAACAAAATTTCTTGGATCTATATAATTTTCCAATTTTATCAGCTTTTTTTTTAGCACCGCGTCTTACTACCCATTCGAGTTATACACCTATGTACTAACAGCATTAATGTGTTAGGGATTAGGAAGGTTTAGTTTAGATTTAATGTACCCATATTTGTGTGGAGGGAGACTGGAAACACTACCCTCAGTACACCCGACCGGTCTTGAACCTCGATCTCCCCGTCTTCGGCAGTCTAGTCTATTGCAAGAGTAGCGCCTTAGAGCATGCAACCACCGAAGTGGGTTTGTCAGCTATTACCTTTAGTAAATAAAGGAGAGTGGATTAGGTTACATAATGATGAGTCACATACCCTATACTCATCACAAGACATTGTTAGGATGATCAAATCTCGTAGATTACGGCTGGCAGGACATGCGGCACGAATGGGAGATTCTCTACCCTTGTTCAGGGTACTGACTGCCAAACCCAATGGGACGATACCATTGGGAAGACCTAGACGCAGATGGGACAGTAACATTCGAATGAACCTGAAAGAGAGTTAGGGTGTAATGAGGTGGACTGGATAGAACTAGCTCAAGATATGGATAGGTGGCGTACTTTTGTAAGTGCAGTAATGATCTCAATTCCGTAAATCTGTTGGCCATAAAATTTTAAAAGTTACTAGATCTACCGTATTGGTATTCAATTATTGTACTTGTCTCCCCCCTCCCCCTTCCCCAAATTGTATAGCAGGTTGCGTTTATTATTTATTGTTCATTCCAAGAATGTCTGAACACTAAATGTAATACAATATCTTGTTTTCAAGGGAATCTGGTTATGTCTCATCTTGTTTGGTGATGATGAGATCGGAGTTCGAATCACGGGCCGGTGTGTGGTTTGTCTCTAATGGTTTCTCAATCTCCCTCCAAGCAAATGCGAGTTCACTTTTTCTGAATAATACCTTCCTAATCCCTATCCTATTAGCGTAAATAAGTAAATAAATTGTACGGGTAGTATGACGTGACGCACGCAAACAAAATTGAATTTACGAAAGGAAAATGGCTTTTTTTTATATATATATATTTATAAAGGGTATGGGTAGGGCAATTTTATAAAAAAAAATATACCCACATTATCTCGTAAAAAAGATGGAAAAGCATAAAGTGAGTAAGTAGCCCCCAATACACCAAATCAAAATTCGAACATGGACCTCACCGCAGCCGGCAATCTAGTTTGTTGAAAGCCTGATATGCTAGTCTCATTCATACCTTGTAATAGACCTATCTAACAGCTCGACCACGAGATAATCTTGGTATTATTACTATTACTAATTCACTATCGGCATCAAATCAGCGATTCATTTGCTAAGCTAACAGATCTTTGAAAAAATAAATAAAAAAATGACCCTCTTAAAAATCAAAGTCCTCTTTTGTGCTGTTGAAGAAAACTACGCGTGTCTATTTTAATAATTATTTTAAAAATACAATAAAGAGCTGTCTTTTTTTTTTTCGCGTGGTCGTATCAAATCACAAACTATTTTACAGTTAAATAATATCAAATAACAGCATTTAGCTAAAATTATGATCAAAATATTAGTGGAATTAGATACTTGGGCGCGTGACCAAACAATGGCCTCAACATCGATATTTTATTACCGGTACGGCTCAATAAAAATCAAACACGAACAAAAAAAGTATTAAACAATAGAGAGAAGGTTCTATTCATGCCGACTGAAGCATAAAGGTACATTTTTTTCATAGGATTGAGGCAGTTAAAAAAAATGTGGCGTAGGCCTACTATTTACATTTTAATTTTTTTTTAAAGCATACGTACTTGTACCGGTGTAGACTTGTTATATAATTTAAGGATATAGGATGAGGATGGTGGATATCACTAGTGGATATACACACATTCTAACCCAAATAAACAGGAATAGAAGGTTGAATAGAAATAAGCACCTATAGTTTCTAACCTAAGGAAATAGGATTAGGAGGTAAATGGTGCAAATAACGTCTTAAAATAATTTATGACTTAGGAAATCAGGATAATGAGGGTGAATTAGTACAAAACACACCAGTTTACGTCTAGAGAAAGAAAACACCCCAAAAATCAGTGGTTAAGAGTCAAGCATGACCCAGTGTTCGAATCTAAGCTATACATATATGTGATATTGGATCGAGTGTTTGTTTGGAAATCAAGTACCGTCTTCGTGGTCGAATGGTTACTACCACTGACAACACATACAAGGGATTCTGGTTCGATCCCCTGACTCAACTGAAAAAAAAAGTATTTGTGTCTGAATCCGTCTTATCCTTTGAATATTGAGATTCCTAGCGTTGGGCTCGATGTTAAAAGCTAAAGATGTTTTATTGGGGACATTTAACATAAGTTTTTTAAACACAGACTGTACCAAAATAATACTGACAAACTAGTTTAACCTTGGGCAGTACGCCTATCCTTAAAACGCCTAGATATTTAATAAATGGTTAGCAGGATGAATCCGTGTACATATAGTAAATATCTCCACAAGCATCATCCGGAATCAAACCAGTACCCCCTAAGCTAGAGGCCAAACACTTTAATCACTTAGCCAAGGGGATGCGCTGTAAACTATTATTTAATCAATCCTTTAATTAAAAAAAAATTTCTAGTGACATTTAAGGGCGTATCGACACTATCATAGATTATTATTTAAATTGAAAAATGACACCTGGATACGGGAATCAAACCCGGGACCTTAGACTTAGTACGCCAATGCTCTAACCACTGAGCTAACCAGGAATCGTCCCGTGTACAGGACCATTCTTCACTCAAATTTAAGGCAGAGTCTGTGATGGAGTGCGGAAATCGTCAGCTACAAATGTGTGATTTTATTAATATCACACCCGCCTCGGTGGCGTAGTTGGCTAACGCGCTAGTCGTGTTGAGCTCGACCGCCGAGGACGGGGAGATCGAGGTTCGAATCTCGGTCGGGTGAACTGGGGGTGGTTTTTCCTAAATGGTTTTCCACTCTCCCTCCACGCAAATGCGGGTTCACTTCCTCTAAATTCAACCCTCTCAATTCCTAATCCATTAGCGTAATTAGTAATTAAGCGTATAACCCGAACGGGTAGTAAGACGCGGTGCTAAATATAATAATAATATTAATATCACGAGCTATCAGATAACGCGGCCACCTTCGACTCGGTAGTTGGCTTATTGCTGCCAATAGACGAAGGTGGCTGCTGCGTTATCTGATCTTAATTTATCACACATTTGTAGCCGACGATTTACACAAGTCCATCATAAAGCCTGTCTTAAAATATAAATGAAGAATGACCCTGGGCACGGGACTGTTCCTGGATAGCTCAGTGGTTAGAGCATTGGCGTACTAAGCCAGAGGTCCCGGGTTCGATTCCCGTGTCAAAGTGTCATTTTTTCAATTTAAAGAATATGATATTTAGATGCGGCTATAGCCGTAATTATCAAATATAATAGCTTAACTATTCAATTCATCATAATATCTTAGCTGTTTAAGACACCAAAATCCGCATTGCACTTGGTCAGGGAGGTCGGGTTTCCAATCCCGTCATTGACATGAGAAACAACTATACACTGTTATATTTCGATTCGTTTCCCCTATATCTTTGGAAACTTTGATGGTTCGAATTCTGATCGGGTCCAAGTTACATGAAACTAACGTTACGTGAATGTTTCGCAACGCACTACAATGGTATCCTAGATACTTATAGTCCTTGACACGATTCAAACCCACTTCAGTGGCCACATGGTCTAAGGCGTCACTCCTGCAATAACCCAGACTGCCGAAGGCGGGGAGATCGGAGTTTGAATTCCGGTCGGGTGTGCTGAGATTTATTTCTAAATGGTTTTCTTTCCTACCTCAACGAAAAAGCGGGTACACTTATCCTACATTTAGCCTTACTCATTCTTAACACATTAGTGTAATTAGTACATATGCGCGTAGCCCGAAAACAGTTTGGGCACGAATGATTTGGAGATCACTAAAGGTGAGATTCCAGGATCTAATAGCCTAAATATCCTAAAAATAAGACCATGTCTAGGAGGCGTCACGAGTTTGTTAACCTCAGGTTAGCCAAGAAATAAAAGCAATATGCCGTGTAGTCCTATCCTTGGAACTTCACAAATCTAGTTCAACCCTGACCTACCCAAACACGAAACTCCATGCTTCGTGCTTGAATCTGTGTCCCGCTCTGACATCAGCATTATTCCTCATTAAGAGTCGGCTTTACTTAAGGGTAGTTTGGGCGTTTGATTTGCAATGCAATCGGTAGTCATTATAATCCTAGTAAGATGTACTGAGGGAAGTGGAGAAGTGATCGTTTTCCCAGCTCATTTCCACGCTAGTGTAGGTGCATTTATTCTAAGTTATCCCTATCACTTAAAATAGTAATACAACTTTGCTGCCGGTACCAGTGAATAAACACATTCATAAAAGATAAAATTTGGTTTTGGTATCAATACAATTGACTCAGTTTCAAATTTTACTAGTCATTTTTGGCCATATCAATATTTTTGCTGAGGCATATGATGAATGCTCAGCGGGATAGCCAATCTTAACCCTGCACCTACTAGTGATATGGCAACGAACTCTGACATCTTAACATATTATGTTTCTAATGTTTTCTAAATTGTATTGGATTAATTAGAATTAAATTCCTTTAGTGTGAGATGCCAATTACCTTGAAGTACCAAGTTAATTTTAAAAGAAAAATAAAATAGTTCAAAAACGGCAAAGCTAACATTAATGCCTCTATCAATTATTTTTTCTAGCTTTCCAAGTCACGTGACATACAAAATGACGCCTGAGCAACAACAACAAAATAAAATAGTATGAGAAAATGTATTTCACGAGTGCAGGGC
This sequence comes from Timema podura, assembly GCA_033556935.1. NCBI lineage: Eukaryota > Metazoa > Arthropoda > Insecta > Phasmatodea > Timematidae > Timema > Timema podura. The sequence continues at coordinate 326,031 of JAVRXN010000003.1, forward strand.
AGGATGTGCTAATTGTATCGTGAGGGACAGGTTTCAAAGAATCTTTGTGTCAGGGTCAAGGCCACGGGGAAATATTTCTTATGCATTACCTATTTCTTCTTTTACGCCAACTAAATCAACGCTCCATCACGAAGTTGTTTTAAAAAAATTACCTGAACCGGTGTTGAACCAAGGTCTACGGTCATATCTCACAACCGACATAGATCAACTATCAAGGATCCTTTCTAAAACGATAATTTATTCGTCAAAGTTGAGGCACGAGAATTTAATTTTTCATCTGGGGTACCTAAAAGTTACAAATAATTTGGCCTTAAAAAATAAAATTCTGCGAAAATTGTGTCTGGAAAGATTAATATTAATGTCGCTCACCATTATTTATTTTAATTGGTTCTTTCTAGTTCTGTTGCAGACCATCATCTGCTTAGTAAAAATAGCTTCGAATAAATTGAAAAACGACACCTAGACATGGGAATCAAACACGAGACCTTTGGCTTAGCGCAACAATGTTCTACCACTGAGCGATCCAGGGATCATTCAGTGCTCAGGGTTATTCTTCACTCATATTTTAAGGCTGTGATGGACGTGTGGATATCACCGCCTTCTAAGATCTATAATTGATATCACAGACACCAGCGGTTTAGGAAATCATGATGTGAGAAAAACACCCCCATCTCAAACGGTCGAAGAATTCACTCCTATTTCTGGAGTCACGGACTCTAGTCCTGTGCTAAACGCTAGCCTAACCCAACAAGGGCAGCATGTGTGCTATTGTTTACTTGTAGGAGATCAAATAAGTTGCAGTTTATCTGAATGTCAGGACTATTTGTCTCTCGACAGCATAGGGTGTGGACTAGGGGTAAGCAGGACCCCAGTTACGAATGGGTTGGCATTCTTTGAAAGAGTGGTTATTTAGAAACAGCTTTAAAATGCTCGGAAAGGATCCAGAATTTTCCTTTATTCACCCCAGAAGACCTATGAATTTTCATTTATCCATCCCTGGAAAGTCCTGTGAATTTTCATTTAGGCCTATTTCTTCCTAAAGAGTGCCCTGAATTTTACTTTATTTCTCTCTGGAGAATACCGCGAATTTCTTTCTATTGATGCCTGCCGAATTTTCCTACATGTATCCCTAGGTACCTCCCACGTAGTTAAGCTTTACACCTGTAGAGTATGATATAAAGTTGTTTCATTGTAAAAAGAGTGCAGGTACGTCAGTGAGCCAGTGCTCGGCAGCACGGACACGTAGTAAGAAGCACTATGACAACTTGACTTCACTACTCTCTTCTAGTGAAATAGATACAAAATTGACGTCAAGGCGTACACTACATCGGATTGTTTCTTTTAGGCTGTTACCTTATTCCGGGCCTGCTGGACAGAAGCGTCTTATCGACTTGGAGTGCTTGATTCTGCTGTTTGAGTTAAAATGTTGCAGTCACAAACCTGTATCCTCGTGTTATTATGGTGTTAATAATGAAGTGATACTGCATACAGGAGACTGTTAATTGCGTAGATTGAGTTACAACACTGTTGTTGCTGACATTGTTTAAATTTAATAAATCATTTAATTTGCGGTTGTCACTTTTGTCAGGTGCTATCAATTCCGAATGAATAATAATAACATAGTTAATTTTTTTTACTCCTGTGGGCATGCAGACAAAGTCTTCAGTATCATCTCGTCTGTTTTTCTTGTCACAGGGATGTCGGGGTTTAAATCCCGGCCGACTGTTCAAAGGTATTTTTTCTTAAAAAGGTTATCCACTCTTTCTTTCCTCTAAATTCTAACTTAATCATTCTTATCCTAATAATGTAAATACGCGGATAGTTGAAACAAGCGGTAAGAAAACAGAGAAAGCACTTATTCCGGATTTGTATGCCCTGACCTGTACATGCGATGCAGTCGACCTTGGGGCGGCACGACCACTCCATCAATCTTGCCTCTTTGAGGCACCTTGCATGCTTCACCTCGAGACATAATGACCTACACGACTCGTCCGACAAAGTAGGCACGTTGTATGGGGGAAACAATGATGGAAGGAGGCCGCCACTCCCCGTGGTCGAGCGGTCTACGGGCCTAATCGAGCCTGCTTCAATCCCCGGATACAGGTACCCTGCGTTTACCCCGAAAGGTAGCAATCTTACCTTGCTTGATTACACTATGGTGTTTTTATTTCTACGTGTCTCACTATCCGTCCAGGCTAGAGGGGCCTAAACATTTAATTAAACTAATTGGATAAGGATGAGGACAGTATAATTTAAAGTAAATGTACTCGAATTCGAGTGAAGGGAGAGTGGGAAATCGTTTAGGAAAAAAAACTCTCTGTACACTCATCCGAGATTAGACCCGCGACCTCCTCGTCATTGATAAACCAGAGTAGACGAGCTTGACAACATAGCCCACGTGCCCATAGATGCAAGTTATCTCAATTAAAATATGCTAGCTATAATCGGATCACCATAGGAAGACACTTTTAAAAGGTAAAAACGTAGCTAAATACCAAACTTAAGCAAAGGTTATTTTCTCTATGTAAATTGACACCATCTGTCAGAAGTGACAGATAAAGAATACGTGGATTTGAGTATGAATATACGAAAGTATATCTAGTAAAACTTTGGAGTTTCACGTAAGATTATTTTAATTTATGTTGGACATACCAGCACAAATTCATAGGCCTACTTACCTTGTGATTCAAGGCGCCGACATATTTTAACGAAGACCACTTCTTTAATTCCCCAATAGATGTGTAGCCTACTTTCAAGAGAATGTAGCAAATTTGTGTGCCAATTCCACGGAAAAACCTACCTGAAATTAAAACAAAAAAAAAAAATTAGCAAAATAATGTAAATACAAAATACAATTTTAAAACTTATGTAACCACCAAAAAATGATAATGTTAATAAATAAGTAGGGTTTACAGCTTTGAACATCCATTAAAAGATCAGAGGCGGTGGCTGAACGGTCTAAACTAATCCGCTAAACTTGAAATGTACTTGGTTATAGCTTTAAAGAAGAGATTTAAGTTCGAATCTCGAGGACATCGTATGATTTTCTCATCCTCTCGCCGAGCCTATACAAGTGCATTTCGCCTAAGGTAAACGTCTCATTAAACCTTTAATAATCTTGGTTATTAACGTACTAACCAAAACAAATTACTTTTTAATGATGTATCAGGTGTAGTGCTTATTTCACGAAATAAGCTAGTTTGTGAGCAGTATGGTGTGTTTAGAAAGTGCACAGTTAATACTCTCAAATCCAGCCGTACGCTACGCGGTCTAAATGCCAAGTTCATTTAATCTGGTTTTCTGTCCGAGTTCTAATTCAGACCGGGTGTACTGGGTTGTTTTTAAATTACATTGTTTCTCTCTTCACGAAAATGTGGGTACATTTTCACAAAATTATACCTTCATCACTACTACATTGGTTTAATCAATATGCGTACAGTCTGAACGGTTAGTAAGACGCGGGGAAAATACGAAGCATGAGTGAATGAGCCCAATAATTTTATTTGACATAACTTAAAAATAATGTAGTGTGCACTATAATTATATAACATTGCATTGCACACTACCTTATACATATATATCTTAATATATATAATTCTTCTGTACGTGTGTATGTCACTGAACTACTCCTAAACGGCTGGACCGATTTTGATGAAATTTTTTGTGTGTGTTTGAGTGGGTCCGTGGATGGTTTAGATTCACAATTGGACCCGGTAGTTGGCGCTGAAATCGGTTTCTAGGATTTTTTATTTTTTAGGGAATTTTTTTGAAGGATTTTTTTAAAAGATTTTTTGCATATCAGAACATGTAACCTCAAAATTTCATCCCCCCCAACCCTCCAACCCCAATATTTATAATAATGAATATAATATTAATAATTGACCGTTAAAAAATCATAAGTTCATCAATAATTGACCGTTAAAACCTTCTGAAAAGTTCATGAATAATTGAACCTTTGAAAATAATTCATAGTTATGTTTGTTTTTCGATACAGATAATATTTGTGGAGTTGTGGGCGAAATGCCAAAAATGAAAAGATGTTTTATTTTTTATGTTGTCTTGACAAACACTGAATTTGTAATATTTGTGTAACTCACTAATTGGAGTTCATTGTGAATTTGTAATTATGATGATCACATAGTATTTGTTTTATTATCGAAATCAATTATATATATATAATTATATATTTCTTTAAATCAAAGGTGAATTTAAATATTGTTGGCAGGGTCATTATCACGAATAACGTGCCAGAATCTTATCCGAAAGGTCAGAGCTTGTCATCTCTTAGGTTAGAGATAGCAGCCAATACAGACACTCCAGTGCTTTAATTATTATTTTGAAATTACATTCTCGAAACAGACAAAGGGAGAGAAGAGAAGGAAAGTAATAAAGAGGGATGGAAGAAAAGGAAGAAAGAAAGTTCCTCGTACTTTGTGTCGGTTGTCGATAGTCTTGTAAGGGGCTCTTTTATCAATTATTCTATTGTAAGAAACGGGACACATACCCAAAGAAATATGTGTTTTGATTTACTTTTAAATTTAACGATTCTTCTCTTTATCTTAAGAGTGCTTATTATAATCGTGCCATTCCTTATTCTATCCCTCGAAAATTCCATTTTCACGCGTCTTTTGAAAGTATCATTAACATTAAAACCTTTTACGTTAATCTTTTTTCGTAAATTTGAAGAAATAGATAAACCTAGTTTCCTTACATAGAAGGTTATTGACGTGGATGAATAGATTTTTGGGATTTTTCACTCCACTACCTTTGTATAGGGATCCGTACATTGAATATTTGATCAAAATTGTAATGCAAAGTACCTAAATATTTTGAAACTCGAAAAGTGTTATTGTGTATGGCCAATGTGGGATTAGATCCTTGTTCACGTGGTGACGTCATACGATTCGAAGGACGGAGCTAGTTTGTAGAAGACGACAATCAAGTGTTGGATTCTTTTCCTACCAGTCCAGTAGACCAGCTTCGTGTTGACGTGGTGACGTCACAAGACCTAGAGGAAGGGGAGAGTTTGTAGAAGAAGAGTCAAGTGTTGGATAGTTTCCTTTGCTACCAGTCCAGTAGACTAGTTTCTTGTTCATGTGGTGACGTCACAGAACCTAGAGGAAGGAACTAGTTGGTAAACGATGACAGTCAAGTGTTGGATAGTTTCCATCGTTACCAGTACAGTCCAGTAAACCAGCTTCTTGTTCACGTGGTAACGTCACAGAACCTAGAGGAAGGAACTAGTTGATAAACGATGACAGTCAAGTGTTGGATAGTTTCCATCGTTACCAGTACAGTCCAGTAAACCAGCTTCTTGTTCACGTGGTAACGTCACAGAACCTAGAGGAAGGAACTAGTTGATAAACGATGACAGTCAAGTGTTGGATAGTTTCCATCGTTACCAGTCCAGTCCAGTAGACTAGCTTCTTGTTCTTAAGATGACGTCACTTAACGCATACTGCAATGAACCTACTATACAACGAAGCAGTCAAAATGATCCTAATTTTGTTGCTCTTGGGGAGTTAGTTAGGCCCCGCCCACCTTTTCCAAAAGCTCCCTGGAAGACAATGATTTTCCTCCTCCTACCCCTGCCTACACGAAGGAGAAGGGCGGGCGGGCACAGAGAGCTTCTCTCTTGATGATGGCAGGGCAATTAGATTACATTAGCGCTATAGCAAGCAGAAGACAGGGGACCAATGACCTCCTACGCTGCCTCTTTCTTGCCAAGATACATTTCTTAAACAGAGGAGAATATAAACGATGCAAGTTGTGGTAATATTTTATCGTATTTAGATGTTTTTTGCCAGTATTTTTATCAGTAACCGCGTTATCCAAGAACGAGGATTATTGATTTTTGTTTAACACTGCGTCTTACTGAGCTAACCAAGCTAATGGTGTGGAGATGAGAAGGATGTGACTTTTGAGTAAATATACTCGAATCTGCGCGGAGAGAGATTGAAAACTAAAAAAAAAAAACACTTTCAATAACCCCATCCCCCGCGAGATTCGAACCCCAACTTTACCGTCACCAGCAAACCAGATTAGACGAGTTTGACGTATAGTCTGCGTTCACTGGTGTAGTGTTAAGGCCGGTTGCACAAACATACTATTGATTCTTTAATCAACGGATTGCCAATAAGCTTGATCATGGGAGCAAGAAAATATTTGGTTTGCAACAAAGTTAATTATGGATCAAAATCTCCGATCACTTGACCATACATTTGATCGAATAATCAAGTAAAACAAACATGGCAACACTGTAAAAAGCAGAAATCTGAAAAATCTGTTTGTGAAATGACCGTAATTTATACATAAGTTTGGCTAAGATGTATAAAATGTATGTCTCCTGTAACGTTGGCTGCCTAATAAGAACTTATCCATGTATTCATTTAAATAAGTTACAATTTCGGGCGAGTTTTTAAGAACATTGTTTTTTATAAACAATGTTATAGTGATACTGACACATATACACAGTAAAATGTACTCAGTATAAGCCTCTTTTATAATTTTCTTTCTCTATGATTATAGAAAAACTAGCTGTTGCGGATCTCAACTATATTTTATGACTTTATTGTATAGTTGATAAACTTCATCTGAAGACACAACTATCCTTTAAAAAAAGTCACACTCATTATAAATATATAAAACACACACTTTACTTTTATTAATTACTTAAATAAGGATGTAAAAACTTATTCAGTTATTAAAACCTCGAGTTATGACTCCCATAAACATGATGACCGGAGCATCAACAGTTGATAGAAGAGAATTGTACAGTGATCAGTGGTTTGATCAGATATCAAATGTAAATTGATCTCACATCAATCTTTCAAACATCATTTTCAATTGCACTACTAACAATAAGGTGGGGGTGATTGTCGATCAAATCCCTGGTCAAGCTAACCAACCAATATCTGTTCAACTGTTTAATCTCCGGTCATCAATTGATGGAAAACATAACCTATACTTTTTTATTAAGGGAATTAGTTTTTGTTTCCTTATTTAGGTGATTAAAAAATTAAATTGTGTCTTACATATTTATTTTGAGTGTAATTTATTTCATAAGATAGTAGTGTCAATCATGGCGTTTCAGATTAAGATTTTCATCGATATAATTAAGTTTCAGAGAATGGTTGAGACCCAAAGTAGTTACAGTAAAGAAGTTACATTTTCTTTAATCATAGAGAAATAAAATTTGAAATGATGTATAGACTGAGAATATTTTAATGTGTACATTTTATTAACATCATTACAAAATATAAAATTGTTAATAAACGTGCCCAAAATTGCAATTTATTGAAATTAATAGGCAGGGCTGTGGAGTCGGTAGGCTAAGCCTTCGACTTCCGACTCCTCTATTTTTCTACCATCCGACTCCGACACTAACTTCGACTCCTTCATGAATTGCTAAAGTATATTAATTGGTAATAACAATAGATTTATGTTTGTTATGTGTATGTTATGTGGATTTATGTTTGAATAAATGTGTCAATAAAAATTACAAATATTGGTATTAAATAATAAAATATTATTTAAAAGTAAAATAGTAGTTTTACCATATATTGTTATAATATTTTACCGACTCTGACTCCACCCGAAATTGCTTCAGACTCCATAACTTCACTCCACAACCCTGGATATAAGGCCGCCTAAGTTACCAAAGACATACATTTTATACATATTTTCATCACCAAACCTATGTGTGGATTTAGGTCATTTCACAATCATATTTTCCAAATACAGTACTTTTTACAGAGTTGCCATGTTTGATTTACTTGATTATTTGATCAAATTTATGATCAGTTGGTCGGGGATTTTGATCCCTAATTAGCTTTGTTGCAACCCAAGCTTTTCTTGATCTAGGATCAAGCTTATTGGCAATCCGGTGATTGAAGAATCACTATTATGTCTATGCAACCGACCTCGAGGTTGGTTAGCTTGACCAGAGATTTGATCGACAACCACGTCCTAGATGTTAATGGTGTAACTGAAAATGAGGTTTGAGACAGTGATTGTAAATCAAGTTACATCTGATCTCTGATGAAGCCACTGACTATTGTTTGTGCAAGCGACCCTTAATGTAGTTTCACTGTCTAGCCCAGGCGTGTTAAGCTCGTTTATTCATAAGGGCCATATTCAGAGTTGAAAATACTGTTGGGGCCGAATTTCGAAACTCTAAAACATCCCTCCTGGTACGCCCCTCGCAGATGTTATTTTGTAGAATTCAAGTGAACACTCAAGCTACTTCAATAACCCCTCAACGCACCCGGCCAAGATTCGAACTCTGTCAAGTGTGAACAGCTAGCAAGGCATCACACGAATCTCAATTCTTAGACAGGTCGGCTATCACTACGCAGCGTATTGATCGCACTAACCCCATTGAATGCGATAATGTCTGATCCAGGGCGAGGAGATATGGTGTCGCTTGGGGCAACGGCCCCGATGTCATGCATGATAATAACTGTACTCCATTCATGGTAACGTTGCCCTTGACTAAGGCCCGGTACACACGGGCGACGTGTGTCATTTTTGCAGTCACATCATGTGAAGCCAAGTTGACGCCGCGTGAATGAAGAAGTTCGCAAGGGACGCTAGATCCGGCATCAAGTTGGCGTCAGTGGCGCGTCAAAATAAAGGACATGGTGGGGACGTAGCCGCTCTTCATCCTGTCAGTAAGTACCTGTGAACACATAGAGCACTGCATACGTACCACGCGCGTCATTGTGCTGCGTGTGTGACACATCGCTAGTGTGTGCTGCGTGTGTGACATATCGCTAGTGTGTGCTGCGTGTGTGACACATCGCTAGTGTGTGCTGCTCCAGGTGCGGTGGCGTGGCGTCCATTTAGTTTCATAGAACGCAGATCGCTTGTGTGTACCTCTTTTTAGCGGTGACACGGCGTCACAGGACGTGACTGCAAAAATGACGTAGCCTATGTCGCTCATGTGCACCAGGCCTTAGATTTGTAAACAACTTGTTGTGACCACCAAATCTTACCATTTGGTCTAGCCACATTTTTAAAAGGGTTGAGACGAGGCAGGTAGAATATAGAGGAAATGTATTCTTATTTGCGTGGAGGAAAAGTTGAAAACAATCCAGGAAAAACTCCCTCAGTACACTCAGCAGGGATTGAAACCCCGACCTTTCCGTAACCGGCAATCAAGTATATTGCAAGACTGATGTCTTAGACCTAAAATTACTTAAGCGTGCCATATCAGCCGTATCGGTGGGCACACGGATAAAAGTGTCAGTGTCGTATAGTCTAGTTAAAATCCATAACGGAGGAGGTCACGGTTCGATCCCAGCCGGGTTTCCTAAGATTTATTTCCCTCCTAAATGGCTTCCTATTCTCCCCGCTTGCAAATACGTGAATGGGTAAGTAGCAGAGCACGGAAAACGAGTCCCATTCATCTGCCCGGGAAATGTATTTTGTAAATTTGAAAATTGCTTGATTGTAAATTGACTTCACTTACGAGGTGATTGGGTGCGAGTTCACCGAATATTAGATTATTTTTTCACTAAGTCTTGCCTGCATTTAATCACGCTAGTGGGATAAGGAGGAAGAAGGTAGAATTTAAGAGTAAATATCCCCAAATTTGTGGGAAATGTGGGAAACCAATTAGTAAAAAACAAATCTTAGTACACCTGGCCGGGCAAACTAGACTAGATGAGTCCACCATTAGTGCCCAATGATGGGGGGTGGACATTGTTTTTAGAAACTTTTTTAAAATGTCAGGAAAGATAAGTTACCATGAACCAACTATAGGCTAACCAGTATAGTGGTATAGTGATAAGAGCTGCCTTTCATATAGACAGAATAACGACAGGCTCAGCCTGGTGCGATGTCCAACCTGCGACTGCGCAATTTGAGTCACGAGGAGATGGCAGCACGTGTCGCAACACTGGTGGAATTAGCAGTGCTTGTGGCTAGAGCCACTGCGATAGCGACATTGTATATTTGTTATTGAATTATGTATGTAAATCTATTTAAAAAATGTTTAAACAACGAAAACTGGAGGTGTTAATGATACACTCTCAGGATGTGGTGTTGTGTGAGTTAGTATCCCAACATCCATGCGTGTACGAATTAAAACATCCGAAGTACAAGGGCATACATACATACTGTGTTCACCTCCTGGCTTTTTCTTTTGCTGTATAACCACATAAAAATTATTTCTTCATCATCTTCCTCCCTCAAAATATCTAAAAAGGTGTCACTCTGATCACATGTAAGCTCATCCATCTCGAGATCGACTGCTGACTGGGGCCGCGTCTTAGGAAACACCCCATGCGACTGTCTCATGCGGCTAACGATTGTCGCCACGGTATGTTGCGGCTGTAGTCACGTGACTCCAGCCGCAGTCACAGGTAACTGTCGCAGCTTGGACAACGCACCTTTAGATATGTAGGCAGGCAGGATCAATTTCATCTGTATAGGATTTATTTGGTAAACGAGTGGTAACCGCCCCTTGAAGAACCTCATTGAAGAACGACATTATTACATAAATGATTCGAACAAACCGTCGAAATTGACATCACCTGTTAAAAATGAGGATTTAAAATGCTTGACATACCCAACACAATCAGCCTAACCTCTAAACGGATCAAAACATTAAATGTCGGTTCAAATTCTTCACGTCTACAATTTAAATGGAACGAATGCTATATATATATATATATAATATATATATATATATATATATATATATATTACACGAAGTTTTAAAGTGTATGCTTCAGTTTACTTTTTTGAGTATAATCCGAACGGGTAGTAAGACCGGTATTAAATCTTTTTTTAAATTCATCCCAAGGATGTTAACAGGAGAACAGAGTTATAACCAAGCGATAAGAGTGAGTCTAGTTTTTTACACACCCACATAACTACAGCGCTTGGTGATTGAATGTGTCACTAACTTCGATCTTATGTTAATACTTCAATATTTTAAACAAATCCTTTACGAATATTTCCCCTTCTCTTGAGATTCAATAATCTGACATTTTTAAACGGATTTTTTTTTCTTCAAATTTCTGCTTGTAACATGGACGGTATCATTCAATATCCAAACTAATTTGCGGATAGAGCGAAACTTACAATAAACCCTAACTATCATGCCAATTTTGCAGCCAAGAGTGCGGCCAGGAGTTTATGAATGAGACTAATTAATATTCAAAGGTCACTAAAACTAAACAAGGTGGCTACAAAACATATTTTACAAAATTCCCTGACTTTTCAGGTTTTCCAGGCAGCATTTTTCAATTTTCCCTGACTACTTTTTCCAGTTTTAATGGTGGATGATGACTTTTGTTTCATTATTATTGATCACATATTAAAAAAAAGTGTGTATCTACTAAACATAAACAGTTTTATCAGTTATTTTAAAAATTAAAATGTTATTTTATTTTGGTATTATTAACTTTTATTTTAGTGTTTAGTTGTGAAATTAATGGGATTTTTATACATATTTTTTAATTCCCTGACTTTTCCTTATTTTTAGTTAAATTCCCTGACATTCCCCTGTTTTCCCTGTCATCCAAAAATTCCCCGACTTTTCCAGGTTTTCCCTGTCTGTAACCACCATGCTAAAAAGCCGTTAAAATAGCGTCCCATTGTGGATTAATATCTTAATCGAAGAATACCAATACTGGAAATAGGTGTTAGGGCAAGATTAACATGAGAATGCGGAGTGTTCAATTTATAAAGCAATCACTAACATAATATAAACTGCATTGTGAGGGGTATGAACTGTAGTCGGCCACTATCAATAAGATAAGTTCAAGACATATCATTTGATACACAACACAATGACCTCTGACCCCGGTGATTATATTATTTAAAAAAAGTACGAATTGAAATGACGGGATCCTCAAACAGGTACAATATTATAGGTCTCGATATAATCCTCAACTTTCGATACCCCGATGACCTCCGATATCAAGCCATCTTTGAGGAAAAAAAAGTCAAGTGTCGTCACGATTGTTAAACAATACAATAAGCAATCGACAAACCTTGTTACACCCCTTAGTAGACGTATGTCTTTAGTTAAGGACAGACATGGTCTGCATTAACCTCTTATCTATTTGACATGTGAAGGAAAGAACTATAATTTGACACCCTACTCGGTCGCCTTTTACAGATAAAAGTCGATGTCATCCTTTGTTCTCATCTTTAACCCTCTTAAACTCATAGTTTTGAATAACGATCTAAAGCATACCTACGGCGCATTGCTATGCCATAATGCAAAGTTTCTCAAACTGGGGTTCACACTGCACAACGTACTTGCTAGGAGGGCGAAACACTTTGTATGACCAACAAATAGTTCGTAATTTATTTTAGCAGGAATTTAATATTTTAGAACATAGGTTTTTTTTTCTAATCGTATTGTTTGTACTTGAATCTCTTAACATATTGTTATTTTAATAGTCTATTGGTGTTTGTTGTGTGTGTTAATTTATTCTATTTAAGTTTTAATAATAGATAATTACCGGCACTTTAATACTTTTGTATATTTTGGGGATAAATAATGTTTATGTATTTTTGGGATGGGTTAAAAAGCCTGGATGAATATTAAAAAAGGGGGTAGGGACGTAATATTTTCCCAGTTATCTTAGAGGGGTACGGTTATAATGTTTGAGAACCGCTGCCGTAATATAAATTTTGATAATGAAAAACTAGCAAATTAAAAAAAAGGATTGAAGGTGACTTTTTTTTAACGAGTCAAGGTCACCACGCGTCGATATAAAAATAAACAGCTGCTGGTTGTATCCTTGGTTCGTATCTATGAAAGGTGAAGTAGTGAAGAAAAGAGAGGGGGGGGAAGCAAGTTTTAGTAGTTATCTTAGTAAAGGAACTCGTTGTAAGAATGCAACTAGCGACCAAGCGACCGTGACGGCAAGGGGGACGGGAGAGGGAAACGCTCGATAACGGCCTTCAAAAAGAAAAGAAAAGTGCTTCACTTCAGTTACCTCTTCTGCTCCGCCTGACTCCTTGATACACTAACCAAGAACAGAGTCGTGTGCAGTGCTGCATGCGTCACGCGGTACATTCACGGGGGGGAAAGAACTCTTTGAAATCTGTGTTGTGCTGGGAGAACAAAGTATAGAAAACAACATAAAAAGTAAATTAAAGAAGAAGAAAAAGGAAGAGGAGGGTGTAGGGTCAAGAAAATAAGTTAGTTTCGTTTTCTTTCCCAGCTTTCAAGTTTCAACTAATGATTGAAAGGGATGGGGGATGGGGCTGGAGATACTTTGAAGCCAGAAACACAATTTTATCTAGTCAATATTTTTAAGGTACAGTAGCCCCATGGCTTCTTTGGTGCTGACTGACAGTTCACAGCTCACTTCTGACAGTCAACATTTAGGTATATACCTAAATTTTGACTGTCAAAAGTGACAACTGCTAAAGACATGTTTTTTGCAAATCATATGGTTCGGCGTAGGGATACATAATTTGGTCTGGTAGCTTTTCAAAGCCGTCAGAAGTCAGCTGTGAGCTGTCAGTCAGCACCACAGAAGCTAAAACTGAGGTATAGTTTGCACTTACATGTTTAGTATTTGTTTTATTATATTCCTGTTAACGATACGAAAAGCCGTGGACAAAATAGCAAGGGAAGCCGACTGCGTGTCCATGCAACTTTAGTTTAGTCCCTGACATTTGTCTTGGCTGTCGTAGAGATCTTCTTTAAATTGAAAAATGACACCTGGACATGGGAATCGAACCAAGTCCAGGTGTATTTTTCAATTTAAAGAAGATGATATTTAGATGCGGCTATAACCGTAACTAACAACTATAATAGCGTTGCTATTTATTCTATCATTGTCATAGAGATACTAATGTTTCTAAATTTAACTTTATATTTTTAGTATTTGGTGGGCTGTTTTAATTTACTCAATTTGTTTTAAGCGATCGGTTTTGAAATGCACTCAATAATAAATTTACATAGATTTGATAAAACAATGTTTGAATAGGATGCAATTAAGAAATGTATCTTCCTTAGACAGCCGAATATACCATTTACTCTGATTGGCTACAAAATTCCCTTATTTATTTGGCAGTTATAGATTCACTAACGTTTCTTGATTTTCCCTGCTTTCTCTAAATGACTGTGGATACCCTGGTTGATACAATCCAGTGTTCAGAAAATGCACATCCGAAGAGATTAAATACGTATACAATTCCTGTGTCTCCTTACATAATCGTCATTTTTAGAAAAATGTAGAGCAGTTAACATTAACAGAAAATCACAAAACTTTAAATCAAAAGACGGAATTCTCTCTAATTACCAGAAGATAAAGCCCACCGCACGAATAGTATAATGCAGCGTTTTACAAACTTCATTGTCTTACAACCCATTTAATTGAGATACATATTTGGCGACCCACAAAGGTATATAAGTTATATAAATATACCCTCTTCTTCTTAAGGTGGGATGGAAGGGTACGAGAAAAAGCCAGTGATTTTGCAGTTTTTATGGCAAAACTTTTTTTGGCCGAAATATATAAAATATCGCTCCAGTACAAAGAGATAGTTTAATTTTCTTCACATGGTAACCTCAACATTTCGTGAATACCTGTCAAGGGTGTCCTGGAATTTAATGATAACGTTTTCTCTTCCTTCAAAGAGTTTGTTAGATAATGCCACCATGCTTATGACAGATATTCAGGAACTGTTGTTATCAACGTGTGAAAAAATTAAACTCTATGTTTGTACTAAAGCAGTATTTTATTTATTTTGGCCAAAAAATGTTTTGCCATAAAATCTGCAAAAACAGTGACTTTTTTGGCGTCCCCTTCCATCCCAGCTTAAATCAACAACCTATAGGTTGATTTGATGTGATTTCTATCCATCCGGCGCTAGTCATGCACTCAGCCCTTCGGTTGGCTAGTGAGTAGTACTACCTGCACCATCTGGTAAGAATTCCATGAACTAAAGTAGTTCAGGAAGTGTGGTGGTTCCCCATTGCCTTCCACACTAAATTTCTATGAGCGAGTGTGAAAAGTCCTACAAATTTTGCCGGGAAAGGTATTTTCACATAACTTCCATGGTTCTTTTACATACCACAATATACATGGGATCGACGGCTTTACTTCCCCTCCAAAGGAAGTTGTGCTACGGATTTTTACCTTTCAACAAAATTAAAATACCCCGGCTGGGTTTGAATTCACGAACATCGGTTCCTGAGGCAAGCACTTTACCCCAAGACCACCGAATAGGCTTATACACCTTAAATAATATGTATTTATAAGGTATATATATTACAAATCCTACATCACACTATCGCTCGCTTACTGGACGAAAGAACAGCGCCACCAGTGTTCACGCTGCCTAAGACGTCAGGCCCTTAACAGATTGACCGTGTACACTGTGGTGAGGCGGAGACAAAGAGTTCAACAAGTGATTCATTACTATGAGTTTCCACCGCCTTCTATGCGCTGATTCGGGAACACTTTCTATAACACGCTAATAGTAGTTTATAACATTGATGTTAAATAACCTAATTGGGGAAGAGGGGTGAACATATCTGGGCGAGGAATCCCAGTCTTATGGTGGAAGTAAAGCGGGATTCGTTGAGTCTGATAAGTAAATGAGGGACCTATCAAGTTTTCCCGTTATACTGGGCAGATATGGTTGCTTTTTTTTTCCTTTGAAGAAACGTAACCCAATAATTAATTGTTGTCACATAATGTTCTATTCCTCGGAAAAGCACTATAGTAGTATTTATTCTATCCGCCTCAATCAAGCGACCATAGAGTAGATAAAAGTTTGGCAGACCCTGTTTCCCAATAACTTGGTCCGGTAGCCTCAGTTTTATTCGGGAGGACAGACGTAGTTTCCGCAACACTCTCAAGACGCCACTACATTCTATCTTCTCTCTTTGTCACCAAAGAGTCGTAGATTTATGATAGTTCTTCTCCCTTCTTTCTTTCGTTCTCTTCTTTTAAACACTTGTTTTGAACATAAAAGTTTGTATGTATGAAATTAGCTAATTTTTTTACATAGAATTTTATGTCGCTTTTATTTCATTTTAACTGCTATTTCGTGTTAAACATTATATTTTTAGTTGTTGCTGTTTTTTTGTTTTCATCTGCCAGATGTATTGTTCAAGGTGTTCAAACCAGTTTATTCATGCCTTCTTAATGATCAATTGCGTAAATTAGTTTATGACGCATATAAAATGGTGTCGGCGGACTCTTTTCACACAAAATTAAAGCATACATTTGTTTGACTTGTAGAGAGCATTTAGGTAAAATGTGCTTCATGTCTTACTATAGTCGGTTCACGATAACTTGGTTTTTTCTGACAGATCAATAGTAACTAAAGACATATCCGCATTCAAACGCATTCATGTTGACTGGTGAAGGTGATTTACATCACTTGTAAGAGTGTCAAAAAAATAATTACACGGGCAAATTTATATGAAAGATGTTTTGAAGCAATTTTTATTTGCCACAAAAGGCCAAAATTATTACGAACGGACTATACCCATCCGGACACTCGAAATATTTACACTAATGGGGTAGGGATGATAATTCAGATAAATTGTGTCCTCATCTTCATAGAGGGAGAGTGGGAAACAAAGGTGTGGGTAGACACGCGAAATAATGTCAAGCTCATCTTATCTGGTTTGCTGATGACGGGGAGGTTGGGGTTCGAATCCAAGCCTGGTGCATTGAGGAGGTTTTTTCCTGGATGGTTTCCTACTCTTCCTTCACGCAATTGCAGTTACATTTGAGTGAAACTTTATTTTCCTTATCTTTACTCAATAAGTGTAATTAAATATGTAGCCTATAGTCCAGACAGGTAGTAAGACGCAGAGAAAAGAAAAAATATTGTGTAAAAACTAATAAATAAATAAAAGTTGTGTGTACAAAAAACAAAGCAACTAAGCTTGATTCACACATTCGCCGAAAATAGAAAGCAGAACCTGCTTGGGTAGCGCAGCAATTCACACGCTGTACGTTGACCCATGATGCATTGCAACGTAAACTTAAAACAGCTTACTAACAACATATTTTATTTTCTAGTAGATAGACATATATTTTAGATTATTCTCCCGATGGATTATTTTCAAATTATAACGCTGTGTCGTGGCACAATCCAATACATTGATACACACGCTTTACATTAACGGGTTATTTGAAATCTCCTCACAACGGCCAGCCAAGCTGTCTGCTTGTTGTCAGCTCTACAGCGCATGCGCTGTCATATGCACATGTGCGCTGATTTGAGATTTGATTGGTTCTCAAACATTGAACACAATATTAAAAAATTGATGAAAACAAAACATTGTCAGCCATCACACTAATTTTTTTGGTACCATTATGCTGCCAGTTTTACATTGATTTTGATACTAAATAAAGAATTTAAAAGAAAAGAAAAACTATTCTAGATATTTTTTATAACTATCCCAAAAAATGGGGAGGGGGGGATTAAAGAGGATGGGGCGTGGAAATTTGATGATGTACCAAGGGGGCGCCAGCTGAAAAAGGTTGGGAACCTCTGGAGACTCATCTACCCGACTTGGTAGACAGTCAGGCTCATAAAGTTGTCTGGAGAGCGATACACTCCAAACTTAAGAATGTATTTCCTTGTTTTAACCCTCCTCTTCCCTTAGAAACGCGCCCCTGGGCCTAATAAACAGTTTCCAAGAAAACCCATACTGTGCGGACTTGAGGGACACAGTACAATCAACTAACTTGGCTGCTGTGAACTATTTTACATTATTTAATTGAGTATTTGATGTTCTACTAAGCACTCGACCTACAAATTAACTTAACCTAGAAAAGTACGTCCAGCACTAAATCCTAAGGGTTTCATAACTTATTTATGTTTATTGTAAAAGTGTTGCTATCCTGCTTGAAATCAATTTGGTCAACTTCAAAGAAGATGTATTTATCTGGTAGTCCTCAATGACGCATAGAATAAAAACAAGCACAATAGAATGAATAAATTAATAATGTATAACATATTTAGTCCAGTTAATAAATAAGGATTCGACCGACGTGAACTATGGAACTTTTTATTTGAAATTATTTTAAATATCACTCTTGTTCAAGTACTTTTAATATATTTTCCAATGACAAATATATTGGTAAGTTGAATTTATCTTAGTCAAATATGGAGAGGGAATGTGCTTATTTATAACCACGATTTACAGAAACATCCTGAATTTATTTTTTTGCTCAACACTAATCTCTGATAGCGCCGTGACGTACGTGACTAGGCAAATTTGAATACAAGGGTGTGAGAAGGGTGGCTTCATTCATAGCAAGGGGCTGGGAAGCGGAGAGATTCGTAACACTGAAACCATAGTCCAAAATAATTTTTAATAACTTTCGACTTTTCCTGAGACAAAATTGGAGAAGTAACAATATGTTCGCCTACACGAGTGGGTACGCGAGGACGGTAATCAGTGTCCTGATGTCCTGGTCCTTGCAGACGGGGAGGTCGGCTTACAGCCTTATGTTTACTGAGTGTCCTAATGTCCTGGTCCTTGCAGATGGGAGGTCAGCTTTCAGCCTTATGTTTACTGATATGATGTTCTCACTAAATATTGTTTCACTCTTTCAACACATTTCCGTCTTAATTATACTTTACTTAGCTCTGCTACAAAAGTGTAAACACGTCACTAGTCCGGAAGGGTAGCAAGATGCGGACAGAAAAGAAAAGTTTATTCTATGACTTTAAAAATGTTAAAATGTATCCAATGAAGAACAAAGCTAGGACCTGCTTCGGTGGCCGCATGGCCTCGAAATAGACTAGACAGCCGACGACAGGGAGATCGGGGCTCAAACCCTGGTCGGGTGTATTGAGGTTTTTTTTCTAAATGCTTTTCCCCTCTCCCTTCACGAAAATGAGGGTGTACGTCCTCTGAATTCAACCTTCCTCATTCCTAACTCATTAGCATCTAACTTGAACAGGTAGTAAGATATAATGATAAAAAATAAGGCTTAGAAAAGTCACCACAATGGTCTATTAAGTAAATTTAGCCGATCGCTTGAATTAGTTTTCCAAGGTTAGAACATTAATCCTGGATTTTAAAGAAAAGTATAAACAAAATTGAGGGTTAAATAATGTAGTTCAATTAGCAAACATAAATAGGAATCATTCACAATCAGTAGAAAGCACAAGACAGTAAATATAGCTGAGGGCTTTTATCTAATAGCAAACAAGTTGTGTTGGAATTTTTTTTAAAATACTTCTTCCTGGCTCTATAACCAAAAAACGTAGAGAATTTCATTTTCCAGCATTCCGAACTTTTCAATTAAGAAACTCTATTTGCTCAAGTCAAAACAGAAAATCACAAAACTTAATGTAGAAAGTTTAACAATTTTGTAAAGACCTTAAGTAGCAATGACGCCTAGCGTACATTAAGAAATTTTACGTTATTTAAAAACTGGTTTGTTATTTCAAACTATGGCTCACACCGAGATATATGAAAAATATATCAACACGTCCATATAGAATTAAACATGTGACATTTTTAAAACATTCACAAAAAGGTGAAATTTACTCATTTTCGACGAAGTTTCACGCAAAACGTCGCAGTTCTGAGATAAAACATAAATTGTTATAAACATAGATCCAGCGTTCTTAAAAATGTAGTTATTTTGAACAGGGTCACAAAATAAGATTTTAAGATAGTTTTTGAATATTGTTTCTGTTGTTTTGAATCTTCAGAGGCGTCAAGTTTATAAAAAATATCTGGAAGGACATATCCTCACAAAGCGACATGAGAATGGCAGCTTACTACAAGGATATATTTTGTTTAAAAACAGTATAGGCCCTAGCTTAATAAATCAAACCAATGTGGGTTACCAGTTTTCAAAATCCACTTAAAATTAATTCTTAATATATTAAGATGTGAAAATAAAAACGATCTGACAATACATGCCAGCTCATTACCGCTGAGGCTTGTACAGAGTTTACTTGAATAAGAAGGTCCCATTCACTGATAGCCCAGGAGTAGTGTTGTAAAAACAACACATTGGTTGGTGGCGTGGTTAACATAAATAGTATTCGTATTGTAATGGGAGCAAGTTTGCACGCCAACGTCGACTGAAAGAGGTGTGACGGCACCCTCCATGACAGTGCAGGAATAAAACTAGTTTCGCTAACGAATGATTGATCCACGTCTACATAAAAACTAAGATGAATAATCTTCTCACCAGTTGGGGTCGATCAGAATCTGTAATCCTATTGGTTGAGAGCTCTCTGAAACATGGTCGGCCGCCCACATACAGGTACCATACACCTCAGGTTAGTCAATGGCAAGTCTGTTTAATGACTTGAAAGTCCAGGGTTAGATTTGGCATTAAGGCGGTTAGGTTGGATTGTTCTCAGATCAAGATGTACTATGCTTGGTGGTAGTCTTAATAATCATGAAGATTCGACTTGAACAAACAGTTCTTCAGAGGCTGAAGAATCAACCTTAACAAACTACTCTTCAGACTTAGTAAGCTATGTCAAGAATCAACTTCAACGAACAGATCTTCAGACTTGAGAGGATTTAATGCGAGAAGATTGTTGTACCAGTGACTTATTCCTCTTTCTTTTGGAAACAAGCCAGATTGTATCATGTAAAACCTTTTTTTTGCCAACATTTACTAGCCAAAACCCCTAAGGTAAAAGAAGAAACTATGAACAACTCAAAAATACTTTTCTTAAATCCAAAGACACATTTTAACAGTTAGAGAATGAATGCCATACAGTGTTGCCAGTCTATTATTTAAACAAAATAATCAGAGGACTTTGCTCTGGTCTGGCACGTGGAACAAAGTTGGCAATGTTGCAAACATGCGCGCGGGTATGGGACAGTTTGAGAGTAAAGCCTCATGCTTCGGCGTAGTAGCTAAGACTTGATTCCACACGCCAAAATAGAAATCAGAATATTATTGAGTGAGGTAAGAATTCACACGATCGAGGAACTTTATGTTCACCAATGATGCTTTGCAAGGCAAAGAGTTCCACAAGCTAAAAATAGCTGACTATCAACAGGTTCTGTTTTGTTGCATTAAGGGTAAAAAAAAATCTGCCAACTTTCGCGAGATTTTCGCGACGTGAGGAAGGTATACGGAACATTGTGCAGTCCAATTTTCATAAGAAAAACAGTTAAAAATGTACAAACTTTATTTTGTGGTCAATATTGATAACATTTTACTATATTGTTATTTATAGACATAAATAATAGCTATCAAAGTGACAGCTGCAGATCACATGACTTGGCGAATACGTGAAAGTAGATATAGTCACTTTTCTAGCTGCCCTCCTATGAAAAATGGACTTTACGTACCTATAAAACTTGCTTTCAAAATCGTTGCCTGCACGACCACACTTTTGGCAATAGTTGTTTGCAATAATCAGAGGTATTGTGTTTAATTACGGCGAGGTTTGCCTGAGCTATAAAATGAAGCATTGAAATTGACAACATTTGTATTGGTGTAGTAAAATGACGTTTCTAATGACTTCAATCATTTAACCTTCAAATCCTTATCCTGCTCCCTGAACATTCTTCTAATACTCACAAAGGTGCTAATTGCATTACTTTGGCAACAATGTAGGTCTATTGTGATGTATCAAGCTAAACCATAATTTAATAATTATGTTAATTTACCTCTACTTTAATTTAGATTAATTAATTGGCTTCAAAGAGAAATTATTGTATTTTAGAAACTAAAAGTAAAGTTACATACAAAGATAATCCTGTCAGCAGGAATAATCTTATATTATCAATATCCTCACAGTCTACACAATAAATATGAATTATTTTGGGCACCACCTCACTCGGATACGGTAAAGTATATGCACTTAAAATAAATAAATTATAGTTGTGTAGCTTATGGTGATATATTTTGTCTGTATGTATTTTTTGAGGTGTGAGTAAATTCTCAAATTAATCATAGTTTCATCAAGTCAAAATAAAAGTAATATAGTTATAAATTAAAATAAGTCGTAAATTAAATGTGTTTGGACATAACCCACATTATTTCGTTATTCGTTTGGTCTTTAACTTTTTAAATTTTATTTCGAAATGAAAATGTTTGATAAAAGTAAGCCTAAAGGTCGTCAGGATTAATTTTATTGAATATGATAAGGATTTCACTGAAAACATAGTACATGCATTTAAACTAAGAGTTAGCAAATTTACTCAATACATTATAAATAACATTTTAAAAGCATTACTCTTATCATTTCCTACATATCTTATAATTTCTACAATTTTTTCTTATAAATTTCCTCACATTTACCGGTGAATATAAATGACTAGTAAGAATATGTGCATATATCTTATAATCTCTAACGAGTCATTAACCGATAAGAAGGCGCCAAGATAAATGTTTTGTAAGATAAAAAAATAAGTGGTATGAAATTAATAAATAATTCAAAATGTTTTATTCCTACTGTTATTTTAACTTTTAACAGGTTCTTAGCACATGCGGGGGCTATCAGAACCTGGGTGCGCACTTAAAGTGAACTCCGAATTGGTTATCTCCTACACACACACACACACACACACACACACACACACACACACACAACACCTGCTATCTCACAAAGTGGAAACTTAATGTATGATCTCATCCGGTATTCAAACCATTTCATTTCAGAAGTAGCTTTTCTAAGGAAAATATCCCCTTAACGTTGTTTACGGTGGTCGAGAGCTACTCTATTACAGTCAATTCATATAATAAACAAGCTTCAGTGGCCGCATAGTCTAAGGCGTCACTCTTGTAATGGACTAGACTGCCGATGAAGTGGAGATCGGGTTTCCTTCCCAGCTCAGATGTACTGAGGTTGTTTTCCTGAATGGATTTCCACTCTCCATACAGGAAAATGCGGGTCCACTTCTTCTAAATCCAGCCTTACTCATCTCTTAAACATTAGCATAGTTTGTATTATGTGTGTATCCCGAACTGGTAGTAAGACGCAGTGTTAAAAAACATATAATAAAAATTAATTATTACTTTTAGAAAAAAGTATTAAGATTATTAAATTACTGTATAGCTATGAGTTATCAAAAAGAACGTAAAATAAAATAAATACAGGGTATAGTGGGTTTTATTCAAACATGTACGATCTTAAAGATTTTTAATTTTAATTTATTTAGAATATAAGATTTAAAAAAAATTCAATCAAACAATCCAGAGCAGTCTTTCAATCATTGTTCCGTTCCTGACAAATGCCCCTAATTTATTACTGTGGGTTGGTGCTTGTCCTCATTTAACAAAATATTAAATTAATGGTCTGAGCTTTGGTAGTTGGTTTTTTCCCCCGAACTACGCTACTATTATAATAACCCGATAATACCCTACACAGACTTCGGCCCTAATTATCCAAGTTTTTAAGTAAAGAAATATCTCTGGCCTATATTTGGGGTAAACTTACCTTCGATTGCACGTCTGTCATTTTGAATATTGGCTCTATTATATGAGAAGGAAGGATTCACGAGGGGGGAACCTCTCGAGGGGGGGGACCTCTCGCCCCGGGCTACTTGCACAGGTTGGCTTTAGGGCACTAACCTCCCTTTAACTCCTCCCACGGTCAATTTGTATTGTTTTTGTGTGGTCGGGTATGAAACGCTACTGAGCCTACAAGACGAACGTGGATTTCCCAGAGTGCAACCTATCATTATTACTCACATGCGATCCTGGCGGGGATTTCTGGCCAAGAAACTCACACCTCATGGCCATACGAAGGTGATCAATTCAGTCACGTGATTGTCTATACATATTTTATTTATATTCTTAGCTAAATATTAAAAAGGATTCATCCGCACTGGTGGACACGCGGACTAGCACCTCATCTTTTCTGGTTTGCTGTTTTAACTGATGAAATTAGATGTATCAAATTTTCCAAACCTAATAACTGCAAGTGTTTTTCTATATTTGATTTAATAACTTACTATGGATGAACGTGTAAATATTTAAATACGATCGACTCAATACTTTATAAAGTATAAACTATTAAATATTTACTATTACATATAAAATCACATTTTTATATAGCCGTTTGTTTTTATTTATTTTTATCTTGCTGTGCTAAGGTTTTAAACGTATTTCAAATTAACAGTGGATTTGTTACTAACCATTAGATATTTGATTTTTACCTTTAGGAGGTCGGGTTTTTAAAATAGCTTGAGCTACATCTCATGGTGATAATAGTTTTTAAACATCACTTCACATAAAACATTTTTGTTCATTGCTCGAATACGGGCGATTGTAGCGGTCATTTTAATTAACTAACGTTTTATCACATTTTAAAACCCTAATGATGATCCCTCACCTCTATATTCAGCATTCGGATACTACCGTCAAATAGGAGTATATGTTTCACTGAGGTCTGGAAAGATAAGGAAGCTCGCCTGGTCCTATTCTCGCCAAGTTCGTCCAATTTGCGAGGTTGTCAATCGGCATTAGAATACCACTCTAGCCGTACGTACTGAGGGTGGTTTTTTCCTTACTTTTCCTCCACATAAATGAGGGTACATTTGCTCTAAAGTTAAACCTTTCTCGTCCCCTCCACAGAAGCAATATTAATGTATGCGTATAGCTCGAATGTGTTTATACTCGACTAATATTTATATACAATATATAAAGCAGAAAGTGTGTGTTTTCAGAAAAAATATAAGGCACTTATAGATAAGCTGGAAAGCTGGAACTTCGAGGAAGGTATACCTCAGTTTTAGCTTCTGTGGTGCTGACTGACAGTTCACAGCTGACTTCTGACAGTCAACAGTTAGGTATATACCTAAATTTTGACTGTCAGAAGTGACAACTGCTAAAGACATGTTTTTTGCAGATCAAATGGTTCGGCGTAGGGATACATAATTTGGTCTGGTAGCTTTTCAAAGCCGTCAGAAGTCAGCTGTGAGCTGTCAGTCAGCACCACAGAAGCTAAAACTGAGGTATATAAGTTCATATTACCAGGAAAATCTAAAAGTGGGATATTTCAAAATGGGGCTATAAGAAATGAGGGTGGAGGAAGGATAGAAATAGAAAGAAACTTTAAAATGAGGTATAAAATTAAAATTTGGCAGACAGGTAGAGAAACAACTTCAGATAGCCAAATAAATCTTGACATTTTTAATTTCTACTTGCGTGAGTTGGAGAAAAGAGTGTGAAGGAGGGGTTCAAATTACCAAAAATAATAGAAATAATTATTTATCAGTGTGGTAGAAAATTGAAATTTAGTAGGCAGCTAAAGAAACCACTCCAAATAGTTACAAAATTCTTAAAAC
This sequence comes from Timema podura, assembly GCA_033556935.1. NCBI lineage: Eukaryota > Metazoa > Arthropoda > Insecta > Phasmatodea > Timematidae > Timema > Timema podura. The sequence goes on from JAVRXN010000003.1 coordinate 351,265, forward strand.
ATTAAAGTTTTAAGTGGGGCTCCAGAAAATAGGGGAGGGGTATAAACAGAAACAAAACTTTTAGGTGTGGTAAGAAATTTAAAATTTTGAAGTTAAGTAGGACAACTCGAGCTAAACAAATAAGTCTTAGAAATTGAATTTTTTAAATGATAGCTATAAAAATGGATGTGGGAGCGAGAGGTTTAAAATTTCCAAATCTAAAAGAATAAACTGATTCCCAGTGTGTCAGAAAATTCGGAAAGAAAGTAAAGTGATCATGTTAAAAGGCTAAACATTTCAAAATTTAAATAGGACCTCGGGAAATAGAGGAAGAGAAGTTATATATTTTTAAAAAGGGGTGTTATAGGAACTTTAAATTTGCTAAGCCGATATAAGAATTCCTGAGAATATACAATTAGATCTTAAAACTTGACATTTATAAGTGGGAGTTGAAGAACTAAACTAGTAGGGTGACAGGACTCAACATTTCCAAAACTAATCATTAACCTATTTCTCTGTGGGGTAGATAACTGAAATTCCTTAAGCATATATAGGTACCACTCCAAATAAGCATTAAGGTCTGAAGATTTTAAATTTTGTAAAGGAATTCTGTGAAAGAGAAGAGGAGAAACTATAGTTAAAATATTATTTTGAAATGAGCTATAACATTATAATTTGTCAAACAGGCAGAGCAAAACTCCAGATAGCCAAATAAATCTTAGAATCCAAAGTTCCTCAGAGTACTTTCGAAAGAGTTTGGGAGGAGAGGGGGGTCAAAAATTTACAGAACTACAACTACTTAACAATGTAATAAAAAACTGAAATTCGGCAGGGAACTAAAGAAAAATACCACTCCAAATAATTATCAAATCCAACAATTTTAAAATGGGTGTTCAGGAAATTAAGGGTATCGTATCTTTTTTAAAAAAAACTCTTAGTATAGTAGAAAAAAAAAATTTGCAAACATGTAGAAGTGTAGCTCCAGATAGCCAAACAATTCTTAAAAATGTGAAATTTCTAAGTGGTATTTGGACAAATGTAAAAAGGGGTGGAAGGAGCTTAAGATTTCCAAAATTAAAATAAACCATTTATTTTCACTGTGGTAGAAAATTTAATTCAGAAGGAAGGTAAAGGGGCCACTTAAAATAATCAGAAGAATCTCAAATTGTAAATGGGACCCCGGGATTTAAGGAAAAAGGGGTTGGGGGAAGTATTTAAAATCACTTTTAGGTATGGTAGAACATTTAAATTTGGCAAGCGGGTAGAAGGACTCGTCCAGCTATCAAAATAAAAATATAACAAATTAGAGAAATGATTAGGTTGATGGGGGGCGGGTTTGGGGAGGGTCAAAATTTTCAAAGCTAATACATAAACTACATCTTTGTGGTGGAAAACTGAAATTTAGCTAGTCAGTTAAACATAAAGGTGTGAACATTTTAAATTTCAAACTGGAATTCCAGGAGAAGTAGAAAAAAACCTGTTAGGGAATATAGAATATTCAATTTGCCAGAAATCTAGAAGGAACAATCTACATAAAAAAATTAGTATTAAATATTTTATCCTTGTAAATGGGGATTTGTAAATGATGTTTTTTTTAATTTCCAGAACTAGAAGAATAAACTACTTATCGGTGTGGTGGAAGATTGAAATTGGGGTGACTGGAGTAAGGACCACCCAAACCGCAATGAAGAACGTTCTTGGATGTAAAAATGATGGACTAGAAAATGGAAAGGGGCTTCCCTCGAAATTTCCAAAACTAGATTAAAAGTTCATCCTCTATTACCGTAAAAATAATTTCAATTAAACTTAATTATCTGTAGAGCTAACTCTGATATATCGTAATAATTTCAGCCAAATTCCAGCGCTGGGGGTGGTGTCACTACGGTATAGTTTTTTTCTTTTTTCTTTGGGTGAATGTCGACACGTTCCTTCTTAATTTATCTCATAGCTCTTGTCACATTAGGGGCATTTATTAATATTGAAACCTATTTCTAACCAAACTTTATTATCTTTAACTAATCTAACTAACAAATGCAGGTAGTTAAAAATTCTGTTAAAATCTAGTCTTGTATAAAGTATTGACTGACCTATAGTACTAGCAATATCATACAATTATTTATGTCTGAAAAGCACTATACATAGTACGCTCCCACCAAAATATTGTTTATACAAAGTATTACTTATAGCTTTAAGTAAACAACAAACAGATTGTATTATTTCCAAAAGTGTCAAAATAGTATGAATGGATTAGTTTTAGTAGTGAAAAAAAATGTGAGTGAGCCAGTAGTGTCGCAGTAGTGTGCTTGGGACTGCACTTCCGCTCCAATCACGTTATGACTGGTTATCAAATTCAAAAATGAAAAAGGAGGACAATCTATTCTGAAATCAATTGAAATGGAGTACATTTTAAAATAAAACAAAATTTAATATGTAAACTTTGATTACAAAAGAAAACATTAACGTCAACATTAAAATAAGCTTATAGCATAGTGCTGATACCACCTATATAGGCATAGTTATCTAGTAACACTATTAAAATGGTTACGCCTCGCTACTGCAAGGATTCAAACTCTGACCTCTTAGTCACTAGCAAAGTCTCTTGCGAGTTTCAAATAGCAGCATCCGCAATGTACGCCAGCAACAAATATATGATAAAGCAGTCATTTAATTAAATTATTGTGTTAAAACAAAATGAACGCCTTCAGTCCATTTAGAGCAGGGTTCTCAACCGATGTGTCGCGAGATCGGCCAAGGGTGCCGCAAAATTTTGAAGGGAGGAAATGTTAAGAAAAAAAATTATTACCACAAAATAATTTAAATGAAGAAACAGAAGAAAGTTTTGTCTTTTAATGTTTCTTTGAATTGCACATCCACGGCACACAATGCGAGACAATATTCTTTCCCTTTTGATGATTATATATTTATATTTATTTTAGTGAATCCTGGTCAGGTGTAAAGAAGGGGTTTTCAATTTTTTTTCAAATTCATGTATACTTTATTTAAATTTTAACTTATTTATCCATACGCCAGTAGCGTAATTAATATAATGTATAATAACATAGGCCTAGCCTGAACAGGCACTGGAGCGAGGTGAACACAAATTAAATCAGGATAGTCCGGGCGGTGAGTAAGACAAGGTGAACACAAATTAAATCCAGATAGTCTGGACAGTCAGAAAAGACAATCTGAAATATAAATTAAATCCAGATAGGTGAAAACAAATTAAATCAGGATAGTTTGGAAGGGCAGTAAGACGCGGTGCAAAAAAAAAGTCAATAACATGCTAAGCAAAAATTCAGCACTTTACTGTGCCAACACTTTATATCTAAAAAACTAGAGCATATAATAACTAATAAAGTGGTATTAATTAATATAGTGCTACTCATTAAATTTGAGAGACACTAAAGGAGACCAAACTCTAGAGGAAATTGAGCTCGCATCTCCTGCTATTGGAAAATTGAAACGAAGCACTCAGAACACGATGCGCCGGCAAAATAACAAAAAGCAACACTAGCAACAAAAACTTTTCCATGCTAATTAACTTGACGGGTTTTGCAGAGTAATGTATACTAATTACGTTAAATGTGACACTACTTGATGGATATGTCAAAGAGAAATGTTTCATCTTTCAAGGCGGAGTTTATAAACTTAAGGACAATCCAATTTTTATATGAAGAGCTTTTTATAAAGTACAAATATATTTTTTGTGGCCAAATTGACAAAATGGCCTTATGTTATTTTATAGGTATATATATGTTCTATAAAAAGTAACAACTACATATATATCTCATGACTTGGCGTATAAATACGTTAAGGTACCTAGATCTAGTAGCTTTGCTAGCTGTCAGATAAAGCACTTTCTATGAAAATTGGACTGTACTATCTATTCTGTATTAATATAGAATTCTGTCTGAGGGGTGACACGGAATTAGCTATAGCTTTACATTATCAAAAAAACTCCACGGCATCAGCCCACAATCGAGTTACACAAACCGAGCGTCCGCCGTCTGTTGGCAAAGATAATGCCAACTTCTGCGAATAGAGGGTGTCATATAGTCAGCACAACGAGCCCTCCAGCCATTAATCTCAGTTTTCTAGACCGGAGCCGCTACTGTTATTACATCAATCATTCGACTGTCCTATATCTCTATTGATTAACTGATAGACCCACTTCGGTAGCTTCATGGTCTAATACATCATCCTCGCAATAGACTCTACTGCCAATAACGAGGATATCGGGGTTATAACCCAGTCGGGTGTAAGGAGGGTGTATTTCCTAAATGGTTTTACACTCCCCATCCACGCAAACGCGGATACACTTTCTCTAAATTCTACTTTATTAATCTCTAACACATTAGCGTAATTACTACATATGCGTACAGCCCGAACGGGTAGTAAGACGTGGTTCTTAAAAAAATGCATTATTAGCTAGTAAAAGATATTACCGAAACCCAATAACTATTTCCCCAAAATATTTAATTTTCAATTTTATAATAATGATGGTTTTCATAGTTGAACGGTTCCTGTAAAAACAAATTAAGGGATTTTTAATTAACGTGTTATATTGAAATTTTGGCTATGAAATTATAAATACGATGAACCAGCAGTGTTTGACAGAAAACAATGAAAAACTTCGATTTTCGTTTCATATCAAATTCATATGAAAAGACTGGGAGAAAAATGGAGGGGTTACGTCTTATTTTTTTGGAGAATCTGGAAAAGTCAAGGAATTTCAAAAGTGAAAAAGCGTATCAACCCTGATTTATATTAATTTGTTTGAACATAATTTACTAAACAAAGCCCTACTATGGGGTAGGAACGTCAACACCTTTTTAAAACTTGTTAATGATGGTGTAGGTATTTCGAAACTACCATTTTGGGTCAGTTCATAGTCAGATTTAGTACGCCTCAAGTGCGGCGCTTTACTAAATACAAGACGTCACCTACCTGAAATTGAATGGAATGGGCCAGTTTCATATGCGAAACTGGCCCATTCCATTTGGTCTAGGTATGTGTCGTCCTGTATTTAGTATCGACTCGCACTTTAGGCGTACTAAGTCTGACTATGAAACTGACCTTAGAATACTTGAGGCAAGGCTGCTTTCTCTAGACGGTATAAAGTCGAGTAGTCTGACCTCCCTAATAAAATAACAAGGCTTTGCGTGCTGACAGCAAGTATGGACGTGCTCTTAGGCGTAATAAAATGGTGCATACGCCACTTTTGTTATAAAACACTTTGATATCGATGTTGCTTGAGGGAAATTACTCAAAATAGCTCTAGACAAATCTAGAATATGATTATCAAGCACACTTTTTTTTTTGTCCGGCGGCGAATTCGTAAGTGAAACACTGTTGTTTATTTTTCTTCCCCAGCCTCTTTTAACTCTTACTGGTTGTGAATTCAGTTTGGAACCCTCCTCTCGCCTCGCTAAGTGCGTGATTTGAACGGGCGTGTATCTCCAAGTGGCCGAGGTCGTTACCTCGTAGACTATCATAATTACTTGTATTTTACCAGATCACGATATGACAGAGACGTAACATGCTACGTCCTTCTGTCCCCGTGGCCGAGTGGTTAGGGAGGCAGACTATCAGCTGGAGAGATAGTGTAGTCAGCGCAAAGATAGTTGAGGCGAGGCTCGATTCTCGACACGGTGGAATTGGGATCGTCGTTTTATTCGCTATATAATTATGTTTGTCTATCCTCTCCTAATGCAAATAATAATTCCCTTACTTCAACTTGTTTAATTAGTTAGAAACTTTATATAAGTGATAGCCGGTAATGATCCAAGCGCTTAGCTTTTAAATATACAACTGGTTTAGGAGGCCTTGGTTCAATCTTTGCCGAAACAAATTTTATTTTATGTGCCCATTTCAAGTTTTAAAAAACAGGCGGGCTAACAGTGGGACCTCAGACTTGAAAAATCAGTCACTTTTTATGACAGGGAGTGTATTTGTGAGGTGTGGTCTAGATACCTAAGGCGTCAGGCTCACAATGGACTGGATTGCCGGTGACGGGGAGATCGAGACTCGAACCTTGGCCGGTTGCATTGGTTATGATTTTTCACATGCGATTTATCAATGCGGTTTTATTATCCTTTCTCCACGCTAACGTGGGCACACTTCCTCTAAATTAGCCTTCTCATCCTTACTCATTTAATTAATCCGTTTGATAGCTCTAACCCATATGTTAACACATATGAACTAAAAAAAGTTCCTGTGTATTTGTCATTTTAACTGGACACTAAATCCTCTATAGCTGGGGTTTGATGCTACCATCTTAAGTTAAGTTGGTTGGTAAGTCGTGTGATGACTGATGATAAATTCATGTTTAGAATGTTTGGATTGGCAAATAAGTCAAGTTGTCAACCTTTTTATAGAATAATGATTTCCAAACGTATGAATGTATAAACTATTTCCGTCCGTATAGTAACCCTTGAAACAATGGAACTATTTTAAAATTAGAAATTAACATTAGTAACTTAACCATGATGAATCCGTGAGCGGGTTCAGAGACTTGAACAGATGAATGAGTTTACATAAGGAAATCCTCTTTGCATCGCGGTGAGTATTTTAACTTTTTGAATTCTATCCCTTGACGCATTATTCGTAACGAACTTGTGAGCTATGTCAACATGATCACGCAGAACAAGGCACCAGGCTCGCAGAAGAATGGATTGCCGGTGCCGGGTGCAGTTGAGGTTCGAATCTTGGTCGGGTGCACCGGAGTTTCCCTTATGAGTTTTATGACTGTGGTTTTCCCATCCTCTCTCCACGCTAGTGAGGGTACATTTCCTCTTAATCCACCTCCCTCATCATACGCCTTAAAATTAATGCTTTAATAATCTCGGTGTGAAACGTAATTATTAAATAAAATATATGTCAAAGAAATGTTAGTTCCTATCAGAAAAGTTTATACATTCTAAAGATACACAGCATTCAGGTTACTACTAATTTAAAGGCCCGAATTAAGGGCTACCACGAAACTAGGTCTTCCTTGTCTATTTATACATTGTTAGCGCTGCGTTCTACTGTCCATTCAGGTACTAACTACGCTAATGTGCTAACGATGAGGAGGGTTGAATTTTAGGAGAAACCGCATTTGCGTGTGGAAACCATTTAGGTAAACCAACCTTAGTACACCTTACTGAGATTCGAACTTCAATCTCCCCTCCATCAACAGGCTAGTCTACTGCGAGAGTGACCCCTTAGACCATCTGGCCACCGAAACAGGTATATATATATATAATTGCTTGCTTTGCTGACAGGTGACCTAATCTAAACAATCTTAAGATTCAGGGTTAGGGAAGGAAGAATTAAAAAGAAGTGTACACGCATTTGCGTGATTTAGTTATATGAGTGTTAGTCGTTTATATTATATATATATATTATATATATATATATATATATATATATAAGCGCCGCATCTTACTACCCGTTTGGGTTATACGCCTATGTACTAGTTACGCTATTAATTTTAGGGATCAGGAAGGTGATATTTAGAGGAAGTGACCCGTATTTGCGTAGAGGGAAGTAAAAAACCATTTTGTAAAAACCACCCGCAATACACCCGACCGAGATTCGAACTTCAATCTCCCCGTCATCGGCATTCTAGTCTATTGCGAGAGTAGTGCGTCAGACCACGCGGCCACCGGAGCGGGTGTTAATCGTGATAGTTCAGTGATAAGAAGCGAAGTTCATCCCAGTTCGGAGATTAAGTACTAATGCACACGGGCGATATTTTCGTACATAATTCAATACAAGCAAACTACTATCGTATGAACGAATAACTATCATGGCAGCTATTGGAAAAACAATTAACTATTATGAACACTTTTGCATAGTTTGTAATAAAGCAAGTGGTGGTTTTAAACAATGATCAAGTAAGTACATACGCATGCGCAGAAGAGATACAAGTAGTCAAAAATAACAAATTAAAATATTGAAATGAAGTATCTTTTTCTCCCCTTTACTTCTTACTACCTATTCGGGTTATAAATACGCTTATGTAGGCTTAATAATTACAATCACGAGTTTGAGATGAAGAAGGTTGAATTTAGAGGAAGTGCACCCACATTTGCGTGGAGAGTGAAAACTATTTAGGGAAAACCACCTCAGTACAGCCGGAACAGGATCGAACCCCGATCTCACCGTCATCGGCAGTCTAGTCTATTACGAAAGTAGAACCTTAGACCCATGCGGCCACCGAAGCGGGTGAAATATCTTTGTTTTGATCAAGGGTTGATGGAAGTAGAGTTTAATTAAATGTATATTGTAGAATATTTATAATTTAAAAAATATACCGATTTGTTTCAAAATATTCGTTAAACTTTTAATTTATGCATATACATAAAACATTTTATGAAAATAATAATTTTTTTTTAGGTAAACTTAGCTATTCTCAAAACCAAGATGAACACAATGATCGTGTGAATGCACATCGTATTTTTCCGTAACTGTTATATCGTCATTACCTGGATATAATCTTCTCTACCAAATTAGTACGAAAACATCACCTGCGTGTACGGGGCACTACGCACCTACTGTGTGTAGCACACATTTTATTCTGTCTCTTATCATTGCATTTTTTAAACTAAAATAATAAAAGTTATTTACATGTTCTCTCTATCTATCTCTCTCATATACATACTATATATGCATTATGTATATATGCTTGTATATTTATATATATGTAAAAACATACAAATATATATAAATATGTATACATACACACACATAATATAGGTACATATTTAAATAGGCGTGTATGGAATGTTGCATTATCCGCCCTCATAAGAAAAATAAGCTTTTTTTCCTTGTTCGGTGTTTCCATTTATCATTTGTAGCTGTCACGATGAATAGTTTACACTCATATCATGATAAATAATGGAATTTCCATGTAACTACTAAGAGAAAACTTTCATTACTACTACCTATTCAGAAAATTAGAATACATACTACAAATATTTAGTATTTTATTAAGTTTATTCAACGTGTCCTTTGTAAAGGTGAGATCACTATCGGCCCACACATTATCAAATAGCTTTACTTAAGATTATACATTAAGGGCGCCACATCTACTCGAAGAAAAATATCCTCACACCACGATTTTTAAAGGTTAAGTTTTGAAGCTTCAAAACCCCTAAGCACAATTTTAAAATATCTTACAATTTTCTATTGTGACTCTTTTAAAAAACTATCTGTTTGGGAAGGCTAGGTCTATATTTCTAACCGTTAACTTTGATCTCAGAAATGAGACATTTCGCATGAAGCGTCGTCGAAAATGAGATAGTTTTATCCTTTTCAAACATTCAATTAAGAATCTTGATACCTTCCCCTACATTTGGCCTAACTTTTTTAGTAACAATATTATTATTATCATCATCATCAACGCATCTTACTACCTGTTCAGGTTGTACGTATACTATATGATATTTACTCTAACGGGGTAAGGATGAAGAAGGAAACATTTTAGAGGTAATCAATCTACCCGCATTTGCGTGGAAGGAGAGAGGGAAACCATTTATGAAAAAAACCCCAGTAGAACCAATCAGGATTCGAACCTCAATCTCTCCGTCTTCAGCAGGCCAGTCTAACACATGAGTGATGCCTTAGACCATTCGGCCACTGAAGCAGGTTGACAAATCTAGGCTATTTAAATGTAGGATTTCCTAGCATCTTGGATGCGTCTCGGCGTTCCGGTAGGAGGCTCTTCGACGTCATGGCCAGAAATTGTACTTAATATTTAGGTAAAAGATCAAAAAATAAGACAAATACTAAGCTATAGGCCTACTCTTTCAGGAATTGAACCAGAGTCTTCATGGCATTTACTCAACTTATCTGTAGCTTCCGTTCCTTGAAGAAACTTTCAAAGAATTGTGTATAAATGCATTGTGGGGTAGTCAACATTGACAAACTTTCCTTAGGCCTTTATTTATCTTTCAGCTGCCGAAAGTGACAGTACCTGTCAAAAGTGAGAGTTGCAGAACACATCCCATGTTGTATTTTTACATAGGAGTAATCTAGGGCATTTGACTTTTTTCAAAACGTTTCCTTCTCTCACTCCACGCAAATGTGGGTACACTTCTTTTAGATTCCAACCTTCCTCATCCCTAACTCATTAGCGTAATTAGTAGATACATTTGTTTACCCGAACAGGTAGTATGACGCAGTGCTAAAAAAACAAACAAAAAAGGAGTAAATCATTCAGGGTGACTTTGGGACATAGGGGTTAACATTGTATCCCATTCATTTTTTCGCAATGTTTATTTTTAATAATCAGTTATTTCATAATGCTAACAAATTCTTGTTTTGGTTATAAAGGAGTTTTTCTGGTGTTCCTGTAAGAAAATATGTTGGCAACACTGAACATTACTTCTTTCATTTGTCAAGCTGTTTTTGGAGTGGTGTATACACAATGTTTAGCAAGTGTTTTACAAATTAATTATTAAAAACTGTGCAATTAAGAATATACAATAGTTTTTACCATTCAAATCAATTATTGATAGTTTTGCTTATGAAATTGGCTTGTGCTCAAACCAACATCTGGAAATAGAAGTAAACACCTACACCTCTATCATTCTACCATATTTTCAGTGTACTCTGATCCGGTTTCCGTTCGGGCTATACGCATTTGTACTAACTACCTAATAATGTTAGATTAAAAGGGAATTTAGGAAGGTTTGAAAATTTAAAGGAATTAGTATCCCCCACATATTTAGCGGGGTAAGGATAAGTACACTGAAGTTAATACAGGCCTAAACAGTCTATACCAGAAGATACATTTGACATTTCATTTATTACCTCCGCAACATCTGCGGAAGAGAGGTACATGCTGAAAGATTTGGACTATGCGGACCTGACAATTTCTTAGGGGCTGCTAGTGAAGAACCAGTTGTTACCATTTCAGGTATGAACGCGCCATCAGCATAATCTGCTACCGTAATTGTTGATCATCTAATATAGAGTGGTGAAAATATGTCTTACAGTGAGAAAGCAAGTGTAACTCGTGTGTATCCTGACATACACAATGCTTTATTTAGACATGCCATTGTCCAATATGACAAAGAACAGTATCTAGGTCAAATATTGACTTAAGATTGGGTGCTTTTTTTTGGTGTGATGCATGCGGAAGTCTGGCGCTTATTGGAAATGACCCAAAAATGATTACCTTCAGTACATCCGGTAGAGATTCGAACCCTGAGCTTCCGGTCATAAACAAACCAGACAAGACGAAATCGACGCGACATAAACTTAAGTCTCCACGGACACGGCGCCTTAAGCACGTGGCAATGTGTGTAACCTATATCAGAATATTAAAATAAAATCTAAAAAAGAGCAAACGGTTAATGTTTTCATGGTGATTAGTAGCCGACGTGAAAGCTGGTGGCCACCGCAAAACTATCCCGTACTCCGCGCGCCGCCATCTTGTTTCGGCGGGCAACGACCCCGCGGGCGGTGGTGGAGGGGAGGGGAGAGCCACAGCGGAGATAAGAGCGAGAGAAAGAAAGAGTTGCATCAACACACACACATATACCCGTAGAGTCGCTTGACAGAGAAGGAGATACGAGAAATACTACGGATAGACAGACACAGGTGAGAGAGGGAGGAGAGGGAACAAGGAAGGGAAATGATTCACGGAGGTACCAGAGCAGAGTAAACCCTGAGGGCTTCTCTACTGCTACATGATCGATTAGAATAAACACACTCGTTCTTTTTATAAAATAGTTGGTTGGAGTGAGGGGCAAGGGGGTAGCGCTACTACCGAGAATTCAAGGGGGAATACTTGTCCCCGTGGCCGACTGCTGAGAGTGAGCGGGAAAAGGAGGTCGAAGGAGGAATTTTGGTTCGATCTCTGCCTGTGGCCTTTACGATGACGCCTATTTGAAGTGAAGTATCTTCACACTGCGATATTTATTAAGGAAATGGAACTGAAGATTTAAAACCACTCAAATAATCATCTTAGAATGTTCTATTGAAAAAAATGTTAAAAAATGACTTTTGTTTGGGAGAAGGATAGATCTATTTTTCTGACCATTTACTTTGATCTCACGCCTGCGACATTTCGTGTGAAACGTCGTTAAAGACTTTATTCCACCTTTTCATAAAACACAAAACCTATTAAGGCCATGTTGATACTTTTGTCTCCATTTTGTTGTGAACCAAACTTTTAAACAACAACCTGGGAGTGGTAAAGACTTCTATGAAACATACTTCGGCAATATAATAATTCAATACTTCAATATAATAATTATTGTTATTACTAAAACAATTATTTATTAATTTTCTTATTCAAACTCATCATAGCGAGAAGTTCAATTTTAAAAACTGCGCTACAGTAATGAATTATAAAGACATTGTACCTTTACTTATCTTAACTTTTTTTTTAAAACTATCAAAATTAGACGCAGTCCTTCATAAGCTAGGGATGAAAGGGTTCTCTTCTATTTCCTTTTAATACCAGAACCTGTTTTCTCATTCTTAAATCAAGGAACAATATAGACAGAGAAAGGAAATGAGAAGACAAATTAGACACATATATGTTGTGTGTTTTTTTGTCCAATGACATTCCTGATGACACGTATATTTAGGCGAGGTTGTTGGTGGCCCAACTAACAGGTGAGTGGTTGCTAGGGTTTATGTATCTGGTCTGTAGTCTTGACTATATCTGAAGGCCCTGGTTCAATCCCTATCAGGTCCATCCCATTGTGGATGCTTTTTGAAGTTTGAAGAATAATTTGGGTAAATTCTCTGGAAAATACCCTTTCCAACCCTACTTTATGTACTAAGTCGTTACAGTGGCGCGCCCAGAAATGTACTTGTGTCGGGGGGGAGAGATTCAATCAAGGCTGTAGTAAAAATTAAATGTCTCTAGAAAATATTTGAAGTACTTTTTTTGTTAGCTTAGGGCAACTATTTACATAAATTCCTTTGAGAACAATGTCAAGGTATGTTAAATACCCCTGAAGGGTATGATGCCAAACTCAGTGGTCTTGGGGTAATAAATAGGCTCGCCTCAGGACCCAATGTTCGTGGGTTCAAACTCAGCCGGGGTCGACTGATTTTCCTTGAGCGATATAAATTTGTAGCACAACTTCCTTCGGAGGGGAAGTAAAGCCATCGGTCCCATGTCGATTGTGGCATGTAAAAGAACCCTGGAAGGTATGTGAACATACCTTTCCCGGCAAAATTTACAGGCCCTTTCGTTCTCGCTCAAAGAAATTCTCGTGTGTTGATATAATCAGTCGGTTCAGAACATGTACGTTAAATACCTCAAATAAATGAAAATGAAAGACATAAGAGATGCCTTTAAGGCAAAATTTGCAGCCACTCTCTTGCTATCTCGTAGAAATTCAATGCAAAAGGCAATGAGAAACCATGACTTCCGGAGTATATGTGCTTTCTCCCAGACGTAGCGAGCGGGCGCCACTAACCAGCAGAAGGGATGAACGAGGAAGCACATCAAACCAACCTTAGGCTTGCTAGTTCTCGATCAATATGTTTAAACAGTAAATAAGGCAGTGCGAACTAAAATATTATTTTATTACGGCCTTCCATACAATGTATTGAAGATATTTTGTAATTTTTCCAATCGGGAGTTTCAGGAGGGACTTTTAATGTATATAATGGCACACCTTTCATATTAAGGGCATTTCATAGTCAAATTAGTACGCTAAAGTGCGAGTCGATACTAAATACAAGACGTCACCTACCTGAAAATGAATGGAATGGCCAGTTTCATATGAGAACTGACCCATTCCATTTTGTCTAGGTATGTGTCGTCTGTATTTGTATCGACTCGCACTATAGGCATGTAAGTTTGACTATGAACTGGCCCAAAGTATAATCTTGTCTCTGAATGTAGCCGAAACATTCGAGTCATTCAGTGCTCTAAATTAATTTGATTTATAGATTTAGGTTTTATTAAAATTATTTCGGCTCTTGGGAAGAAGGGGGAGGTCAAATGCCTCATTTTACCCTCACCCCCCCTCCTTTTTGATGCGCCCTAAGTTGTTAGTAGACTTCGGACAACGATCAAATTTTTTCCAGCTTGTTTCCCAAACTAGATATTTCCCTACCATTTTTCAATGACACATTTTAAAAAAAAAGATATAATTGCCCAAACCTAGGCTAGTTATATTTAAAAAAATAGACATTACTTTTGTAAATAAATGGTTGTATAACTGGAGGCCTTCACATGGTTCTGCCGTGGCAAGCAAGGCTTGGCGGACTGCACTGCAAGTAATTTATTGTATAACTGGAGGCCCTTCTCATGGGTTTTCTGCCGTGCAAGCAAGGCTTGGCGGACTGCACTGCTAGGTAATATTATTGTCAAACTGGAGGCCTTCTCATGGTTATCTGCGTGGCAAGCAAGCTGCGGACTTGCACTGCTAGGTAATTTATTGTATAACTGGAGGCCTTCTCATGGGTTTCTGCCGGCAAGCAAGGCTTGGCGGGACTGCACTGCTAGGTAATTTATTGTTTCCTCACATTCAGTATAAAATTTGACATTTAAAGACAAGCTTACATTATTTTGTGTGTGATCAATCTAATGGAATGAAGAGGGGAACAGTTAAATAATACAATCCTTTAAAAACCCTTTGCTAAAACTATTTTCCTACAGTGAAATCAGTGGCGTGGTTTGTTGCCAAGGTAAGCAAAGTTAATTGTACTGTATATTATCTAATATGTTCTCATCACCCAACGTAATACAATGTCATGTATGTAATGCAGATCATATGTATGATTGGTCAAATGGGGACTTAGTGTTGGAGAACATATCACAGGAAAAGTTTTTGCAATCTTTGTTTGTTCTGGCAACACTTCACGACACGGCACTGAATTGTATGTGTATGTGATAGTGTGACGTTATAAAGAGGCTCCCAGAAACCCCCCCCCCCTCACCGGCTCAGGAAAGCTCGACTCTCGTATAACATTGCAGGTGGAATAAAATACATATCGATAGAAAGAGGAAAGGTGTAGTGGGGTGGTAGGACCTGCTTGGTCCACCAAGTTGGCGATCAGTGACCTCGCCGGACGAAAGTTTTAGCCAACCAACCAGAGAGTTAGCTCGTTTTGTGAGGGGGATAGAGGTGGGGGGGGACCACTTTGACCGAAAACTTGCTGTGAAACATGTGCAAGCTTGTTTTCCACCGATACTGGTCAGCTTTCAATATGAACCGCAATTTAGCGCATTGTTATATAGATTAGCTTCATAGAAAAGACGCCAGAAAAGATCAGTGCTTTTGCTGTTTGCCATAGCAAACATACCTTTTTTTTAAGGCAAAATAAATAAAATATTGCTCCAGTAGAAACATAAAGTTCAATTTTATTCATATGGTAACATCAACAGTTCTTGAATATCTGTCATGAGCATTGCAGTATTAGATGAAAAACTTTTTAAATAAAAAAAAAAAGTTCATTAAATTCCAGGAAAACCTTGACACATATTCAAGAATTGTTATTATCACTAACTGAAGAAAACTGAATTTTATGTTTATACTTGAGAAATATTTGACTTCTTTTGACCAAAAAAAGTGTTGCATAAAAACTGCAAAAATACTGACCTTAGTCACGACCCACCTTAAGGATGTATAAATAAACTCTACAAACCAATCGTACGGTAGCCTAAATTCTTTCTCATAGAGTATGGTTGAAACAATTTTCAAAATTGATTATTATTTATTATTAGGCCTAAACTTCCTTTGAATTAAAATATACAAAATATTTACTATGTAAAATAATTCTCACATACTTACTTTGAACCAAATTGTTAAAACCATTTTTGAACAATTTCAAATTTTCAAAAATCAACTATCAGTAAACTGCCCTTAAATGATTTTCTTCGGAAAATAAATAGGTAGTTCTTTTTATGATGTAAAACACTCCCCATATATTAACTTTGAACAAAATTGTTATAAGACAAAAACATTAAAATTTCAAATTTTCAAAAAATAGTCATTATTAAACTACTCTTAATTTCAGAGTTAGAATTAAAATCACTATTTCGTCTGGAAGTGTGATCAAATAACATTTATATCAAGTTTGAGCGAAATCTATCAAACATTTTTTGCTGTAGCCAGGGTACAGATAGACCGACAGATACAGACAGTAAGGCCAATTTATTTCCAGTTCAGGGGCTCAGAAAACGTAAAGGTCCCTCATGATCTCGAAGTTGGATATTTTTTTACGTCTACAGTACTTTATTTTTCTGAGAAACTAAAACTAAATGAACGTACCCAATGTTGACAAACTATTCCTTCTAGCATATAGCTTGGCCTCTGATTACATTATGCCCGATTCACACACGGACAATGTTTTCATAGTTAATAAAGTAGAAAAAATTGTACTGAAAATATTAAGGCAACTATCACGCGATAGAAAAAGGATTAACTATTTCAAAATTACGACGCACATTCACGGTCGTTTTCATCCTTGTTTTACGAATAGTTAATATTACCAACAAACATTTACTTTTTTTTAAAGATAAGGAAATCATTGCTCTATTTGCTAATTGTAGCCTGTACCTATCTCTTCTGCATAAGCATTTGCGTTTAGACATCAATAAAAACTACGACCTGCACTACTTTTAAATTACGCACAAGCTTTGATGTTTAAAAAAAAATAGTAGCCACTATAATGGGTCGTTCACACGAAAATAGTTGACTTGTATTTAATTCAGAATATAATATAATATAATATAATATAATATAATAAATATTTCATTGTGTACAGGTCATATGAATGTCTAGTTACACTATAATTCAAATCCATATATTAATTACTTTACCTGAACAATGGTACGGGAAAAGCATAAAATAGCACATTTTACCCCTTATAATTCGTGAACTGTAATGATTTGAAATCATTGAGTCCCTTTTTATATCATATAATTATAAGTTACACTTGATAAAATTGTCAGTAAAATGGTCGAATGACCTTAAGTTTTATTTATTTTTTATTTATTTAGCACCACGTCTTACTACCCGTTCGGATTATACGCTTAAGTACTAGCTACGCGAATGTATTAAGAAATGGGAAGGTTGAATTTAGAGGAAGTGAACCCGCATTTGCATGGAGGTAGAGGGGAAAGAACCATTTAGGGAAAACCACCCCCAATTTACCCGACCGAGATTCGAACTTCGATTTCCCGTCCTCGGCAGGACCTTAAGTTAATCTAGAGTCAATGGCAGAAAATTTAAAAAACTGTTCAAATAAAAAGATAATTAAAAACCAATTGTTTGTTGTAAACGTTTGACTACCAAAAGTGACAACAAATCAATATATGGTTTTGTAGATCTTATGGTTAGTCGAATGGATACATGAGAGTATTTCTGGTAACTTTATTAGCTGTAACCTACCTACACTCCTACTGTGGATGGGGTATAGTTTGTAGCTCGTGTGCTGATATAATCAGTATTTAGAAAATGCACGTTAAATACTCCAATTAAAAGCAGAAGGGAGGACAAACCCCCTCCCTTTAAGTGTCTGATAATCAGAACTGTCACTAAAACCTAATGCAATAAAAGCAGCATGTAGGGGGGAATCAGGGAATGAGAAGGGGAAGGTTCCTGTGTGTTTCCACGCGCATGCGCCGCTACACACCTGTCGCTGCGAGGACTTCACTCTCCCTTTCACACGGCTAGAGAGATTCCGGGTCAATCTTCTAGTCAGGCGTGTCAAACTCGTTTGATCACAACGGGCTAGTTTGAAAACTTTGAATACAAAGGGGGCTGTGGTTTTAAAAAAAACTCAACCGGCCAGCATTTTCAGTAAAAAGAATTCAACTTAGTACCTTTTTATCATACAAAAATCTAAGGCTAATTGAAATAGTAAGACTACCTCTTTATTTTACACAGAAATGTTTGTAGTTTTGATCATATATATATAATATATATTAATTAAATATATAGATATTTTTTGTCTGTCTGTAATGAACATCTATCTACTGACTGCACAAAGAGGGCTGAAATTTTAATATTAATAGCCCCTGTGCACAAATATGTGTAACTACTTCTAGAAACTGGAATTTAAATTTTTTTATTAGATTTTAAAAAGTTATCAAAAATGGGTCGGAAGAAATAAAAATTAAAATTTTTTTTTTCTGTCTGTTTGAAGCAAAGAAAAGCGTTGCCCTGGGCAGCCACGCAATTCATTGCACGGTTACCCCGGGAAACTTCTGCCAGTTCCTTACTAAATTGTACTGTACATCTTTGAAATTGTATGAGTTTGATTCAATCAAATGTGTCAAGCAATAATAACATTCTCAAATGTTGTTTTTATACTAACTAATATTTATAAAAAGAAACATTGGACCGCAATCTATGTCGGTTCATCATTATGTATCGCGGCCCACACAGAATAATGAATATAATATAAATACAAGACAACTCTGTAGGTCAGGTGTAATGGCCCCAATTCCCCCTCTGGCGGCAGAGTTAGGTATGTGCTAACGTACTACTGTTTTATTTATGCGGGAAGGATTTTTTTTTACAGTTATGTGGTCTGAAACTGCCCCTTTTCATAGATAATACCAATACATAAAAAAATAAAATACTAATAAAATAGTAAAATGTTATCATGTTGACCGAAACCAATATTTGAATTCTAGAACTTCTTCTACCAGAATCCATAAAATTTCATTAATATAAATCCCATATAATCCTTCATACAAAATATAACTATAAATCTTCAAAGAATTATAATCCATATAAACTCATACAATATATAAATCTAAAATCTTCATTAAAATATAAATCCTATAAATCTTCACGTGGAATTCGCTAACCAGTTAAAAATTTGACAAAAATTATAGAGGTAGGCGTCAAGACTATGGGCCGCATTTGGAGGGGGTGAAAAGGTCTAGTATCAGAAACTGTGCTATTTTAATTTTAAATAAGGATATAAGTTTGCAGTTAAATTATTTTAACAAAACGATTACTAACAACGAACAAAATATGTCTAATTTGGCATAGGTTATGTCAATTTTGATATTTGTAAGACGAATTAAGTTATGTCTATTCAGTATCGATTATATGCTATAAATAGGTTCTTATAAAGGTGATCAGACTATACGTTAGCATCTTCATTATGAAGAGGGCGGGGATAGAAAATAAATATAAATACTACTGTAATCGCCAGCTCCTAGTGGGTGGGTGTGCCCCAAATAACTTGACAACCAAACGACCGACCGATTAGAATCAAACTTGGCACAAACACTCACAGGAACCTTACTGCTACTTTTTGGGGTGGATGACCCCTTAGGTGCTAAATTGTATGAATTTCGCGAAAACATAACTAACAGCTAAAACCCTAAAACTTGTCAAATACTGATATTTTTATTTTTACCTGGGGTAAGCCCTAATAACCATCAAACCACATTTATTAGGGATGGAGATCAGTAATAATCCCGCACAGAGAAAAGTTATATTTTATTTTTTGAAAATATCCTAAGGCCGGAATTTCAATACATTTTGTTTGGTTAATGTGCTTTAATATTAACCTAATGAAAGAGATTTTAAAAATAACGGATTTATGCCGATATTTTTTCAGGATTTCCACATGTTTACACTAATGCTGTAGTGATGATAAAGGTTGAATTTAGAGAAAATGCACCCGTATTAGCGTGAAAAAAGTGTAAAAACATTTAGAAAAAAAACTTTCGTAGGCCTATACCAAGTCGGGATTCAAACCTCAACTTTTTCTACCGGCAAACAAGACTCGATGAACCCTAGAGTTTAGTCCACGTGCTCATCGATGCGGGTGACTTCAAAAGTAAGTTCCGGTGCCGGAGTTAAGTGAATGACGGAAAATTCCACGTCGACAAAGTTGAATGTACTTTGCGAGGATAGTAGTAGTTTAGTACAGGCTAAAAACGAACAATGCTCGTAGCTAGATCGGCGTCCTGGCGTGCCCAACTGCTTCACCCGGGTGATTAGGGCCGAAGTTCGAACCCAGCCGAGTGCACTAGAACAGTCGTTCTCAGCCATTTCTAATATTAACGGACCAGAAAAATTGTTTCTCCGTTTTGAAAGATTAGCAAGTTGCTGGAATTGGAGGACAAGCCCAATTTTTTCCAGAGCGGCCATAATTTGGGTCAAACCTAGATACTACTAGACTTTAATTTATTTAAAAAAATCCTTATTTATTTTATAAATAATCCTTATTTTCATGCGTCAACTTTTGTAACTGCGACCTGTGTACTTTCGATACATATCGGTTTTTAATCTGATAAACGAATTAACTACGTGTTTATTTTTATTTGAGGTATTTAACGTGCACTTTCTGAGCCGACTGATTATGTCGTCACACGACTTACATACTTCGTCTCAGGACCCAATGTTCATGGGTTCAAACTCAGCCAGGGTCCACGGATTGTTCTTGAGCGATACAAATCTGTTGCACAATTTCCTTCAGAGGGGAAGTAAAGCCATCGGTCCCATGTCGATTGTGGCATGTAAAAAAACCTTGGAGGGTATGTGAAAATACCTTTCCCGGCAAAATTGGTAGCATTTCGCTCTTCTAAATTCTAGTGCCTGATATAATCAGCGGTTAAATGTCGTTAATCTAAGGAATGAAAAATAAAATTACTTATATACTAACTTAAATTTAGAACAGACACAAACTCCCAGCTCCCAACCGTTAAATCATAACTGTGAAGTGGGAAGTCACTTTCTATTAATGGTAAATTGTTTGTACATGTCGGGAATCGAACCCAGGATCTTTAACTTAGTACGATTATATGTTAGGTTCAGTAAGCTGTTAGATGTATTGGGCTGATGTGACCCACGAATGAACCAAATAAAACATTAACGTAAATAATTATTTAAAAACACTTCACTAGGTGGTGAGAACAGGGGATACTTACCCCCAGTGAATTTCCATTCTCTCTCTAGGTGAAAGCGAGATAAAAAGATGTCAATAGAGGTGTAAACGAGCGCTGCTCGCTTGTGCATCTAGTTCCTTCCAGGATTACCACTTATCTCAAAATAAAATAAAATAATGTACATTTTCAGTAATGGCGGTAAGGCGTGTCTTACGGTTTTTTTATAAAAACACTGAAAGTTTCCAAAAGTTATTTGAAGATTATTTTACGATCACTGAGGGTGTAAAGAATGTTATTTGTTATAAATTTTCTAAGAAAGTTATCAATTAAGGGGCCACCTTCTGGAACGTTGAAACGTATCGCAGAGATTACCTCTTCAATATTTAAATCGTGTTCTCTTAATTAAAATGCTGGTTCACCCCGAAATTAAGTTGAAATATATCACTAACAGAACTCGATACCAAACAACCTTACATTTTTAGCTAAAGAGGCGTGTGAGAATGTTAAATTAGCAGGTTTTAAAATAGTTTCACACAAATTGTTGCAAATCTAACATTCTCCAAACAAATTAAACCTTTTCTAACAGGCCCACATCAAAAAATTCTAATTTATTTTAAGATTTATTTTATTTATCTGAGATATTTAACGTGCACTTTCTTTTCTATGAGCGATAGTGAAATGACCTACCAATTTTGCCAGGAAAGTTATTTTCACATACCTTCCAGGTATCTTTTATATGTCAGGAATCAAACCCGGGACCTTAATAAGCTCAGTAGAGAGACACGCTACCGATTAAGCTAAGGGAAATCACTATAAAGTACACCAGCCAAATTTTGTATAGTTGTTGAATGAATTTAAAACTATATTTATTGCAATTTAACAAAAAATATAAAATAAATAATGTTCAATATCTTCACGAACTGAAAACTAAAACGAAATAAACAAGTGTATTTGGTTACTTATTTCGAACTAGCCCATTACTAAACAAATAAACCCCCAAATGCTTTGCCTCAAACATCCGACAAGCATTCAGTGTTGATCACGGAAACCAAAAGTCAGTATAACCCTTTCTTTGTGTCTGCTCCTGAATGCAGCCTGAGAAGCGCGGTCACGGTTCCTCGCGATGGCCCGAAGAACGGGCCCTGAGGCCAGTTTCAAAGGCAGGTTTTACCAAGACAAGGACGGGTTTCACGAGGCAACGTGCCAAAGTCATGACATAGTCGCCCCTCATTCGACTCCAAATCAGATTTAACCCATATTAAATGGTTTATATCCATTCTTGTGCACGCCACATATACACCGGTTGAAACTTCATTTGTAAAGAAAGAAATGACCTGAAAAAACACGATCCTTTAGAGAAATAGTTTACAAATGTAAATACTACAGCGGAAGTGTAAGGAGTTTTAAAGATTTCACTTATTTATGGTTGAAAATGTTTATAGTATAAAAACACTTATTTTTGGCCCACGTTTTACTGCTCAGGTTATACACCCATGAATTAGTTACACTAATGGGTTAGGGATTAGGAAGGCTTAATTAGAGGAAATTGACCCACATTTGCGTGGAGTGAGGGTGAAGAACAATTTAGGAAAATCACCCTCAGTGCACCCAACCGGGTCGAACCCCGATCTACCGTATTCGGAAGTATACACTGTGGAATTAAGAATTAATCTCGCGGTCATTGTCACCCTACCGATCACGGTGACTGATTACCATCCTTGCAGAAGAAATGAGAAGTTTTGTAGACGTCTAGAAAGCCAACGCCATTAAAAAAATATGTTATTTTAAAATATGGTTCAAACTAAAATTGAGATGAATGGTAGCTCAATACTATTAAAACACCGATGTACTGGACAATAGTTTTTTCTTGGTTCTACTCTTGTCCAGATGTACTGGAGAGTGGTTGTCTAGGTTCTACTCTTGTCCAGATGTACTGGAGAGTGGTTGTCTAGGTTCTACTCTTGTCCAGATGTACTGGAGAGTGGTTGTCTAGGTTCTACTCTTGTCCAGATGTATTGGAGAGTGGTTTGTCTAGGTTCTACTTTGTCCAGATGTACTGGAGAGTGGTTGTCTAGGTTCTACTCTTGTCCAGATGTACTGGAGAGTGGTTTGTCTAGTTCTACTCTTGTCCAGATGTACTGGAGAGTGGTTTGTCTAGGTTCTACTCTTGTCCAGATGTACTGAAGAGTGGTTTGTCTAGGTTCTACTCTTAGCTCGCAGTGACTCCCATTCCATTTTAACTAATCGATACCCTAGGCTAAGTGGGAGGGTATTTAACTCGTGTGCGGTGGCTATCGATTAATAATGACGATGTAAACTGTAAATACAGACGGATGAAAGCAAATTCAATCTCATTCAAAGTGATTTGTCATCGTGTAAGTAATAGTAACAGAAGCTTTAATAGTCATTATGTAACTAAGGTTCAATAAAAAAAATAGTAATTATTTGATTAAGTACGAATAAATAACTCCGTGGGTGCCCATTTAATCAGTCACAAAGATTTTATTGTACTATAGAAAAGTGGCTATTAGCTAGTGACTTTTTATCGAGTAAATTAGCCTATTTTTTAATAAGTTTTTTGATACATCCTAGTGTATGTGGCATAAATGTCTTGCTGTCTTATCTGTATAGTCTTGCTGAATGAGTTTTGTAGTTTCTACATATTATATTTAAATTATTCAATCATGGTTTCTTATATACCTATAGTCAATCGGCTTACTTCACTTCTTTCCTCTTTTTATGGAGACGGGTTTCATATATATACATAAATGCACATAAAAACACATATATATACACAAAATCATGCATAGAACCTAATTTTGTATCAAAACTGATCCATACATTCTGTGATACTTCAAAATATGATAATCGTCATTAACTTTAAATTGAGTCATGTGAACGAGTGAGATAATTATTTTAATATAAAGAGTAATTTAGTCAGAGCTCTGAGATTTACGAACGTGGACTATTTTGACACGAAGCGGACGGACATCGTTTAAAGTAACCATATTAGGAAAACGGCCACATTTTCCTCGGGCTATGTCGAAAAAAATCATTACTGTTTTAGGTATTTCAGCATCGAAACCAGTTTTTAACCTCCAAGTCAGTGCAAATGTATTGGAAATAATCAGAATACTAAATTTCACCACAAAATACAGTTTTAATAGTCAATTAAACATATTTTAAAACCTTTCATTTCAACTTTGTTCACCAACAAATGGAAAATACGTTAGGATGTTTTCTGTCTACGTGAACAACGTCTTGTTACCTGTCAAGGTTATTCGTGTATCTACACTAATAGGATAGGAATGAGAGGTAGAATGTAAGAAAATGTACTTGTATTTGCGTGGAAGGAGGGAGGAAAACAATTTAAGGAAAAACAACTTTGACCTCCCCACCACCGGAACACCAGATCAGACCTTAGACCAATACTTACCAACGCGAATGCTATTACTTTGAATCACTAAAAGAAATGTGTTTGAAAGTTATAACTGTTCAAAACTAGGACTGAGTTTAAAAACATAGAAAAAACGTTATTGAATTTCAACTATTTCAAATCAAAATAATCATGGTTAGACTTCAAAATATCGTATTTGTTCATATAAATAGTTGATTTATCACGCTTAAACTAAATACCTAGCTTCAACTATAGGTAACAAAACAAGAGCATATTTGGTTATAGAAACAGTCACCCTCAGCACATCAATTAAGGTCGCCGGCTACCAGAGTGCTGATACACCTTCAGAAATTCCGCACTATTTAATAAGTGATTTGTTATTTTAAATTAATATAGTTCACGCTAAAATGTACAGCAAAGGTATCAACCTATCCTTATGGTATAAAAAATGTCACTTATATTATATTTGATAATCTTTAAGAAATTAATAAAACGGTGAAATTAGCTTAAACGACGTTTTACGCGAATTATTATTATTATTATTTATTAGCACCACGTCTTACTACCCGTTCGGGTTATACGCACTTACGCTAATGTGTAATGGTAGGGTGATTGTGAGATGAAATGGAGGACCTACAGTTTAACGTGGGATCCGAACCACGGTGGAGGCCTGGCATCCACACATTCACAAGTTGTGATTAATACACGTCCTGTCAGATGTGAAGGAAGGGTTTGGCAATCAATAAATCTGTGCCGGGACCAAGGATTGAACCCCGGACCCCCGCACAGAAGTCTGATACCTTACCCCTAGACCGCCAGGTCACCATTACGCGAATTATCGCGAGATCAAAGTAGTGGATTAGAAACACAGATCTAGCCTTCCTTAAACAAAATAACATCATTTTTTAACAGTCACAACAGAATATTCTAAAATAATCGGGGATTTTTAAAAATTATCTTAAAGTTTCAGAACTGCCATTATACTTTAATAAACAATGCAGTGTTTTGCTATTTCCCTTCAAGTTGGCGGCACCTTGAAAACTAACAACCATTGAAACAGGATAACGGACAAATAAGCCTTCAAAATGAAGCAAATAGACCTCACCAATAAACATGACATAAAATAAATAATAAACAATAGTTTGCATAGTAGGGTCATCGTTGCTGGTAGGTCTTTCGACGTCACTCTTGTCGTCTACTAGCTCCTTACTGTAGGTCCTGTGACGTCGTCATCATGTGAACAAGAAGCTAGCCTACTAAAGTGGAAGAAAGAAAACTATCCAACGCTTGACTGTTGTCTTCTACAAAGTAGCTCCGTCCTCTAAGTCCTGTGACGTCACCAGGTGAACAAGTAGCTAATCGTTATAAAGTAAGCAAGAAACGTCTATTGGACCGGTGGCTAAAAGAACGAGCCAACACGTCCCAACTTTCTTCTTTTCAAAACTAGCTTTTTTTACTCTCGGTCTACGGAATGTGTCCATAAGATACTGCGCATGCGTGGCCAAGACCTCAGATTTAAGCGTCCCCACTATATTCAAGCACTTAATAAACCAAACGCCTACAATGACGTCACAAGAGTGCAGTTTGGCGAGTTCAACCGCCACATAACACAACACATGAATAGACAACACCATTATGTGACAAGAATAGGAGATAAACGAAGAGTTTGTACATAACAAGAAAGGAAAGGTGTAGTGAAATAAAAACAAGCCAAGACAAGGCGGCACTTCTCTCTCTCTCTGTCATTTCTTGTTGACTCACATATCGTAAGTATGCCCTTAATTTGTTTTACGACGTGTTAATAAGTTGGCTAGGTGAGGGCTATGGATAAAAGTTTGAAAATAAGCTATCTGTTAAAGCCTTTTACAAACGGAGAGGTGAACTTTTCCGTACAAACTTTCAAGAACGCAGTCTCCGTTGAGATTATAGTATTACGGTAACCGCAGTTGAATTACCAATTAATTTATTCTACCCCCCTCTCCCAACACTCACCCCGCCCCAGAGTGGTCTATAATATGTCCTTATCTATCTTTCCACTTTCTCGCTCTCTCTCTCTCTGGAGACTACCAAGTTCTATTACGCGTGCAAATTAATTCGTTAGTCGGTATTCGGTACGAATTATGCCTTTAGGTGCTCAGCGGGAGCATAGGGTCTTCTCCCGGTCGGAGTTGGGCCGCCCGTTACGTCACACAATAGGCAGCCTTGGTGCGGGGATCCACAAGTTACTCGACATTTGCCATGAGGACCTGTCCTGTACGCACATGTTCTCAATCTTTTCCTCACAACACTGTTCCGATATTATTAAACATTCTCGCGGCCGCATGGACTTTACGGTTCCAGTTGGCCTTGTCCACCGGGTCCTTCGAAGTTCAACTAATCCTTCCTGAGCCAATTTCTTTCCCGGACGTATATAAGGATATAATCGGGCAAGGAAGCTTGTGGCGTTCTCTTTGGACGGTGTTTAGGCATCGAAGCTTCGAGAAACTCCTTGATGGCGGAAGTTATGAACTGCGCACCATTATAGACTTTCTCTGCCGTTCGACAAATAGCTCACAGCACATTTTTGAACCTGTCCCAGTCAGTAAGTCTCAGGTCAGGTTTTTCGGGGGCGTCGATGAAGGACACCACACATCCCAGGTCCACGAGACGGGGTTGTGGTTTGAGTCTAGCTTTGCTAAGGACTTCGGTACCAATCGCCGTCTGATCCCTTTGGTGACAACGAAGTCGAGGACGTCGGATCAAGGATAGGATTGTAAGGGTAAAGGGTTGGGGAGTCGGGGCAGTGGATCATCATACCGTTTTTATCTTTGAAGACATGGAATAATTCACCGCAAGCATCCATAATCCTAGAGCCCCAGGACGAGTGCTTTGCATTGTAGTCACCAACCATTAAAACAGGCGTGGTACCGCGTAGCAGCGCATCCGTGTCCGCTCCTGTGGCCCGGTCGAACCAACGGTGAGGATGGAAGTAGAAGGAGATGAGACGGACTGAACAGTTGAGCTCACCAGTTGGATACCCGATGCTTCCATGTGTTGGAAGTGAGGAAGCGAGATGGCGTGATGGTCGAGGCCCCTTCGGACCAGGACGGCCATTCCCCCAGGTCACTTCCCCAGCTCGGTCGCTCCGATGGCAGATGAACTCTGCCAACTTGCAACCCTCATTGCGGGGCGCAAGTGAGTTTCTCCCACAACATTACATTGACACGATGCTTAGACAGGAAACTTTCTAAATCATACTTCTTCCTTGCAACTTTATCGGCGTTCCAGAGTGCTATAGTGAGCGCCTCTTTCGGGTGCGCTGCCATGAGAAACCAGGTAGAGGATGATTTGCTCCATGACTAAGTGGCCACGGTTACTCCTCAGAGATTCCTGGACCTTCCTCAATAGACTCAATTTAAAAGTTCCATAGATCCAGTCCCGGAATCTATTTGAGCAGTTCTATGCAAGATTGAGCTTTGCAGCCTCATCCTTTGGGGTGTAAAGGGGAGGTATAGAAAGTGGGAGGAATGGGTTGGAGGGGTGCGAAGGGTCGGGGATGGTGGAGCGATATGTGGGGATGGGAGCGAGGAGTCAGGGGTGAGGGATAGGGAGAACGGTCTCGGGCGGATCCTCAACCGGGAGGGAAGAAGAACCAAGCGGGGTTGGTTTCGAGATGGCTGCTTCGGCAGGGCTTGGCCTGGGTGGGAAGGTTTGGTCTCCCTTTCAGCCACACCAAGCAGATTTAGGTTTCAGAGCAGGAGTCACGGTTTCCCTTCGTTTCGCGATGTGCCCCGAAGGCTTCTGGTCTTAACTTAGACCATCCGTCTTCCCTTCTTGGGCCCTGGAGACTCGTGTCGTCCCTGCCACTCATAAGGCCCTGTACGTCGGGCAGCCCCACCAAGCCGAAGAGTGAGTCCTGAGCAGTGCACGATTTTGGGGATATCTTCTCTTATCTCCTCGGTACCCACCCCTTCTCGTGGTCTCCCCCATAGAACCCACACCTCGGATTCGCGCGGCAATTCTTCCACACATGGCTGAGCAGGAAGCAATTTTTACAATAAACCGGGCCACTTGTATTTCTCCCCTTGAAGCAGAGCCCACATAGTACTGTAAGAGTATACAGACTCTCAGTATGCACCCCGGGAGCCAGAGCGACAACAAGTTAGGGCAACCACGCTCTCTCCCGTCTTATGGTCCCGCTTTCCTGGGAGAATATCTGGATGACGGATTTCATGGGTAAACACGTCTCCACCAACTCTTCCTTGATCTCGTCAGGAGTCCCTTAACCACAACCCTGGACAGTCGCTTCCCGTCCCAGCTTGTAGGACCAATGCTACTAGCACAAGAACGTGTGGAGGGTGCGGTAAGCTTCCTTTGATCCTCACTGGAGGCGCACTCGATCAACCCGGCTGCCGCACTGCAATTATAATCTATTAATGGAAATCAAACTAAAATGTTTCCCAAATAATTTGATGTTTAAAAATAAATTGCTGCAAAAGTTAAATAAAATTCTACATTTCAAAAATTATTAAGTTTGACCATTTAGTTAAAAGCAAATTTCTCAAATTTCGCGGACTTCAGAGTGAAATTAATTTTTGCGGGGAAAGAATAACTCCGTAAAACTTGTGCTGTCATTGCTACGAGAGAAATTTCTGAAAATTTTATAAGTAGCCAAAAATTTAGAAGAAATGTATCACATTTTTGAGAAGGAAATGCGGGAATAAGTTTAGATAAAAAAAAACTCAGTACACCCGAACGGGACTCAAACCCCAACAATTCCGTTATCGAAAAACCAGTCTAAATGGTATTATAATTTAAATCACGTGCCCAAAAAGAACCTTCATAAGTCACATTTCAATAAAACGTTCCTAAACAAGTAGTTAAGCTTTACATATTTTTTATATTGGAATAATAGTCTTAAAAGTATAGTAGCCAATGTTGGTAAATAAAGACATATTTCTCTCCTTGTGGAGTTTAAAGCCCTACATAAAATTATATCCACCAAAGATAATCAATATTACAGCTTTTTTTTTTAATAATGATACACTAAAGAATGTGTGTTGGTTTAGTAAATATTTAAAAATGCAAAAATCTTGTATGTTAATTTTTTAATTTCACATTAGTAACATGTTAAAACCCGCACAGATGGGCATACGGACAAAAGCGTCAGTCCCACCCAGACTGATTGAGGAGGAGGAGGTCGGGGCTTAAATGCAGAGCATAGGCCTACTGTTGAGTTTATCTTAAATTATTTTAAACCATCCTTCCACAACAATACTGATATAATTCCTCTAGATTATACTCTCCTCCCTTTAACACATAAGTGTAATATATAATAGACTGGACGGAATAAGACGCAGGCACGAGAAAAATGTTATTTAATGTTAATTGCACTTTCTTGTTAATCATAGTTTACAATTAGGACCTGTGCAACTATTTGTAACTAGTACTCTAAAACTTTTGTCCCTAAATATTAAATAAAAATTTTAAATTCAACAATTCGAACGCCATTATACTATTATAATTATGATGTGTACATACACTGTAAGCTTGAGACGCTTACTATTAATTTTATATGGTGATATATACTATGAAGTAGATACAGATATAAGTGCCCTAATAAAACTAAGTGCTTTCAAATAAAATAAAAATCGAGTTGCTCGATGAAGCAATGGAGCTTTTGGATGGAGAGGTAGTCGGACGGTCACCCAGTTACGTCACAAACCAGCCCAACCATCTCCACGAAAACGGTTGATCGAGGCAACCTTATATTCTAACAACCTTGGGTTTACCCTTCACATTTATGAATTAACGACTGGGGGCTGGATGTTGTGTCGGTTCTAGAGTTAAGTTAATCTACCAGTCGTGTACTGGTATAATGAGTCGGTTCAGAAAGTGCATGATAAACACCTCAAATGAATAAATAAATGAAAAATGATTATTATAGGTTTAATCTACGTAGTAGGGATGAGTAAGGTTGATTAGATAAAGTGCTCCCACATTCGCGTGGAGCTAGGATGGGAAAAATACCGGTAAATCACACAAATGAAAAACATCTTTAATGAACGTAGGGTTACTATATGGCATCAAAAAGGATATTAAAATATATATTTACAATAATTTTACAATATAACTCATATGCTTTTAAAATATCATATAAAAACAGGAATTCGGGTGCATTAATTGTTCTTCGAGGGTATAAAGAGTACAAATATGAGGATTTGATTCCATGTATTTAGTTCTTTAACAAAACAAGTTTTTTAGCACCAGGTTTTACTACTCGTTCGGGTTATACGCTTAAAATAGGTGTTATCATGAATGACGTAAAGTCATACGGCCAATTTTGCAAACTAACCTGATTTCACTCCGTAAATCTGACAAGCTATGAAGAGCATGGGTTACATGAACTATAGAGGGTGGTCTTAAAATATTGTCCCAATATCGATTTCTTTTAGGAACTACTTAAAATATGTGAATTTTATTTTTCTATTTCTGCTCTTAATGCTAAATCTGAGAGGTTTTTCCGCTGATAGATAATTATTAGTGGACCAAGGAGCTGAGTAAACAATGTGGAGGCAATAATACTCACACAATACACATTTAAGGATATGACGTACATGGATTTTTATATTCAAAGAAAAAATCTTTGTCAAAGATAGGCAACTTCGAAAAGTATGTTTAAATAGGTCATATCGGCACTATGCTATAAGATTATTTCAATGTGGACGTTAATGCAGTGTCTCGCAATAAAAGTGTTCGTCTTAAATTTGGTTTCATTGTGAAATGTCCTCCATTTCAATTGATTTCCGAATACATTTTCCGACACCTTAGCTCACTCAGTAGCGTGTCTGTCCATGAGCTAAAGGTCTCGGGGTTCGAAACCTGGCACGGCCAAAAAATTTATTATTGGTGAATGTGGGTGTCCCCTTTCACAGTGACGAATTAACAACCGGGGGGCGGGATGTTGTGTCTGCTCTAGATTTAAGTTAGTTTGTAAGTCGTGTGCAGAAAGTGTAAGTTAAATACACCAAATAAATAAAATCGAAATTAAACAGTGCACCCTATCAAGAGCCTAGAAATTGTTGTGTAAAGTGTATGGTGCTAGGTATGTAAGGCGTTTTAAATCATTGCTCCTTGAAATTATTTATTATATCCGCAATTAGATACACACTTTTTTTCTACCGTATATTGGTACCCGTATTCGTTATTCGTATAAACTAATCACGCTAATAGAATAAAGATGAATATGTTTAGAATTTTAGAGAAAATGTACACGCATTTGTGTGGAATGACAGTAGTACACCCAACCAGGATTCGAGCCTCAATCTCTCCATCACCGTCAATCCAGTCTAACACGGGAGTGACGTATTAGACCATGAGACCACCAATACGGGCTCCAATTTTTTTTTGCACGGCGATTTACTACCTCTTCAGGTTATACTCATTTGTACTATTGAGTTAGGGATGAGAAAAGCTGAATTTAGAGGAAGTGTACCCGACATTTACATGGAGGTAGAGTAGATTAAAAAAACACCTTACTACACCCAACCGGGATCCGAACTCCACACTTGTGAGGGAAGGGATGAGGAAGGTAGAATTTAGAGGAAGGAGAGCGGGAAACCTTTTAGAGAGAAATACTACACTGGGTTGGATTCGAGCCCACTCCTCCCTCTTTGCAGTAGATTATACTTGATCCTGACAATTGGTTCGCGTGCTTACCGATACGGGTACTTACAAACCAACTTAAACTATGACAGCATACCTCACTCTGTCCTAGCACCCACACGTTTACTAATGGATTAGCAAGACGACCCCGTGAACAAATACTAAATACATATCTCCATCACCACCGCCCAGAATCGAACAGGTCAACAACCACTCTAACCCAGTGGTTTCCAGCCTGGGGGTCATGGCATGTTTCAAGTGGTGGTCGCAATGCTTATTGAAGTTAGCGCTTTATAATATCTTTTGAAAGTGATTATATTATAATGACTATAGAAAGGTGCAAGATTAAAACAGAAATTCAAGCTGTTAGAATGATAAAAACTGTTAAACTACTGTTTAGGTTACTTTTGGCTATCCAACTCTGACATATTAGTCGCATTCATATAATCATTTTATAAGCACTTTATAATAATTTATAATCAAGCACGCGGGCTTAATGTCACGCTCGTTTGGTTGTCGGTGATGAGGTCAGGATTTAAATTCCGGCCGAGGGTACTGGGGGTTTTCCTAAATGGTTTCCCCTTCTCTCTCCACGCAAATAAAGGTACATTTCCTCTAAATTCTACCTACCCAACAAGTGTAATGCGAATAGCCTGGAAGAGTAGTGTGAATCAAATGAAAATAATAGTTTTGAAACTAGGATATGAATGCTTGTAGGTTATCAAAGGGTCGCGATGCTCTCAAAGACAAAATTCGGGGCTAGACCTTGCAAAAGGTTGGAACTCACTGCTCTAACCACTTTGCCACGAATACGTACGATCAGGATTCGAAGTCGAAACTCACCCTACCAATTCAAGAGTGAGGCACGTCAGTCGAACCATATGGCGCCGAGATGACTTAACCGTTCTTTGCTTTAAAATAGACCAACTTCCGTTTTAGCGACTATATGATCGATAAACAAAGTAACCTAGACTTGTGCCGTTATTACTCCGATCGATACGAACTGGCACAATCCGGAAAATAGACAAACCGGCCATGGTAATAATTCGCGATTGCACTTCCTCGTAAAGCGCTTTTTATTGCACTTCATGTTAAAATGTAAACAGAATTACCTTTCAAGGACAAAGGACAAATACTAGAAATGACAGTAAAAACAATAGAGCTAATTTTTGCTGTTGTTTTGTTTCTGCCCTTTGATTTATGAGTCAGTAGGTCACTAGACAAGCGTGCCATTAGTTTATGCAAAACGGGAATAAACCAGTTTGCAAGGTTATGGTTTGCAAACGTAAACTTGGCCATCTCGTTGTGGTCAACACTCGTGGTGTGGTGATCGGGGCGAGAGATTGCGGCTGTACACAGGAGTTTGAAGGGTCTCTTGTTCGACTGCAAGAAGCGTCTAAGCGTAGGTAGTTATCGCGACATGGTTAGGCAAATGTTTGAAACGTCTGGAAGTCATCCCGTAAACAGTTTTTCGATTCCGACCGACTGAAACAGAACATTTTTGATGTGTTTTTATCCCCTATTTAGAAGAACTTTTTCTAGCACTACGTCTTACTACCCGTTCGGGTTATAAGCACATGTACTAATTACTCTAATGTGTTAGGGACTAGGAAGGCTTAATTTAGAGGAAATGCATCTAAATTTTGCGTGGAGGAAGAGTGGAAAACATTTACAAAAAAAAAAACCTCAGTGCACCCGATCTCCCCGTCTTTGGCAGTCTAGTCCAACACGAGAGTAGCGTGTTAGACCACGTGGCCACCG
The DNA here is from genome assembly GCA_033556935.1 of Timema podura. NCBI lineage: Eukaryota > Metazoa > Arthropoda > Insecta > Phasmatodea > Timematidae > Timema > Timema podura. Next base: position 384,867 of record JAVRXN010000003.1, read on the forward strand.
AAGCGGGTAAGAACGTTTGTTAATTCACTGATAATAATAATAATAATTATTATTATTAGCCCGCGTCTTACTACCGTCGGGTTATACGCACTAACGCTAATGTGTAATGGTAGGGTGATGTGAGGTGAAATGGAGGCCCTACAGTTTAACGTGGAATCCGAACCACGGTGGAGGCCTGGCATTCCTCATGATAATTCATTATATTTTTACTATTGTCTTAGATTAGGCATCTTAAGTCATTGATGGCCAGTATTGGCATAAGAGTGTTTTTTTAAATATATAAACTATCACCTGCCCCACTACCATCCTCAAAATTACCGTCTTGATTTTTTACTGCCTCCCTCCCACCCCTTTTTCATCTTAACTAACAAATGTCGGTACACCTCTAGGCTTAGCAGACTAACTATGACGTTCATCAGACTTAATATATGATGAGGAAGATAGTTTAAGAGAGAGTGCACCCGAATTAGCGAGGGAAAAGATGAAAAACACCACCCTCAATGAACCTGGGCAGAATTAGAAACTCCCCACGCCATTATGGGAAGTTATGTTAATCTCAAACTTGACGCCTTAGACTATGCGACCATTGGTGCAGGTGATTTTGTATTAGTAAAACGAGATAAGATATTGGCAATACGCTAAAATCAAGTTTGTTTGTAATACGTGTGCTAGCATACTGTAATGTTTCGTATTTATTAATTTTTTTACCACGTCTTACCAACCGTTCGAAATATCCGCATTTTTATCACACTAATGATGGAAATATAATTCAGAGGAAATGTACTGCATTTGTGTGAAGGGAAATGGTAAATTATTTAAGTAAAACAATTCTAAGAACACCCGTCCGAGATTCGAATCCAGACCTTCCCATCTCTGTAAACACAGCACTAGACGGCATGACGTCATCACAGGTCTCGCTGTATAGAAAGTGCAAGTTAAAACACCTCGGAATAAAAAATAAAATGGCGTCTCCCTGAAGGAGTTCAATCCACCTGATGATTCCATGATTATATATCATGCATTCTCAGCATTCCTGGGAGGGAGTAACTGAATAGTTGAACATCCGTTCGCAGGGCCCTTCCAAGAAACACTCCTTCCCTCTCTCTCCTTGCCTTGTAAAAATTCGTTCGTCGGGCAATAAACTCTAATGGACTCGGACCTCACTTATCTCATTCGCATATGAAGCCACGCTGACCGTCCGCCCCCAGACTCACTCACATCTGGGACGACGAAAGGGAACACGGAGCCCTGCGAGGGTGACCAACATAACAGCAACCTTATCCGCCAGTGTCAAGGAGTGACCTTTTTGCCAAATATTACCCCATACCGACACCGTAAAGCACCTCCTTCCCCCAAATTTCTAAATTGATATTCAATTTTTATATTCATTTTGGTAGTGTATTTTTTCTTTGTAAACCTAGAAACGTACAAAAGGTTCACTCAAACCAAAACATAATAAAGTGTGGTAAATCTGTATTAACCACATAAAGAGTTGGTTTGTTTGTCTGCCATGAGCATTGCGCGATATCTACCGCACTCGGAGGGCTGGAATTTAAAAAATTAGTAACCCCCGATGCACAAATATGTGCACTTTAAAGTTGGAATTTTAAATTTTTGATTAGATATTTTATTTATTTATTAAAAACTGGGTCGGAGGAACTAAAATGAATATTTTTTTTTCTGTCTGAAGCAAAGAAAATATGTGTTACCTGGGGTAAACACGCAATTCACTGCGCGGTTACTCTGGGTATTTCTGCTAGTGTTTGTTTGTAAAAGAATAAAATAATCTAACAGAGAAACACCTAATTAATTTAGTGGAAGACATGTAATTAAAACTACCCCATACAAAGTGCAACAGTGGAGGAAATGTGTTTATTATGATCGGTGGCTCTGTAACGCCGAATATGACATAACTTGACGTACGAATACGTGAAAGTAGATCTAGTAACTTTTTTAGCAGGCGTACGAAAATAGGACTAGAGCCCGTCTTACCACCGGTATCCGCATTCACAAACTTTACGCGGTATCCTCGTCCGTGGATATTGTGATATTTCATTGTAATAAAAACCAGACCACCAGTTGATTAATTACCGAATACCGTAACTTAAAATGTGACCCACTCCAGTGATTGAATGGTTTAAGACGTCACTCTCATACTAGATAGGATTTCTGATTAGAGGGAAATCGAATCCCGGCAGGGTGTGTTGTCCTAAACAGTTCTCCACTCTTCTTCCACGCAAATTCTGATTCACGTCCTATTTATTTCGACCTTTCTCATCCTTAACACATTAGCGTAAATAGCTCATATTATGCGTATAATCCTAACGGGTAGAGAGACGGGCTGACTATAAAATAAATTTAATGGAAATCTGATTAATAAAGTTAATAATAATATAATTGGATTCGATTATTCAAACATGTGAGGGGAGTATTATAAATAATGTTCTCAGTTGAACATAAACATGTTTTTGTTCTATTTTTCTTGTTTAACATTTATTTCACAGAAAGTTCGCATTTACATTTCCAGTCAAAATAAATATTATTTGTTGAATCAATTTGCTTTATTAGGTATGCAATGCTTTTATAAAATATAACAGTAATATAAAAATAAATGGTACGGAATTCCGTACAGACTTTCTCGCTCCATTGTTTAAAAATTGAGATATTAAATACTCAAAACTCGTAATATATGTGAGACGAAATAATATAAACTAGCAAACCCGAGCACAAATTGAGCTATACTTACGTAAAACAATATTTGACCCCCGGTTTTAAATTTTATAATTTTATTTTTAAAGAATTAAAGTCCTCATTAGTATATTTGGACCAATAAGAAAAATCGATTTAGTTCACACAAGGGTCAACACTTCGTATTTAAATTCCGAATTCCGTTTAAAAGTTTCGAAATTGTATTAGGTGTTGCACATCTTCAGGTCATCACATTGCTATTAAATTCCTCATTTATACATTTTGACCAATAAAAAAGGTAAATATTAACTAATGAGTCTAATATTATAGAGATAGATCATTGCTATACAAACATTTCCCCTATTAAGAGGTTAAAGGAAAAATAACATAAACTTTTTGAGGGAATTACTTACTTTAGAGAATTATTGTTTTAAAACTTAAGTAGTATCTCTGTACAACTAAAGCTCACAAAATTGTATTAATATATTTTCCAATAGCTCAGAAACGATTGGTTTTATTAAATATATTTCAAATAAAAGTTTTTTATTTTTAATATTAATAAAAAATAATAATTTGCAATTGGATTATAAGTTACCCGCCTCGGTGGCGTAGTTGGCTAACGCGCTAGTCGTGTTGAGCTCGACCGCCGAGGACAGGGAGATCGAGGTTCGAATCTCGGTCGGGTGAACTGGGGGTGGTTTTTCCTAAATGGTTTTCCACTCTCCCTCCACGTAAATGCGGGTTCACTTCCTCTAAATATAAACTTCATAATCCCTAAAACCATAAGCGTAATTAGTATATAAGCGTATAACCCAAACGTCTAGTAAGACGCGGTGCTAAAAAAAAAAGCACGATTTTCATTTTATCTCTACCCTACTTATGAAATTAAGGGTAACTTAGTTTACTGAAGAGTGATTTTTAAAAAAATCCACGTTTTTTTAAAATGGCTCTGACGATTTTGTTTAAAATTTAGGCCTATATCTGGGGAGTGTTTGACATGATAAATAAATACTTAAAAATTCGTTTAAGGGAAGTCTACTAAATATTAATTTTTCTTTCGATTGAAATGTTTTAAAAATGACTCTAACAATTTACGTAGTATGGGTGTTTGATAATTTTTTATTAGGCCTGATATTTTTTATTCAATAGAGATAGCTAATTTTTGAAGAATTTTTAATTTTTTAATAGCTCTAACGATTTTTTTCACATTTGTTATCTAGGTAATATTTTATATAATAAATAATAATTTATGTTTACTTTTATGAAAATATTAATTTAAAGGTAGTTAGTTCACTTATGGGAAATATTAGAAAAATTGAAATTTTTCAAAAATTGCCTTTTAAGATTTAATTCAGGGAATTATTTTTCAGGATAAATAACAATATATTATTATTTAAAAAAAATATAAATGAATAATCTGAGGGTTGTTTACCAATACTAACTGATTTTTGATAGATTAAGTTTCTTAATTGTTTTAAAAAAACAATGTTGTTTTTATTTGTTTATGAAGTGTTTATTGCGATTAACAAGATGATTTGTTTGTTTTTATGAGGAAAACTTATTTAAGGTTAGTTTACTGAAAACCTATTTTTGAAAATTTTATTCCAAGATATAATACACTATCTGAGCATGTTTGTATGATTATATCGTACTATTTATTTAGCTCGTGTTCCGTGTCATACTATCCACCCGAGATATATAAATATATAGGGCCTATCCTCCATTTCCCCTGAACGTTATCAAGTTGGCCTTGCTTAGTTACACAAGGTGTACCATACAAGATAGGGCCATAATCAAGGTAATACTACTATCATGATTGGCTGCAGTAGTTTTTATGATGTCATAGAAAAATCACTCAAGGTAAGACAGCTACCTTGGTTGGTTCTAGGATGGTGTAGCCTATAAGATGGAGTATAAAGTAATCATTCAAGGTAAGACTGCTACCTTGGTTGGTTCTAGGATGGTGTAGCCTATAAGATGGAGTATAAAGTAATCACTCAAGGTAAGACTGCTACCTTGGTTGGTTCTAGGATGGTGTAGCCTATAAGATGGAGTATAAAGTAATCATTCAAGGTAAGACTGCTACCTTGGTTGGTTCTAGGATGGTGTAGCCTATAAGATGGAGTATAAAGTAATCACTCAAGGTAAGACTGCTACCTTGGTTGGTTCTAGGATGGTGTAGCCTATAAGATGGAGTATAAAGTAATCATTCAAGGTAAGACTGCTACCTTGGTTGGTTCTAGGATGGTGTAGCCTATAAGATGGAGTATAAAGTAATCACTCAAGGTAAGACTGCTACCTTGGTTGGTTCTAGGATGGTGTAGCCTATAAGATGGAGTATAAAGTAATCACTCAAGGTAAGACTGCTACCTTGGTTGGTTCTAGGATGGTGTAGCCTATAAGATGGAGTATAAAGTAATCACTCAAGGTAAGACTGCTACCTTGGTTGGTTCTAGGATGGTGTAGCCTATAAGATGGAGTATAAAGTAATCATTCAAGGTAAGACTGCTACCTTGGTTGGTTCTAGGATGGTGTAGCCTATAAGATGGAGTATAAAGTAATCATTCAAGGTAAGACTGCTACCTTGGTTGGTTCTAGGATGGTGTAGCCTATAAGATGGAGTATAAAGTAATCACTCAAGGTAAGACTGCTACCTTGGTTGGTTCTAGGATGGTGTAGCCTATAAGATGGAGTATAAAGTAATCATTCAAGGTAAGACTGCTACCTTGGTTGGTTCTAGGATGGTGTAGCCTATAAGATGGAGTATAAAGTAATCATTCAAGGTAAGACTGCTACCTTGGTTGGTTCTAGGATGGTGTAGCCTATAAGATGGAGTATAAAGTAATCACTCAAGGTAAGACTGCTACCTTGGTTGGTTCTAGGATGGTGTAGCCTATAAGATGGAGTATAAAGTAATCACTCAAGGTAAGACTGCTACCTTGGTTGGTTCTAGGATGGTGTAGCCTATAAGATGGAGTATAAAGTAATCATTCAAGGTAAGACTGCTACCTTGGTTGGTTCTAGGATGGTGTAGCCTATAAGATGGAGTATAAAGTAATCACTCAAGGTAAGACTGCTACCTTGGTTGGTTCTAGGATGGTGTAGCCTATAAGATGGAGTATAAAGTAATCACTCAAGGTAAGACTGCTACCTTGGTTGGTTCTAGGATGGTGTAGCCTATAAGATGGAGTATAAAGTAATCATTCAAGGTAAGACTGCTACCTTGGTTGGTTCTAGGATGGTGTAGCCTATAAGATGGAGTATAAAGTAATCACTCAAGGTAAGACTGCTACCTTGGTTGGTTCTAGGATGGTGTAGCCTATAAGATGGAGTATAAAGTAATCATTCAAGGTAAGACTGCTACCTTGGTTGGTTCTAGGATGGTGTAGCCTATAAGATGGAGTATAAAGTAATCATTCAAGGTAAGACTGCTACCTTGGTTGGTTCTAGGATGGTGTAGCCTATAAGATGGAGTATAAAGTAATCACTCAAGGTAAGACTGCTACCTTGGTTGGTTCTAGGATGGTGTAGCCTATAAGATGGAGTATAAAGTAATCATTCAAGGTAAGGCTGCTATTATTTAGACCAAACGAACTGTTTAACAATGGGACATGTATGAGGAAGATGAAATTTAGATAAGTGTACACATATTAACTTGGAGAAGGATTGTGAAAACCACAGTGATGAATCATGTGTGATAAACCACCCGGCAGAAATTCGAAATTGGACCTGCCCCTCACTGGCAATCCAGGCTATTGCGAGTCTAATGTTTTAGACCACGTGTTCACCGGTTGGATAAACAGATACAATAGAAATAACAATACTTTCAATAGCTTCTTTAGGTGGCCACAAAATTTCAGAAAAAATAATCCCTCTCTTTTCCAAGTAAAAATCGATTAGGATGTTAAAAAATTCAAAATAGCCTATTATTCTACCGGTATTTTTTTTATAAAGACACATTTTTTGAATGCACTAAAAATAGTTAAAACATAAACCTAATTAAAAACGTTGTTTAGATAAGATGTAATAAATATATTTTACTTAGCTCTCTAGACAGCCAAATATAAGAATTTACCTGACCAATTACAAAATTCCAGGTGTTTCCTTGATTGTAGTCACTCTGTTTTACATATGCGTGCATATATTCTCCGATTATGACAATAAGGAAAAATGAAAAATGAATTAACTGTTGGCATTCTTAATGATGATCTCAATTATTTCTAGGGGATATTTAAACTAAACGTTCACTTTATTTTAAGTGAGTCATAAACATTATTGTGCTTGAGGTAATAAGAGAGCCATTAAAAAGTCGTGAAAATATGTTCGGTTGAATCTGGGAGACAGCCTGTACATAAGTGTGTGTCTTAATCCTTGCTGACACATTTTACTGCGTCTCGTGACATTTTGAATGACTCTCTGAACAAACGTTTAGTGGTCGGGTGTAGGCAAAAAGAATAGTGTGATGCTATTTTGGTAGCTTGGCTCCAATTCCTGGGCTGTGGCAACGCACGCACGCGCACACGTACCCTGGGACTTCCGCCATTCCATTCTTTACTTGTACTGGATTATTTTTAATTGGTACACATACAAACGTTATTATTATTATTATTTTCACCCCCATTAATTTGAATTATTTAACGTGCTCTTTCTGAACCGATTGTTTGTATCAGCCCACGAATTTTAAACGAACTTAAATCTAGAACATACACAACATCCAGCCCCCGGCCGTTAATTTATCAGTGTGAAAGCGGAAGCCCACATTTCACCAATGATAACTTTTTCGATTATGCCAGGAATCGAATCCAGGAGCCTTTGCTTAGTAGACAAACACGCTACTGACTGAGTTAAGGTGTCAAACTATTGCCTATTACGAGTATTTAATGTGCACTTTCTGAATTTCCCCTCTATTCCAACCTCCATCGTCCTTCGCATCTTACTACCCATCCGGGCTTTGCTCATACTTAAACACTAACGGGCTAGAGATGTGGAAGCTAGTATATATAGAAAGTGTACCCGCAATTGTGTAGAAAGAGAGATAGGAAAACCCCATCAATACGGTACACGCGGATGGGATTCGGCATACCCAGTCAAGACAAGACTGTCGTCTTAGTTTGTGTTAGCTTATCGGTGTAGTCATTCTGAACCGATTGATTATATCTGCATACGACTTACAAACTAACCTAACTGTTGAACATACACCACGCCCAATTTACCACCAGCCATCTATATTTTTTTTGTGCATCACGTCTTATACTACTCGTTCGAGGTTACAACATATATTTAAACTGCATGGGTTTAGAAGAGGAAAGTTGAATTTAGAGGAAATATACCTGTATTTTTGTGATGAGGGGGATTTTTGTGAATGGGGAATGAGGGCTGTATTTATAGTCTAGTCTCGGGAGTCAACCAATCTACCAGTAACCGAATAACAAGCAGTTCAGGTCGGGATTCGAAACCCAACATCACCGGCAAAGTAGATCAGTCAGTGCGGGTCTTAAAAGCAATGTCCGCTGTTTTCTCCTCGTCAATGTGGATTCACACGTTCGCCGAAAAATAGCAGTAACTGAAACGTGGTCACGTGACGAGCTCTAAGCCAATCACAATAAATCAGCGCGAACCGAGCGGGTTCCTCTACACTTGTATAAACTTAGCAGCATTGTCCACGCTCCTTCATAACATCTGCGCTCTGTAACAAGCACAGGTCTACAGAGTCAGGCAGACCGTGGCCCTATGCCAAATAATCTCTGTCACGCTTCATTCTGTTGCTGTCTTGTTAGATGCACTTTTATTACACTTGCAAAACTGCACGAAGACGGGACGAGAGGGGAAGGGGAACACAACAAAATAACCTACTCTTTTTTGTTAGAATGTCTTGTTTGTGTGTTTGCCTATAGTCGGATATAGTAAAAAAGAGCCTGTAAGAAACTGACATAAAAAAAGGTCGGTTTGAATGATGTTTGTTTATCTCCGCATCTTACTACCTGTTCGGGTTGTACACATATGTTCTAATTCAGCTATTTAGTTAGGGATGAGGAAGTTTGAATTTACAGGAGGTGTACCCGCATTTGTGTGGAGGAAGAGTGAAAAACCATTTAGGAAAAAAAACTCGGTACACTCAACCTGAATTCGAACCCCAATCTCCCTGTCATAAGCAGTCTAGTGTAACACGCGAGTAACGAACAATGTAAGTGGTACTTGTTCACATTGTGTTTTTACTATTTTCTTTCAAGGCGAATATTGATGAATTTCCTTAAAATCCACCTTTCTGTAGCGGATAGGTTAGGGCCATATTTGCTTTTCTGAAATACCTTATCACAGATTTTATAACTTGCGGCAGAACACTAAGTCTCTTTGAGAACTCTTTCCTTGGGACCCTAGTTTACATTTAGTTCATCCTGTGTAAATATTTAGAACGGGGTGGGCGGCTCATAATACAAGAAAGTATACCTAGATTATTTTTAGCACCGCTTACTAGCCGTTCAAACTATACGCATATTCACTAATTACTCTAAAGTGTTAGGGATGGGAAAGGTTTCGTTTAGAGGAAATGTACCTGCATTAGCGTGGAGGGATAATGAAAAAAAACCTCAGTACACTTGACCGGGATTCAAACCTCGGCAGTCTAATCTAATGCGACCTTACGGCCACTGAACCGGTCCAGTAGATGTATTAATACAAGAAGTATTTCTTAACAGTAACCATATCAGTGTAGAAAATAAAACCTGTTTCACCAGTATCGTCAATTTCTCCGAATTTGGTTTGCCGGTAAAATGGAAACAGAAGATTTTTTTTTCCTAAATGGTTTCCCACCTTTCTTTCACATTATGAGGGTACATATTCTATAAAACAACCTTAGGCTTACTCATTCCTATCTAATAATGTATTTATATGCACACATCATGGAAGGGTGGGTAGTTTGACGCGCTGCAAAAAAAAACCTACACTATACCAAATACATTATTGTTTTAGTGCAATTTCTGAACATAGTTCTCTATCAGGACACGACTTACAAACTAAATTATCCCAATATACTGGATTGCCAGTGACAGGAAAGTCAAGGTTCGACTCTCGATCAGGTTCACTTGGAAGGGGTGTATGGGAGAGGGTGGGGGGTAAACTTTCCACTTCATTGTGGTGCTCCAATATTATAGCTCCACTAAATACATTTGCATTTTCTTTGAAATACCTCCTTCATCCGTCTTCTTTAGAATATGTCTACAATCACTGTGTTGAGATATAGGACCTACTAGTTAGTTTAACAATATCAAAGAATTAATTTAAATTAGTTGAAAAGTGACATCCGGGGATCGAACCCGGGACGTTTTGAGCTATCCAGGGATCGTCCCGTGCTCAGGGTAGTTCTTCATCCATAGCTTAAGGCAGAGTCTGTGATGGACATGTGTCTAATCGTCAGCTACATATGAGCGACCGATAGTATCGCGAGCTATCAAATACCGGGTGGGGGGTGGGTGTCTGTTATGCTGCCAAGCATGAAATACAAGATTGAAAGTGAAGCCAATTTCAATTAATATCAATAAACAGGCTGCATATTATTGTGACTACGGGAGTGTCCGTGTGGAGGGGAACATAATTGGAGTTGTTGGTGGTATGGATTGTACAGGACTCCGATAAGCTACTAACTTAGGTTTTGAGGAGTAATACAAAAATATTATATTTGTAAAAATATTTTCTGGGGACCCCTTCAACCCTCCCCTCGAATTTCTATCTATTAAAAGTGACAGTTTTAGATCACATGATTTGACGTATGTAAATGTCAGATATCACTCTTCTCAATGTGTTTTTTCTATAGCTAATAGCAGGCACACCTATACCGGTGAACTCGCGAACTAAACGCCAAGATCATCTTGCCTGGTTTACCGGTGACAGATAGGTCAGAGTTCGATAGTTTACCCCTATCTTTTAAATTATACGTTTATAATTTCTACGCAATTATTGTAATTAAATGCTTATAGCCCGGACGACTAGTAAGACTTGGAGAAAAAAAAAGCACTCTGACGGTAAAGAGTAATGCTTACTACAGAAAAAAAGAGCAAATAAATTGACTCGTTCGTTGGCAGTAAAATTAACCGCTAAGCTGTGAAACTAAACTAGGCCAGGCATTGAAAATATCTGACAAATAGCACGTCAGCAATTTTATTTATTATTTACACGCTACGTCATGCGGATAAACAGGCAAGAGTTCATTTACCCATGACTCATAATCAATGTAAGACCTTTCAATTTGGATTAGTCCGCAAAAAAATGATTATGTAATGTGAAATTATCTGAACGAGTAATACAAAGCCTATTATGTAAAGTGCAATTTTTTTTAAGGAGACCGAAGCAGGTGGTCCTAAATCAAAAACAGGACCGCGCCGAAGCATTTAAATTTGTTATATAAATAAATCTGTCCGACACCTTAGCTCAGTCGGTAGCATGGCTGCCTACTGAACTAAGGTTCCCAAGTTCAATTCCTGGCCTGACCGAAAAATGTATAATTGGTGAAATGTGGGTTTACCCTTTCACAGTGATGAGTTAACGGCAGGTGGGCTGGATGTTGTGCTGTCATAGTCTTAAGTTAGGTTATAAGGCATATGAAGCCACAATGGCCTAGCCAGCCGGTAGTGGAAAATATATGACTTGAATAAAATAACTGACCCAGGCCACAGGCTGGAAACAGTAATTGATGTAAAAATAAAAATCAAGCTAAACAAGAGACTCTTATGTACGTTTTACTAACATTCTGGGCTATCAACATAAATTTACACTAATGAGGTAGATATGAGGAATATAGAATTTTGATTTAATTTACCTGCATTTACTTGGAGGGAGGATAGGAAACCACATATAAAAAATCTCAGTACATCCAGCTGAAATTAGAGCCCCGTCAGAGCAAAACCAGAATTGATGGGACTGACGTCTTTGTCCACGTACCCATCGATACAGGTAATTTTATATTTTACGAACTGTCAAATCGATTGTAAGCAATAACAAAACTGTTCAAGTGACGGGAAAACTCTATGGCGCTTGTTTTATTGGCTATATATATTATTGTATTTGACACAAGGGTTAGTTAACAACTAAATCCAAGGAGTAAGAACGAGAAAGGTAGCGTAGAGGAAATGCACTCAAATTAGCGTGTAGGGAGGATGTTAACACTAAAGTGAAACACATGTAAAATAACAACCCAAACCCCCAACCTCAATGTACCAGTACAGGATTTGAAACTTGGTCATCCGAGTCAGTCAAGTACAGAAGAAATAAAGATTTGTTTATGTTTATCTTCGTATTTAGGGTAATTAACATGATCTTAACCAGCTTTGGTGGCCACGAGGCGTCAGTCTCGCAATAGACCAGGTATTAGACTGTCGATAACGGGTAGATCAGGGTTCAAATCACGGTCGGATGTGCTGAGTTTTTTCTTAAATGGTTTTCACTCTTCTTTCACGCAAATGCGGGTACACGTACTCTAAAGTAACCTTACTCATCCCTACCACCATAGCGTAGTTAGCACATGTGTGTATAGACCGAACGGGTAGTAAGATGCGGTACTAAATAAAGCTTGAACTTTCCAAAATGACTGGTTATATCTGAACAAAACTTAATAATTAATTTAATTCAATAACAAATACAACACCGAGTTCCTTGGTCAATAATAATTTATCACTGTGAAAGGTGAAGTCCTAATTTAAATATCGATGGATTTATCGGCTAAGCCGGGAATTGAAACTGTGACCCATAATTCAATAGGTACACGCGCTATTGACTGAGCTAAGGTGCCGAACTCTATTTATTGAGTGTGTCTGTTGTTTGTTTGGATAGTAGGACGAATCCAAACACATATTAGGTCTAAATATGTTTTATCTCCAACCCGATACAAAAACTAGTTAGTCGCCGACCTCTGCAACCCACCGACCAAGCAGAGTGACTTGTTTTTATTTTTATTTTTAGCGCCACATCTTACTACCCGTTCGGGTTGTACGCCTATGTACTAAATTACGCTAGTGGTTTTAGGGATTGTGAAGGTTATATTTACATAAAATGTACCAGCATCTGCGTGGAGAGTGAATGAAGAAACAATGAGGAAAAACCACCCTGAATACACCCGACCAAGATTCGAACCTCAATCTCCCCGTCATAGGCAGTCCAGTCCACTGCGAGGGTAGCGCGTTAGACCACGCGGCCACCGAAGCGGGTTGGTTTTAAATTAATGAGAAGTTTTCAAAGCCATCTGGAGATTAAGCTGCAAACATCTGATAACAACACATTTATATGCAATAATATATGTGAAAAAAAGAGATAAAAGGAAGGAGGGAAGAGAGTTAAAATATTTGCATAAAAATGTTAGGTAGCTCAGCTGCAAACAAAATAAAATGCTCCTTTTCTGAGACGTCAGTAAAGTGCTAAGATTAAATCGCCATTAATAAGAAATCGTTAAAGCCAAAACCGGTTTCGCGCGATTTTTCCCTCATCCCCCTCTATCTACCCACCCCCCTTACCTCTCCTCAAACGAACCTTGTCAAAATAGGCCTAGCACAGGCTCAATATTATTTATAAAGAGAAATCAAATTAATAGTGCCCCTAAATATAGCTTTAGGTATCTTACTAGAGATTATCCTCAAATAAAACTGTTTAGTATTACTTTTAGAAAAGTTTTCTTACTAAGAGGGCCGCCTCGATAAGCGAGAAATTACCTCGCAGACGATCAGCTAACGCAATATTTAATTCTATATCTCAGTTTTAGCTTATGTGGTGCTGACTGACAGTTCACAGCTGACTTCTGACAGTCAACATTTAGGTATATACCTAAATTTTGACTGTCAGAAGTGACAACTGCTAAAGACATGTTTTTTGAAGATCATATGGTTCGGCGTAGGGATACATAATTTGGTCTGGTAGCTTTTCAAAGCTGTCAGAAGTCAGCTGTGAGCTGTCAGTCAGCACCACATAAGCTAAAACTGAGGTATACTATGCATTATTTCAAAATATGTTCACGCCAAAATGAAGTCGCAAGATTCCAACATGGCTCTTTTTCCTTAACAAAACTATATTTTGAGTTTTAATGATAGAAAGGAATGTGTAAAAATGTGAAATTAGCTCATTTTCAACGACTTTTTAAACATATTTGAGGAGCTATGAGACCAGGGTCGGTGAAAAAGGGCTCAAGACTTAGCCTGCCTCTAAATAATACAGTGATTTTTTATAGACTCACAACAGAAAATGTTAAGATATTTAAGAACTAAGAGCGAGCTTTCCTCTTTACCCTGAGATAAGAAATTTCATGGTTTTATTTCCCCTATTTCTTAATGACATGACTAAAGGGTGGTTGTGGGTGAAGGGTGAACGAGAGTATAAGCTTAGCCATAATAGTTAGGTAGTTCCTTAAAACGACACAGGCCAGGGAAGGACCACTCCAAATAGCTTCTAGGGAATGCCAAATTTCAAAAAATTCTCAGTGAGGACCACTTTAAATAAATTTTAGGATATCTAATTTACAAACAAAATTCTGGTGAGAGTGTCTTAAAATAGCTTTTAGGATCATCAGAATTTTCAAAAACTTGGCGAATGAGGAATACTCCAAATAGCCTCTAGGAGTATACAAATTTTAAAACAGTTTGGGGGAACATTATTCTAAGTAACTGTTAAAAGAGTATAATTTTCAAAAATTCTCCAAATGAGGTGTTACTACAAATAGCTTCTAGCAGGGTCCAATTTTCTACTATATTAACTGGAAGAAAGGAGGTTAGAACGTATCTAAAATCTCTTTTGATACTTTCTTCCTCCTCCCTTCTTGTAACACAAATAAAGTTCCACCACTACTGTTTAAAATAACAATGTTTTTATTTCTTAGGGTCTAATAGTAAGTCTTAACATAATGTCAGAAACTTATAATCTATTGGAAACATTTAAAATGTCGAGTTGATGAAGTAAAGAAAGAAATAGAATCACCTCTAACATCTTACCGACGAGAATGGCAAAAAAGCATTCTACCGACAACTGGCAGTGGGGCAGATAGTACAGACAAATAGAAATGGTTTGTCTACACCACTATGCAATTTTTACTGGACAAGGGTAAACCAAATGGGGAGGAATTAAAAATGAGCATTCGCTCTCTAGGTCTGAACCTGCGTTCACGAGAAGCATCCTCTTGTCGCTGTTCTACGACTAGCTCGTCTGATGTACCGAGTTAGTAGCAGTTTGTTAGATCATCTTTAACACTAAACGAAAGAATGTTCTTGCTCTATATTCTTGTTGGTTTGATAAAAGCCCACATTTACCAGAACATAAATAGCGTTTTGAAGACTCAAAATAATTATAAATATTGTTAGTTGGGGAAATGTTCGTACTCTTTCAATCAGCAAACATTTGTTCTAAAAAACATATTGTTTAGGATCTCCGCTAATATTTTCATTGATATAAATAAATACTATCATATTTACTCAAGTTATTATTATGTATTATTAAAACATCGTTAAACGTAAATAAACACGTGAAAGTTGTCTCAATAGCGATATGAATGTTAAGGAAGTTTCACAACATTTTCAATAAGAACTGTCTGACCTGGATAATTTAGGAACATCTTATTTCAACCAATAGGACTGAATACATAACTATATCAGCAAAGTTACAAATTAAGTTTGTAAATAATAATTAAATAAGAAAATAGCATACGCACGTGGTTAAATTGTAATAATAATATTATTACTAAATAATTTAAAATGCAATTTGTTTAGATTTATATTTCCACGAAGATGAAGAAACTATTCCTTCTAGTTGACTACAGTAGTCCACCCATATTTGTTTCTGGTTGGATCAACGTTATAATAGTAACAATGTGTACGTAAGAAATGAACAATGGCGAGTCTGACAATGCCAACATGCGAGCGCGATTGTGTGGTTATTGTGAGCTAACAATGTTGCGAGTGCGACTGATAGGTGGATATTGTAAGCTAACAATGTTGCGCGTATGATTGATTGGTGGTTATTGTAAATAAACAATGTTGTGGGTGTTACTGATTGGTGGATATTGTAAACAAACAATGTTGTGGGTGTTACTGATTGGTGGTGATTATTGTAAATAAAAAATGTTGTGAGTGTTACTGATTGGTGGATTTTGTAAACAAACGATGTTGTGGGTGTTACTGATTGCTGGATATTGTAAAAAAAAAGTTGTGGGTGCGAATGATTGGTGGTTATAGTAAATAAACAATGTTGTAGGTGTTACTGATTGGTGGATATTGTAAACAAACAATGTTGTGAAGTGCGACTGATTGGTGGTGATTATTGTAAATAAACAATGTTGTGGGTGTTATTGATTGGTTGATTTTGTAAACAAACAATGTTGTGAAGTGCGACTGATTGGTGGTGATTATTGTAAATAAAAAATGTTGTGGGTGCTACTGATTGGTGGATTTTGTAAACAAACCATGTTGTTGGTGTTACTGATTGGTGGATATTGTAAACAAGCAATGTTGTGAGTGCTACTGGTTGGTGGATATTGTAAACAAGCAATGTTGCGGGTGCGACTGATCTTAGATGAGCCATTATGGCTTCTCAAATATACCAACACGTTAAAAACTATTCTAAACGCGCATAAACACTCTTAAGATGAAGTTGACAACACACAAAAAGTGAATGCAAGTCACGTTAGTAATTGGTCCCTAAGAGACAATTTGTGGCTTCGTACTCTTCTCTCAATTATATTTAATTTTCACAGATTATTTGTCGAGTACACAGAGCCTGCGGTCATTCAACGAGAGACCCTCGGCCAATCAGCCGGACTCTAGGAGGTATTTCTTTATACATACTCGGATCGACACAGGAGGAACCTTTTAGCAGATATAACAAAATTATATTGCCCCGGAGCCCCTTAAAGCCTATGAGAGGCTCCGTCCAACAAAATAAGATTTAATTAACATTTGAATAACATTATGGCCTAGCTTACGAACGACCTGTTGAACTGTCATGGCGATCTGACTATAACTATGAAGTTGACAGAAGTTTCAGTGCATGGTATCCCATCTTGAGACTCACAGTAACGTGGTTAAAACAACGCAGTAGAACATCCTGCTCTCCTTCATCATCTTACGTGTTAATTCGCTTCCACAGGAGCGTTAACGTATATTCCCCCAAACCTCTTTGTGTAGTAGAGCCCTACGGGTTCAAACCCTGGCTACTCAGAAGTGGTGGCAACGACCCGCGCGCCTCAAACACGTCATTTATTAACGTAATGACGATGAGAGGATTGCAGCCTGGTGCAGTTGATGAGGTGGGCAATGACGTCAGGGGGGTTGAAGAACTCCGCGTTAAGTTTTTTTTCCCCCTAGCACCACTTCTCAATATCCGTTTGGGTTATACGCCTATGTATTAGTTACGCTAATGTGTTAAGGATGAGGAGTGTCGAATTTAGAGAAATGTACCTGAATTTGCGGGTAGGGGAATGGGAGAACCATTTAGGAAAAACAACCTCAGTACATTATTATTATTATTATTATTATTATTATTATTTGTTTTTAGAGGCCCGTAGACACAATGAGGTCATTAGGGCCTTAAAAGATATAAAAATAATAGTAAAATCCCCATTAAGAAGAGTTATAATAAATAGTCCACCTGTTGGAATAAGCAGGTGGCTAGAATATAAAATACAATATACAATATTAAAAATTTGTATAAAAAATCTCAATATGAAAGAATACCCATTTGAGACAATCCATAGGAGTGTTCAAATGGGCTATTAGTATGATTTGAGTGATTGAGTGATACGCCTGCTAAAAAAAACACACAGATGTATACACTACATTAAAAATTCAAAACAAAAAATTTAAAATATAATGTGCAGGTTAAAAAGACAAAACAAACACATTAAAATATAAAATGTTAAAAAGACAAAACAACATATTAAAATATGCTTGAGATGTAAAAAATATTCTCACTCTGAGACAAAATCCAAATGAGCCACTTTATAAAAGTGACTCAAATGGCATTTAAAAGATTCGCTTGGCGTATAAAACGGAGTAAACATATAACTCCATCCGCGCTGTCACGTAATCCCTCAGTACACTTGACCGGGATTCGAAATCCGATATCCCTGTCATCAGCAGTCCAGTTAATTGTGAGAGTGACGCCTTAGACCATAAGGTCACCGAAGCGGGTCTCGTGTTAGTTTTTTTTAAATCCGCATCTTACAACCCATCTGGGTTTTACGCATTTAGATACACGAATGAGCTAGGGATGATGAACGATGTATTTGGAAGATATTTACCCTAATTTGTGTGGAGGGAGGGTGTAAAACCATTTAGTAAATCCACCCTCTGTACACCCGGCCGAGGTTCAAACTCCGACCTTCCCAACAGTGAAAAAACAGACTAGATTATTTTAACGCCTTCTTCCACATGCCCAATGATGCAGGCCCTACCAAATTTTAATTAAAATGAAGTTAAAATGTCACTTTTTTTTTTAAATGGCATAAAATGACAGTCGGAAATGTATTCAAACATGTTGATAATGTTAGCCTTGAACTTTAAAGATAAAGTTAAGTTTGTTGACAGTGAGAAATATATCGAGTTCAAATCACAGACATACAATACTTGAGATAAAACATTTGGCGTGACCTTGATTTGATAATCAACTAGCAGCCGTCACAAGTTCGTCAAACGTCCGGTTTAAACGAAGACAAAGTAACAGCCATGGTTTCCGTCCCTCTTCCCTGGATGCGAGCTACGTTAAATGTGACGCTAAGCACCAGGGTTGGCCATAAACTTGGAGTTAAAAAAAATACACGGGTTTTATTGCAAAAAAAATTCCTAAAAAACTGTGAAAGTTCAGGTGTTACCAAACATTTTGTTGATTAAGACAAGCCCGCATCAGTGGTCATGTTGACTAGACGTCAAGCTCGTCCAGTTTGTTTTGCCGGTAATGGGGAGGTCGGGGTTTGATCGCGATAGATGTGTTGCGGGTGATTTTCCCCTAAATATGTTTTAGGCAAATAAATGTACATTTCCTCTATATTCTACCTTTCACTAACTTACCCCCTTTTAGTAATTAAATGCGTACAGCCCGGACAGGTATTAAGACACGGATAAAAAATAACGACTTAATTTAAGATGTAAGGATTGGAAGGGGAACTTGAGAAATACACTCGCGTTAGCGTGAGGAGAGGCTGGGAAAACTAAATTGATGTATCACATTTGGAGACTCATCCCCAAAGAATCTAAACAATATTAGAGCTCAAACTCCCCACCACCAGCAAAGCAGTCTATTGCAATTATGACGCCACAGAACACGTGATCACATGTACTAACGAACAGTTTTACTCCTTGTAGCAGGCGACGCAGACCAGCTAGATGTAAGGTTTGTCAACGCGAGGAAGGAAGGAGTTAAAATGCAAATGAAGATTGTTATCAACTGAAAGTCGACCTCAAGGTCATAAGTCGGCTAGTAGTACTAGGGAAGTTGGAACCATGTGAAGCCTCCTTCCTCCTCCCCCACGAACTGGTGGTCATACGATATAAGACGTCAGGCTCGTAATAGACAGACCTAGGCTCTACTCTCGGCCGGGTGGACTGGGGTTAGCCCTCAAATATTTTCTCAACGCTGGTGCATTTCCTCTAAATAGTCTTCTCATCCCTATCCTCCTAAAAAATGAACTAAAAGTGGGTCGTATTTCTCAAAATCTAGAATAAAACTATTTTTTTAAACCATTCCTACCCTCGGGGGTTAAGTTATTATTCCGACACGTCTTACTACCCACGCGGTCTATCCGCGCTTAATTTATATAATGGGGTAGGGATGAGAAAGATAGAATTGAGGGAATGTATCCGAATTTGCTTAGAGGTAAGTAAAATATTTGAGGAAAACCCCCCTCAGCAAATCCGGCCTAGTTGTAACACGGACATCTCCATCCCCGGCAAACCAAGCTTGGATGAGCCCGACATTTAGTCCACCGATGTGGGTTACCCTGCCAAGCATACCGTGGGCTGAGATCTCAATAACGATTGAAAATAAGGTGTAGACCGAACTTACTAAGTTACTAAACCAGTAGCCAGTTGAGGAAGATACTGCAGTGGGGAGAGGTGGGGATATATGACCTTGAAGCTAACGACAAATCACCATGTTCCAAGTTTGTTTGCGCTGCGCGATCGAGTGTTCGAGGGGAACGAAAAAAATCGTCGAACAGGAGTTAGGAGGGAGGGGGACAGTTGATAAATACAACCTTCTGTAGTGATAGGACGCAAGGTAAACGGCAACGCAGAAGCCCTTGGGCTTCGTAAAATAACTCTTTGAGGGTCTGCGGTTCGAGGCCGGGTGAGAACTCCCAATATCCTGCAGTGGTGGTCAAACAGTCCTAGGAGTGTTGTGCACTCAAGGTCTCTTTTCGAATTCCGGCCTGGTGGGGCTTTTCAAATGTGTTTTTTATTGTTCTCCCTTCATGCTTTTAATAAGGATGATAAAGTAATATTAAAGAGGAAATGTAGTAGCATTTGCGTAAAAAAATTGAAACAAAAAAAATCGATAGACCTACACCCGGTTGAGATTCGAATCTATATATCTCCATAACCAGAAAACCAGACGAGATTGAGTGACACCTTTGTCCATATGTCCATCAGTGCGAGTAGGTATAGCATAGACTTAAAAACAATTTACTGGGACTTTTAACCCGCCTCGGTGGCGTAGTTGGCTAACGCGCCAGTCGTGTTGAGCCAGACCACCGAGGACGGGGAGATCGAGGTTCGAATTCCGGTCGGGGGAACTGGGGGTGGTTTTTCCTAAATGGTTTTCCACTCTCCCTCCACGCAAATGCGGGTTCACCTCATCTAAATTCAACCTTCCCAATTCCTAATCCATTAGTGTAATTAGTACTTAAGCGTATAACCCGAACGGGTAGTAAGACGCGGTGCTAAAAAAAAAAAAAATTATTAATTTACTGGGGCTAAAAGGGGAGACAGTTATTTTCAAATAGACCTATATTAGGCCTATATTATATTCCAGGAACATTTTACATGACTTTTCCGAGCGCATTTTTTTCAGTACACGACTTACAAACTTATTTAACCTAGAACAATATAATATCTAATATTAAACACGCAATTTTTGTGTGACCAAGCATTCTAACCATTTAGCCACAAGGACGGAATAAAAAATGACAACTACCTATTAAAAATAAATAGTACGATACAATCCTGGGGCAACATTATTTTTTATATAAGCCTAGTATTTTATAGTTTGAAATAAAATTTTTCAAAAATGTGTAATCAGTAAACTAAACTTAAGTAGATCTTGCTAATAAAAACAAACATATTGTTTTGTTAGTAATCAAACACTCTTTGGATATAAATTTTTGAACAAAATTGTTTAGAACAATTTTTTTTAAACTTTAAAATTTTCAAATATTAGTAACATTAATTAGAGCATTTCAGATGCAGCTCCAGTTACAGACAGACAGGATTGAAAGCTCCGATTTTTTAGTTCAAGGGCACATAAAACGTCAAACTCCATCATGATATCGAGATAAAAAATATACACGATTACAATACTTTATATTCAATATATATTTATATATATGAAAAAACCAACCAATTTAGTGTTTTTATGTGCCTGGGTGTACTTATCACTTTTACTGGTTCAGTAGAGAAACGAGAGGATTAAAAAGCGTGACGCGTGGGAAATAAACCTCTGACATAATATGTCGTGATCACGGTCTTAATAAAAACAACAACAAATGTTTTTAAGAGCAGACGGGTAACAGTACGGAGGGGGGGGGGAACTTTGAAGAAGAGGGGCATGTAAACTCATTTCACGGTTATAAAGACCATCCTATTTCCTGCTTGAACGCAACGAAGGTTCTTATTGTTGATATAATTTAACTAGGCGCCATGTGGCCTCGGCCTGCTCGAGATCGTCGGGGTATCTCGTACTCTAGATTACGAACAAAACCACCTCCACAATACTTCGTTTCAAATAGCCATGGGATGAGGGAAAAAGTGTTGACACGGTGATAAAAGTAGGCCCTATTTTGTTTTGCGCCGCACCTTGCACTCGTACGAGCTATAATAATAATTATTATTATTAGCACCGCGTCTTACTACCCGTTCGGGTTATATGCACTTACGCTAATTTGCAATGGTAGGGTGATTGTGAGATGAAATGGAGGACCTACAGTTTAACGTGGAATCCGAACCACAGTGGAGGCCTGGCATTCCTCACATTCACAAGTTGTGATTAATACACGTCTTGTCAGAGGTGAAGGAAGGAAGGGTTTGGTAATCAGATAAATCTGTGCCGGGACCGGGGATTGAACCCAGAAGTCTCACACCTTACCCCTAGACCGCCAGGTAACCTCCGAGCTATAAGCATTTTAATTGTCTAGTGGGGTCGAGGGAGTAAGAAACCATTTTGGGAAAAATCACTCACAATATGATACACCTAGCTGGGACTCGGATCCCAACCTTCTCGTCACCGGTAAAATAGACGAAATGAACTCGTTATTTAGTACGCATTTACACCTACGCGGGTTCAGAGTGATTTGAAGTCCACCACTGGTTTATAAAGGAACTATAAAAATGGCAATCAATAAAAAGTGATAGAAAAAAGAGGCGTGCTCTTTGAACCGAAGAAAATGTGTGTTGCGTGTGGTATTATATAAATATGTTTAAAAAGCCTCCTAGAAAAAATAAAGCAGTCGTTGAAAATTTTAAAACTCTTTTATCTAGACCATGTCTAGGATTTAATCAAAGTCTTATAGAAAGAAAGTCATATAAGCTCCACGAACTATACTCAAACGTATTTAGACAAATTATTATAATATGTCACCAAATCACATCAAAGAGACCAATTTTTAAGAAGAAATACTAAACAAAAGATAATGAAAATTGGATATATCGCTATCGGCTTTCCTGAATAGTTACCTACCACATTCTTTATTGGTAAATAAAACCAAAATATTTGTCTGAAAACACTTCCCTAGGCCACCCCTTCAAAGTGGCTTTAATGAAAACTAAAGAGAGTGCAGTTCGAGGGGTTAACCCTAATGGATACATCTAATTTAAATGTATTAAAAAACAGACAGTTACAAGATCTACCTTTGTTCATATGTCAAATTACATTGGTTGAAGGCCTATCCGACACTTTTGATTTCTGTACCAATGCCGATATAATAATAATATTAAGAAAATATAAGTTAATTAATTATTTTTATATTTTCTTAGCTTACCTTCCTATCGCGATTCTACCTAAGAGTTATTTTTTAATAAGTAAAGCCTTCAGTTTTGAACTAAAATTAGAGAAAGAAAATTAAGAAAATAATTTTGTAAAAATCTTAGCTCATAAATTATTACTCATCTTCTCAATTGTAATCACAGTTACGTTAATGATTAATGTGCAATTAGTTACAAAAGTAAAATAAATAAATAAAATTTTACCTTGTTTAAAATGCAGTCTAATTGACATTAATAAAATCAGTAGCCGCGTTCATGGAGATAAGTTTATAAACCCAACCAAACATAAATATGTTTCTAAGCCGGCCTTAAATTACAATAAAACAGCTTTGTGTCATAATTAAAAATGTGACTTTCTTAATTGATTGTTTTTAAATTGTTTCGCAAAGTAAAAACTAGATTAATCTTAGGGAACAATATTTTTTTTACAGTAACATTGAATTGAAATTGAAATTAAATTAATTTTAAATTGAACGAAATGACTAATCTTAGAATTTTAATTCAAAATAGGCTAAATTGGTTATGAGACGGCAATATAAATGGCCCTACAATACATTATTTTACCACACAGCTCAACCTAGAACAACAAATTTCAATCATGGAACCATAAGGTTCTCGTCGTCTTTGTGATTAACAGGAAGAGCCCTGACAAAAAATGTACATTTATTCAATTGGTATAAACTAATGTCTTGGAGTGGATCTTTCTAACAATTGAATAAATCAGTAATACTTTTAACCATTAAACCAAATACTAACCTTTGTGGTTTGGTGACGGGTCGTACCATGGCTCTCTTATCGTCTTTGGGCAGCCTTAGGTAATCTTGGTCACCCAATAGAAAAAGATCCTTCGATATGATCATCTCCAAGCAGACCGGTAAGTTGGCCGGAAGGTGGGACAAACAAAATCTTCAAAGAATAGCAGCGACAAAAATAAGGAGGCCGCGTCCGAATTTGATGACACAATTTTCGTTTCCTCTTCCACCCAAAACTATGTTTGGGTGAAGAATAAAAAAATAAGATATATAAAGAAAATCCCGGCGTTAGTTCGCCATCGTTTTCTTATAATGATGTGACAAAAAAAGTGATCTTTCAACAATTACTTTTTTTTAAATTTGAACACACACAAAAAAAAATTAACACTTTAATCACCCAACAATAGCCCTCCAAAAAGGTTAAAGTATTCTCTTGAAAACAAATACAGGTTTTAAACACAGATGACACACGCTTTTCTCAATTTAAAAAAAAAAGTCTACCCGAGGTGTGTGGAATTGGAACACGTTTGTAACACTTGTGTGAAGATTTTATCTCCACTATTATAATAAAAGCGAAGAGCTCGCTTGCTCACGCAAGACTGAAAAGTTGATTCCGAACCTTGCAAGCGCGCCTATTTCCCCCTACCAACCAACCAACGATGCAACCTCTCACAGCACATGTGCGCCAACCTCTCCACCAATAGGCGCGCTCGACTACCGTAAAAAAACAAGCGCTGGAACCAGCACAGCTGACATCTAGTGAGGAAACCTCCAAATTAACGCACAAATTCAAAACGTTCTAAAAATAAAAGAATACTTATTCAACGACCGACTACAATGCACACAGTATATCTACCATTTGGATACTATATTATTTACGTAACCTTTTTTATTAGTACACTTTGGTGACTGTACAGACTAACAGCTGACCCAAGGAAACGTGATGAGAATGATGCATTTTGAGGAAATACACCGTCATTCGTCTTGGAATGGAATTTGGAATACACATTGTGAGTCTACCAAAACTCATTTACTACTAAATTAATAATGCAATAAAAAATATAAAAGTTATGATTTGTTAAATTTCGCAGTTAAAATTTGAGTTTTTCTTAATTTTTTTTAGAATAAATCAGTTAAATAAGAAATAACAAACCATATTTTTTATCAGTACAAAAGTTTAATTGGTATAAAATGAGATAATTTTGTTCTATACAAATAAAAGCTTTCCAATTTAGCTTTAAATGTAACTAATTTTATTTTATTTGACTGAACGCCAAAAATTAATACACTGTAATTACCATCTCTTTTAAGTTTAACGTTTGCCCAATTTGTTACAAAACTTGCACGATTAGTGCCCGCTCGATACACACGATATTTTCGTTGTTAGTTCAGAAGATACATTTCTATTCAAATAATGATGATTGATAGCAATTATAACGAAATAACCAGTGAAAAAGCTTCTACTAAAAATACGATGCGCACTTTCACATATTCGTTATGTTCATTCTTGTCTATTTTTTAAATAATTATTAAGGCTACCAACGTAACTTTAATTATTTTCCAAATTTGTTTGTGTACGTATATTTATATATTAAAATAATGTTTATTTTGAAACAAACCGTAATATTTTATAAATTATATATCGATATATTATATACTGCATATATATATTACATATTATATATATATACATTTATTTAAAACCATTTTAATTTTTTCTTTAAAAAAAAGATATTTCGTTTTACTTTAGCTGTAAATAAAGGAAAATCACCGTTCAATCTCTAAGTATAAAACAACTCGTAGCTCTTCTGCTCATACTCTTTGTACTTTAAACATCACTAAAAAATAGGAGCCGCTTTACTAAACCCTGATTTTTATAGGAAGCCCACTTTTAACCACTAACATTGATTGAAAATCACCACAATTTGGTATTCTAGATATAATGTCTTATTTGATTTAGTAATGTATATAGTTTCTATAAAAACATTAAAAGCTTCCAACAATACTTTCGTATGAATTGCCCTATGATTTCTCTTTACATTAGTAATTAAACGGATTAAGAATGCAAATACAAGTGTAATATTATTTTCTCCTCCATTGTGGCAAATGATTTTCCAGTTTTCAAATAACGAGCTTTCTATGAAAATGTACAGTGGGATTTTGGTTGGAACAAAGACTTTTCAGACAGTCATTCCTACGAAATCCGCGTATATCGAATTACGCACAAGTTTCCATGAGGGCTACTTGTTTGGCCAATGGTCGTCATGATAGATGAACGTTCGTTCACACGGTAATAGTTAAATTGTGATTAATTAGTTAATGAATTGTGTACGAAAACGTCGCCCGTGTGTAAGGGGCATTAAGATTAAGGATGTTAACATATGCGGCAACAGGCAGAGACAACAAAAGAGAAAAAAAATCAGACACAAAAAGAGATAGGCAGTCATCGACCCTTTTGATAATTCTTTTGAAGCAAGATAACGGAGTCAGTTTCTGTTTCTCTCTGTATTTATCTTGTCTCATTCTTTAATTTTATATAAATGTGTATAGACTTTAGATCTACGTCGACCAGATTGGAATGATCGATTGACAAGTGTACAATATAATTCATTAGAGTAACAACAACAATATCTACATTTATTAAAAACGAGGTTTACAGTTTGTAAACTGTTTAAAGATTATTTTTTTTAAATGTCACCGCTCTTTATACAACAAAACTGCTGTTTACGCATATATTTGATACAAAATAGGTTTCGTATTCCATTACTATTGATGTAAAATCGATTTCCGTAAGAAGAAGAAAATTGACTCATACATTTCAGTAATTTCAAGATGATTAGGTGTATATTTGGAAAAAGAATTGTTTCCTTTCCAAACATAGTGCTGATACTAGGGGAGGGGGTACATTTTCCCTTCCCCCCTATTCTCTTAGTGGGCTCAAAGGGCTTAGGACGAATAGTACAATGAGTTACTTAATATGATTAATGTTTGTAAAAGGGGCTTAAGATTCAGCGGGAGTTGATTTCAAAACAGCATTTTAGTTATCAAGTCTGTCACAGTACTTCAGAGCGTTAGTAGTTATTTTATACATTTGGGATTTGTTCTCGTTGAAGGGGAAATAAGGGGAAATTTCTTGTTCAAAGCAACCGCCGAGAAATTATTAGTGAAAGAAAACAGCCAACACCGCTTGGAAAGGATTATTTCGTGGAATTGCAAAACATTACAAACAGTAACAAATTTATATATGGATTGTGTGTGTGGCCGCAGTCCTCACGGTCTAGCGCTACTTTGGTGTTAGACTTTACTGCTAAGTACGGAGAGATCGGGGTTCAATTCCGGTCGGGTGCACTTCCTCAAATTACACCTACCTCATACCTTACCCATTAGCGTAGTAGGCGTATAACCAGAACGGGTAATAAGACGCGTTGCTTAAAAAAACTAAAGAATACGGGAGTGTTTTACAAAATCGTTTGCAACTTTGCCTTCGCGCAAATGCATGTACATTTCCTCTAAATTCCTAACTTAAGTTAGAATAATTAATATATAATATGGCAATTTGAATGTTTAGTGAAACCCTGAATAAAACAGTTACAATAAAATAATAAAGAATATACTTAGCCAATGTGATAGTAATAGTCATATAAAAATATAATTAATATGTATTAATATTCTTGGTGATTATTGCTTTTGAAAAAAAAAGTGTGTGTGTGTATAATATACACTACGCTTATTACTACCCGTCCGAACAATACGGGTTATAACCACGGTAGTAGGGTAAGGATTAAGATGGTAGGATTAATGAGAAATGTACCCGCATTTATGTGAAGGGAGAGAGAGAAACCTTTTTAGAAATATGTCCTCAGTTCCTGCTGCCAAGATTGCCTATTTCCGGAAAAACTTTATTATGAACCTGACATTAAGTCCGCGTGCCCACCGATAGTATTTTATTTATATAATTATAATATAGATATATTAGAGTACTTTTCAATGATGTGTGTAGTTTATACCACGCTACCCACACAGGTGAGTACGTGGGAAAAGGTGTTAGTTTGGTCTATCCTAGTTGTATGGTGTCTAAGAGGTCAGGGTTTGAGTTCCTGTTGGGTGTGCATGCGGTTCTCTTACTTTAGTTAAAATTATTTTCCAAGTTTTCTTCATGCAGATGCGGGTACACTTACTAAATAATCCTACATTTTATACATCTACCCCAAAATATAAATTTGCGAATATCCCCGTCGAGTAGTAAGACGTAGCGAAAAACAGCAATGTTTTAACATTGGCACGATATGAAGCAGCTAAGAGTATAGTCAAAACCCCAACAACCATTCCAACTTTGAATAATACACATACCAGCCTCGGTGGCCGCACGGTATAACGCGCTGTTTCGTGTTAGACTAGAATGCCGAGGACTAAAGATCGGGGTTCAATCTCGCTCGGCTGCACTGAGGGTGGTTTCCCCTAAATGGTTTCTCCACTCTCTCTATCCACGCAAATGCGGGCGCATCTCCTATAAATTACACCTACATTATCCCTAACCCATTAGCGTAGTTAGTATAAATTCGTATAACCTGAACAGGTAGTAAGACGCGGTGCAAAAAATATCCACATAATTGTTAGTCGACTGCTCTAAAGCAGTGGTTACCAACCTTAGAAATCCCTGGTTCTCAGTATGTTTTGTTGAGGCCCACTGACTTACGGATAATAAAATAGCGTGACAAAGGAAACCTTACTAATTAGCAAATAAAAATAATAAATCGCACTAATTGTATACTTAATGGCATTATTGAATTAAAACTAATACAATTCACTTCTCTTCATAAGAAATAAAAATAGTCGTAATAAAATAAAATATATTAAGCATAGAAATATTACGATTAGCAAAAAAGATGGATACAAAGTAAGAATTAAGATTAAATACTAGATGATGCCAGATTAAAAACTTAGTGTGACTTCTGTTATTTTTATTTTACTAATTTTTCCAGTTCTGGTCAAAGTTTTGTCATAGACAGGTGCAAACAGTTTTTAGTTGTAGCCGATTCCGTTGTTTTGTCTTGATCAGTGTGAGTGCGGAAAATGTTATTTCACATAGGAAAACGAAAAACAAATCAAAAACTTGGCTCACTTGTACAGTTTAGGAATTTAACGTGCACTTTCTGAACCGACTGATTATATCAGCACACAAGAATTTCTATGAGCGAGAGCGAAAGGGCTACTAATTTTTCCGGAAAGATATTTTCACATACCTTCCAGTTTTTTTTCATGACACAATAAACATGGGACTAACGGCTTTGCTTCCCTACCGAAGGAAGTTGTGCTACGGAGATTTATCGCTCAAGACAAATCCGTTGACCCCTGGTGGGTTTGAACCCACGAACTTGGGTCCTGATCCAACATATTTTGTTTCCAAGGATCACTTTCTGGAGGTTAATACAGTTCAAACGCTTATCTTAAACAACACAGCAGTAACTTTTAGTATCTATAAACAATAATAGGAGATTTGAGACAAAGGCGACTTTCTATTTATTGATTAAATTATTAAAGAAATGCATCCTAACTAGTGTTCGTGGCCCGGCCTGAAAAGATCCACGGCCCGGCGGTTGGGAAACGCTGCTCTAAAGTATTTGGCGTCCCTTTCTCAATAAATTGGCCTGCCGATGATGGGAATATTGGGGGTTGAACCCCAGTTGAGTGTACTGAGGATGGTTTATCCTAAATTGTTTTCCACTCAACTTCCACACAGAGGTGGGTACACTCTCTCTAAATTACAATCTACCTCATCCTTAACACATTAGCGTAATTATGACATATTATGAGTATAACCCGAACAGGTGAATCAAGGTGGCGACCTGGTGGTCTAGGGGTAAGATCTCGGACTTATGTGCTGAGGGTCCGGGGTCCAATGCTCGGTCCCGGCACAGATTTATCTGATTACCAAACCCTTCCTTCACCTCTGTCAAGACGTGTATTAATCACAACTTGTGAATGTGAGGAATTCCAGGCCTCCACCGTGGTTCGGATCTCACGTTAAACTGTAGGTCCTCCATTTCATCTCACAATCACCCTACCATTACACATTAGCTTAAGTGAATATAGCCCAAACGGGTAGTAAGACGTGGTGCTAATAAAATAATAATAATAATAATAATAATAATGATGAAGAATCAAGGTGACAAAGAAATAATATTAATAAAATAATTAGGAAGTCACAAATATTGTTCTCGTATGACAATAATAAACGTATTTATATTCTTAACCTTTTTACATTCAGAAGTACAACAAAAATAAAAAATAATTAAAACAAATCAGATCAATATAAAATAAATTAAAACATAAACATTAGTTAAATTAACTTTATTCATGGTTTCAATAGCTGTCTTCATTTTTTTTAAATCTTTCAATACAATTTATTAAAGGAACTTCAATATAGTTTTTGTCAAGACGGTCCAATTTATCCTGATAAGCATGGTTAGTTAATTTTGGGCTGTGTGGCATCAGAGCCCAAAGCTACTCTTTCTCTAAGTTTCTCTAATTTCATTTAAATAGTGTACAAAAAAATACCTTTATCATTACTCTTATAAACAACAATCAGAACGTCATAGTTGTTTCTTTAAAAGTATTCTCTAATTAATATATTGTTTAATTTCTTTAAAAAAATCCAAATATAATCATGAGTGAAAGTCCCGTTCCCTTTTGAGTTAAAAAAGAGATAAGGCCTAACATGATTTTGTGTTCTAAAATCCAAGTACTGTCACATAATATAAATATCCAATCGGGTCTATAATAACTCCGGTAATTTGCTGAAAAAATCATACTTATATTAATACTAGCGGACCCGACAGACGTTGTCCTGCCCGAATTTTTGACTTTTCGTTTGGGTGGCATAGTTGATTTCGATAATAAAACCAATACTATGTGATCATCACAATTACAAATTCACAATGAACTCTAATTAGTGAGTAACACAAATATTACAAATTCAGTGTTTGTCAAGACAACATACAAAATAAAACATCTATTCATTTTTGGAATTTTGCCCACAACTCCACAAATATCATCTGTATCGAAAAAAGTTGCGAATCTTGCTTACAAATTTTTATGCTGGGTACAGTTAATTTTATTTTATTGATCTCAAACCCCCCCAAAAAAAACCCTAAAAAATAAAAAAAATCATAGAACCCGATTGCAGCGCCACCTACCGGGTCCAATTGTGAATCTAAACCATCCACGGACCCACTCAAACACACACAAAAAAATTCATCAAAATTGGACCAGACAACCCCCCCCAAAAAAACCTAAAAAATTAAAAAATTATAGAACCCGATTGCAGTGTCACCTACCGGGTCCAACTGTGAATCCAAACCATCCACGGACCCACTCAAACACACACAAAAAATTTCATCAAAATCGGTCCAGCCAACCCCTCCCCAAAAACTCCCTAAAAAATCAAAAAAATCATAGAACCCGATTGAAGTGCCACCTACCGGGTCCAATTGTGAATCCAAACCATCCACGGACCCACTCAAACATACACAAAAAATTTCATCAAAATCGGTCCAGCCGTTTAGAAGGAGTTCAGTGACATACACACGTACAGAAGAATTATATATATTAAGATTGATCAAGGCCGTAGCCAGCCAATAATTTCAGGGGGGGTTTGGTGGGATCATCCCCCAATTGATGGAGGCTAGAAAAAATTCTAAATAAAAAACTGTTCTAGAAGCTATCTGAAGTATTTTTTATGGCAACACTACCCCCAACTATCGGCGGCTAGGCAAATTCTAATTATTAAACATCTCTAGAAGCTCTCTAAAGTGCTTTTTTATTGGTACTATAACCCCATAAATGCCGGAGGCTATAGGAAAAATCTCTATATCTAAACAACTCTAGAAGCTCTTTAAAGTGTTTTTATGGTAACATGACCCCTTAACTGCCGGAGGCTAAACAAATTCTATATATATTTAAACAACTCTAGATGCTCTCTAAACATTTTTTTATAGTAGCATAGCTGTTGAAGTTAAGGAAAAATTATAAATATTAAACACCTCTAGACGCTCTCTGAAGTGTCTTTTATGGCAACATAACCCCCTAACCGCCGAAAAATAGGAACAATTCTAAATATTAAACACCTCTAGAAGTTATCTGAAGTTTTTTTTTACTACAACATAACACCATAACTGCCGAAGGCTGGAAAAAATTCTAAATAATAAACACCTTTAGCCGCTCTCTGAAGTGATTTTTATGGTAGCACAGCCCCATCATTTGTACTTGTACCTTAATTTTGATATTGTTTGAACCATAAATAAAGCCATATAATATATTTTGCCCATAAAATTTCGGGGGGGGGGGGGGGGGGGTTGAACCCCGAAAACCAGGGGGGCCTTGATATTGATATAAAAACGGGATTAAAATAATGATCTACTTGCTATCAACAAGAAGAGCATTTTCCAATAAAAAAAAGTCATCCACCCACAGTTCACCTGACCGGAATCAAACCCCGATATCTCCGTCCTCAGCAATCTAGCCTAACAAGAGTCTAGTACAATAGACCGTGTGGCCACCGAGGCGGGTATTTATACTCAAAGAGTTTTAAGAAAAAGTCTATCATAGTAAATAGATATATTAGTTGACCGCGGCATTCCCTTCTCCCCCTTCCAATCATTGTCTAAGTTTCTGCACCTGTTGTATGATTTCAATAAGAAAGTCACTCAAAAGAGAGAGAGGGAGAATCACTATGTGGTGGGGGAACCTTTCCGTTAGTGTTGCCCTGGAAGAAAACCGCTGAACTACGTGTAACCAAATAGCCGGCTACAGTAATTCTTAATGTTAGGCCTGGAAAGAAGTTTTGGAAGTTTGTAGAAACGGTAAAAAAAAATTGTAATTTTTAAAATCTCGCAAATTTTTTTAAATAACAATTTTTTTAATATCAATTGTTTGGATTGTTTTTATTTATTTCAACATTTAGCGTAAAACTTATTATTTGAATTTTAATTGATGGCTAACAATAACTAGTTTTATTTTTCTCTCGATATTGTTAATTTCTATAAACATAGAAGAATATAAATAAAAAACCGCTAGTGAAATGGTATTATAATTTTTGAAATATTCTTTACTTCAGATTAACCTGTAGTTTCAATACGGACAATTTATCTCCCGTCGAATCTTAACTTTAATATATGTACTCAAAATCTAGTACACACAGAATTTTTCTTTTTGTGTGCTCATAAGTACTTTCTTAAACTTTTTTTTGCAAGTGCCGGGGTGTGGAAAATCATCAGGGATAATTTCACTGGTGACTTGGGGCTGCAGTTCACCATCTTCCTCTATAAATCCATAAAATGTTGGTAGAAGGGTGGGTGCATCAACAAATACATGGTACCACCTGTAACATTGCAAAGTACCTCGTTTGATATGTAATCCTATACTGGTAGAAGGTGGCGCGATTTTATCTAGATTGAGCCTTTTCATTTGATGATACTGGTGTACCCGAAGTTGGTTTCCGAAGTAAATTTGATGATATAATTCAAACAAGAAACTCTTTTGCGTCATCCATAATGGTTTCTTTTACCAAATGTTTGTAGTAAATGTGGTGACAGTTTACCTTGCTTTAAAGCTGTAAGATTTGTCCCAAATTTGCTTGTCGTGTTACATCCAGTGATGGAATGTAAGGCTGCTAGAATTTCAATCAAACTGTGCTCCAGGACTTCCACAAGTTTATGAATCGGCACTTCACGTGATGTAATACCCTTTCCACAGAGAACCCATATCTCAGACAATCCTTCCTTTTTAAAAGTTTTAAATAAATGATACACTGCGCATACAAAGACATCAGTGAGTGAGGATGCTATTACAATGTGCTCTAAATTTCTAGCAACTGCATGATGTACATGAAGAAGTAGCCCCCATCAGCCTCCTCCAGGTCAGATTGTAAAGATGAAATGTCTTCTTTCGTCCCAGTTTCAAGAAGTATACTTGTCAGTCCATCCTCACCAAGTCCGCCAATATAAATAGACTTACCAGTGAAATAATTGCGTTCTATCAGGTATTAGTGGATAACTGCTCCAACTGGTATTTATTACTCGAAGATGCCCAGAGCGCATGCATCTATTTCTGAAGAGGAGTTTTCCACTCCACAATATTCATGTTAATTGGATGGGTGGTTCTTCTTCTTTATCGTTCAGATGATTTAACATTATCTTCTTTGTATAATCAAAGATTATGTCAATCCTAGAAGAGTTTAGTGCAGTCGCTTTTATTCTCTGAATGATAAGCTTTGCAAAGTCCCCAAAAGTCTTAATATAATTAGACATAGCTGCTTGAGTGTTTCGTGCAATTAACATAAAACCAAACACGGTTGCGGTGGTGTGAGATGAAGGAGGAGGCGTTTTTAAAGTTGATTTTTTTAAGACCTTTCTCTAATTCTTGTACTAAACTTGTCCTCATCAGTTTTTTTTAGAAATCCATCTTTTGTTAGACATCAATTAAATGTATGGCATCAAAAAGTCTCAATTTTGGGTGTGGATTTTCTTCATATGCTACTGTGAATTGGACATCTTCATCTTAGCCACTTTAATTAAGAGTTTATTGGACTTATCAACGAATCTTTCTTGCCTGAATAGCTTGTATGTTGTTTCATTTTATAACATGTAAGCTTGAAGCTCTCTCACCTCATCAAAATGTTTACCAATGTTTAGCAATGTTGTACAACTTGTCTTGTGCATTATTTGAATCAAACAGAATTTTTCGCTCAATGATGAAATCCATTATGCCTTCAATGCTTTCCTCATCTGAATCAGTTAAGTGGGCGAGAATTCATAATGCAATGTGTAATCATTGTCATCATCTTGGAGACCACACATCTTTCTATAGAACTGACTTATGCATAATTTATCATGTTTAATGACGTCTCTTTATGCAACTGGTTGCTTCTGACGAGTAAATCCTATGATGCCTCCATGACCCCTAGAGGTTTATTATAGACCTGCTCAAGAGCTTGGTCCATTCTGACACTACTAAGCGTTCTAGTTCCATGTTGAGCACCAAAGCTGCCCTTCTTGAATGACGCATAAAGGTTGGGATGTAATTCTTCTGGTTTATTGGAATCTTCAAGATATACAAACCCCGTCTTGCGTTATTTATTTTTCCAAATACAAAGAACAAAGGAAGTGCTCTTTGAAATGCTAACACATGTAAATCCCAGTTTCCCTCTAGGTCTGCCCCTATCCTGTTGAAGTGCCCATTATATTTTATAAATAGTATAATAAGCCCTAATTTAAATGCTATTGTTATGAATGTGATGCTACGATATGTAAATAAAGTGTAATTAGTTGCAATACCACGAATAAGAGCTTTCATTTGATACCAAACTTTGTTACATTACTAATTAAATGTTGTTAAACGTTTAAAACCATTTACCATATTTGGCGGCCATTTTGAAAACTGACGAAATTCAGGTCATGTTCCCAAGATGAAAAACATCACTAGACACATATTGAATTATATCTGAAAAGGAACCCTCTATACGCAAATTTCCAACAGGACATGGGCAGCCCCCCCCCCCCCCTTCACCCCACTATAAGGCTCTTTATCCCACTTTTCAATACCCTAGTATACGGAGACTTTAACATTCCTAAACATAATTTCGGAGCCCCAAAAATAGTTTGTTCATGTGGGCTTTACCTATCAATGTTTACCACATTAAAATTTAAAACTTAGAGAAATTTTCTTAATATATAGCTACTGATTAGCTTTATTTTAATCATAAACATTTTGAGAAATAAATAAATTCCAAGTTTTTAAATATAAACTATGTTTTATTTTTTCCCAAAACATATTTTTTTACTGAGAAGAGTGTCATTGTTTGAAATATTTGCAAGTCTCTTTTATGTCTGGCTTAGTAGAAGACAGCTCAATTCGCATGTCTAGTCTATTCTGCATTCAATCTATGGAAATATTTTGTTTTGGCTGAAGCGTGAAGAGAAAATACAGCTTCATGAAGTGTAGGAGAGCCCTTAGAAAGGTCTTGGAGAGCGCCAGAGCTCCGAGGAGCACACTTTGAGAAAGGCTACATTAGAGAGTTGAAATTTGGTACAGGCACTATAGAATCCGAAACTAGGAAAACTCAAAATGGCGGACAAAATGTACAAATTGATTCAGAGATAGTTTTAAATTTAGTATGAACGCTATGAGGTATGCTATCTTAATGAGAAAAATCTGAAACGTGAAGAATCCAAGAGGGTGGACGTAACTTACAAAATTAGTCAGATTTGGGTCAAATAGAGCGCTTAGCATTTCCTAAACTAATAGAAAAAATAAGTTCTTTTTCTGGTAGAAAATCAAGGTTTTCAGTATTTTCTGATAAAATTACTACTCTAAATATTTTTTACGATACCAACATCCCCCAGCTTCAGATATTATAGACTAAAAAAAAACCTAAATATAAACGAACACATAAACAAAAAATATTTTAAAGGGGGTCCATTAGCATTGCGATTACACAGCTAAAAGCCAAGGGGAAAACTAGTGCCTACAAATCAGCGACAGAATAATGAAAATAAAGGATATAGATCAGTGAATCGTTATGCTCTTTGGCAAATCATGATGATCTTTTATCATTATGTTTTAGTAAGTGTGTATATTATTTAATTTATACTCTCTGGTGAACTGTGATGCTTTTTTTTTTCATTATGTTTCTGTAACAATGTATCTATTATTCCGTTTCACTTATCTTACTATCGTGCTTAAGCCACGATCATCTATCTATTGGAATCTACTAAAACTACTGAATATTCGCTCCTCATGCCTTGCGTTTGATGTAATCATTGTAGCATAGATTTTGTATAGTTTATAATAATTGTGTGTTGGAATAGACATTTTAAGAAACTAAAATTTTACTTCAATTAAGTGTAAAATGACAATCTGGACACGGGAATAGAATCTGAGGCCTTTAGCTTTGCTCGTGAATGCTCTACCACTTAGCCACGCTGGTTCGTTCAGTATCCAGGGTTATCCTTTCACTGTTTGTTGGTGTATTCAGTCTGTTGTGATACACATTAATTAATAACACTAAGTGCATGACAACACACCGTCAGTTACAGGTCGCTGTGGACTGTGAGATAGAGTCGGTTCATGATAGGTTTTTACCTGAATGACAGTTCAAAAATCACGTGTTTAGGTTTTGGGTTGCCAACAACTGTAAAAATCATAGTTTTGTTATAAATGTTAAGTTTTTTTATTATATTTTATATTTTACATTTAAAATGACGTAAACTTAAGTTTCCTCACACACTTTCATTACTTTTAATAATTTCTTTCTATCCAATCCGAAACAATATTTTAAACCAAATTAAAAGTATTCTTAGTTTTAGAATGTTATCTATGATGTGTAATATAGTGCATATATTAATACTTTTTAATACAAACATAGTATTTACTTGGAAAAGAGAAAAATACTTGTCATTTTGTATATATAATAAATTATTTTATGATAATGTTATCGTATTTGGAAATATTTAAATGAATAAAATATCTTTATCCACTTCGTGGGTGCATCATTGTAAATAACTTGTTTCCGTCATGTTCAATCTCATGGTTTAAATTCGTCGGTCTCCATTTTGGAGCTATGTTCGTTAGACCTTTTGTGAAAGTGGTGTGAATAATATTTTTTTTAAGTGGAATAAAACGATAAATAATCTTTGTGCTCGGCCTCAAATAAATACAAATGATTTCGTCCTAAATTACTGTGATTAACTATCACATTCATGCATTACTATATTTTTCATTACAGTTATCCAAAGAGACAGATGTCAGCTGTTGGCGTAGGGATACATTAGGGACTATTTCTAGTAACCTTTTGTGATTTCATCCAAGTAAACTAAGGTCGGGAATGTACTGTAGCTCTGAATGGTCGACACTTACACCAGATATTACATATTATAGATTCAATACACAAACAACAGGCGAAACATGACCCTGAATACCGTAGGAACCATTATGGCTCAGTGGCACAGCATTGACGCGCAAAGCCAAAGGTCGCAGGTTCGATTCCCGTGTTCATGTTCTCACT
Organism: Timema podura; assembly: GCA_033556935.1. Classification (NCBI taxonomy): domain Eukaryota; kingdom Metazoa; phylum Arthropoda; class Insecta; order Phasmatodea; family Timematidae; genus Timema; species Timema podura. The sequence continues at coordinate 422,582 of JAVRXN010000003.1, forward strand.
TTATTCAGATACAGGACTGATCCTGTGGACAACTATCACGTATCAGTTTGTGATACACATGAATCAATAGTAAAGTTTCAGTTTATATTTAAATTCGTGAGGCAACATATATAGTGGGCTATAGGACAAAAGGCTGAGAAGCACTACCAAAGGATTTTTATTCGATGCCTTACGAATTTGAATATAGACTAAAACATTACTTTCTAACAATGTTAAAATGGCAACTCCAGCAGACAATAACTCAAACACATTCCATGCAACAATGATTACCGCAACAGCCAGGAAAAATGAATGAATAATCAAATGCTATTAAATTGTCTACTAAGGAAATTAATTTTCTAGATTGTCAAATTATTTACTATACTATTTTTCTCTTTTTTTAAATTTGGGTTTATCTTTATTGGTTTGATTAGTTATTCTTTATTAACAATATAATATATATTTATATATAATTTAGACTTGTTAAGTTCCTCACCTTTTACCGGGTAAAGGGCATATAGTTCCCCATTCAAATTACCTGTCGACTTAGTTGAAACATAAATTCCCAGGATGAGGATTACTTCGTCCGACGCAGATATCAGAGAAGCAAAACTGATAATTTGGGATAAATTATTGACAATGATGCAATTAATGATCTAAATTTAGTTAGTAAAATATTGAAAGGTATAATGAATAATATCAAGTCCTATTTGGTGGTTAAATATTTTGTTGGGTGGAGATCTCCATTAATGTTTACACTGTTACTCCATTCACATCGAGCCGCAATGGTACAAACAAATTTAAAATATAATCTTTTGAGGTTGGAGTTTGTGACTCTGAGGCTGACTAATAACTCTCGTTCACAAGACTCGAACTATTGGCCTTTGAAACTGGGAGACGGACAACTCAGTAACGGTAAGCTGGAAAATGGCATCATGTAAGTGCTTCGCCAACTTGTAGCTATGGATATAATTAAATAAAACTTTAGAAGGCGTCTCAAGGTCAGGGATATATTAACAGTTGCAAATATGGTAATACTTTGTCCCAGGTACGGCGATGGGATGTCTGTCAATGAAGATTTTTTAAAACTACTGGAGAAGTTGTTTATAACTATAGCATGGATTCTATCTATTGCGATGACAAAAAGTAAAGAAATATTTATCTAGTCGAGTTCCTCAATAGTATTACTCAGATGCAATAGTAATGTTATGAAATATTAATACCAAAAGAGGATTGTGTAATGTAGCTCGCTTAGCAATGTGTAGGTTGAGCAAAAATTTAGTTTCAGAAACCATCCTCACAGATTCTTCCCAAGGTAAAACAGCTTCTATACCTCGGAGAGATCTCACATATACCGATCCAGACATGTCTTTTGTACTTAAAAAGTGACAGTTTACATCCTGACTGGTATTTTCCATGACAATTACTAAGCCTATGGCCAGACCCTCGACAAAGTTGGTGTCTACCTTCCTACTACAGTGGTCATCCATGGCCAGCTATAGGTAGCCTTCTCAAGAGTACGCCACGCTGCAGGCATAAAAATGTAGGCAGTACAAAGTAGGCCTAATTGTCAAGGTGCTCTTGTAAAGTAAGAGACAAGAGTCTAGGCCAAAATGGTAGTATATCGAGATATTTTTAAAGCTCTTATTAAATTGAAGAAAATACTCTCTTCAGTGAACTTCTCCCCTACTTTGTCACAAGGAAGAATTAAACCTATACCAAGTGATTCGTTGGAATGACACCAAATTTAGTGAGCATGTTAGGTTGAGAGAAGAATCCCGCAGCAAAATGTTGGTATCGATCTACACTTCCTGAATTGTGTCCCTTCGGGGTGTTTTATTCACACATCCCAACAACCTGACAACGCCATGGACACGAATATCGTTAGTTACTTCCTGTTATGATTATGTTCAGTGGCCAAACGGTCTAAGGCGTCACTCTCGCATTAGACTAGGTAGAACGGGGTTAGAATCTCGGTTGGATACACTGAGGGGGATTCTTTAAAATGGTTTCTCACTCTCCTTTCCATGCAAATGCGGGTATATTACCTCTACAATGCTACCTTCCTCATCCCTACCCCATTAGAGTAATTATCATGTATGCGTATAACATGAACGGGTAGTAAGACGCGGAGATAAAAAAATATCTGAAACTAAACCTTCGGAGGACAGGCCTAATCCCTATTATAGTAAATATTAACGAGAAAGATCCTAAGTATTAATTTTCTATTCCATAGCATAGATCACAAGAACTTGAGCAGTTACGTACTAGGTTGCAATTTAGGAAGAAGGGTATACGAAAGGGGAGGGGGGGTTAGCACTCAATCACACCTTTAGCAATTTTGTCAGGCTACCTTTAACAACGGGGAGGAAAAAAAAAAAAAAAGCTTTCTTGTTGTTCCTAAACAAAAAGTTCATACCATAAGAGTCGTGACATCACAAGCCACGAAAATAGCAGGCCACAGCGGACCACACAATACGACAGCTTAAGTTGCATGTAGTGTAATTTAAAATAATTTATCCAAAATGATGTTATGACAAGAGTTAAAGACTCATTAACAACATTTATTTATTTCGAAAAGCCACATTTTAATCGAATGGCTCATTTTTTGACATTTTAGGGGAATGTAGTCTCCAGACCCCCTAGACCTCCCTCCCTCCTTGCCTACGTGGTTGAATGTAGGCCTAGTTGTTTTTGTTATAAATATAGGTTTTAGATAGACATCATGCTTAAGAAATTGACAAATCTTGGCGCAATGACCTCATTTGTTAAATCTTTGAAGTATAAAGCCTCCCTACAGCTGTCTGACTATAGTTACTCTTGAAATGTGTGTTATCTTCATTCCGCTCAACTGATAAGCAACGTTATCAACATCAGTAAATCTTTTTATACTATTTGGCGAGGTCAGTGACACTAATTTTCTCTATCAATTTTAGCGACACCTCGAAGATTTCTTGGGAAAGAATACATTTCGCACATTTAATAAGTAGCGCTACGCATAGCATTTGTTCTGTTTCTGTATTTAACTGCCACAGTTTTAAACATACAGTTGTAGCAAGACAAGATTAAGACATATATTAACATAAGACAGCATCAATTAATGCTAAACACCCAAGTTTACGCTACAAACTATGAATAAGTGGTTTAATAAAGTGAGCTCGTATACCAAGGTAGGATTGAACCAAGATCCCCTAAATATGCAGATTGCATGTATGAATGCAGAACAGGATATATAGACATCACATACACAGGCATAGTGTCCTACACGGTAACATGTCTTCCTTCTTAGGTAAGGGCCTCGGCGGCCACATGGTCTAAGGCGTCATTATCGCAATAGACTAGATTGCTGAGGACAGAGATATCGGTGTTCGAATCTCAGTCGGGTGTACAAAGGTTTTTTCTTTTCAAAATAATTTTCCACCCTCCCTCCCTGCAAATTTGGGTACACTTCCTCTGAATCCCTAGCTCATTAGCGTGATAAGTACATATGCGTACAATCTGAACAGGTAGAAAAACAACTGGAGGCTGGATGTTGTGTCTGTTCTAGATGTAAGTTAGTTTATAAGTCTTGTGCTGATTTAATCAGTCGGTTTAGAAGCCGCACGTTAAATACCTTTAGTAATAAACTAATAATAATAATAAAAATCATTCTAGATGGGGCTGAGGGGGCTATAATCTTTTCCCTCTAATATCAATTTTACTTAATATATTTTTATTTGATAAAGATAAAAACAATGTAACATGGTCCCATGACGATTGTGGCAAGTTTAAAAGATCCTTGAAAGATAATTATGAGATAGCTTTCTGGCAATATTTGTAGGCTCTTTCTCGCTCACTCATGTAAATTCAGTGCGGTAAACTACCGCACTTAATACATGTGCTTTCTCACAAATGGTGCGAGTGGGCGACACTAACCAGTTGAAGGGCTGAGTCGGAGCCTACTATAACCTCCGAGCCTGGACCTACGATTGGTGACGTCACAATAATAGCCAGCTCGCCTCGCTCTGGTATTCCCAGTGTAATGTCTTATATTTTCAATGATAATTATTGAGCATTAAATTCAGTAAAATATTGTGTTTCTAGTCAATTCGATTCCAGTGATGTATCTGTTTATTTCTTATTATAAATAGCTTTCAAAGTGTGTGTTGCAGTTGACTGTATTTGTTTAGTAAGTTGAACTTGATAGACTTATTATTTATTTTAAATTAGTATATCTGAATAGATTCTACAGTGTTGCATTCTAAACTATAGAGAAAAATAATCCTTAAATTTGTGACTTTTATTTTTTAGAAACTTTCTTTAGTCTCTTCAAAAATCGGTTATATTTTATTCTAAAGAGGGCTTGAATACCATATTTCTTGGATCAGAATTTCGAATACAAATCTTATATTTTATCTCGAATCCTGATTCGAATCCTCGAATCTTAAAATAAAAAGTACTGTTCTAGCTAAAGTGAAAATAGCTAAATTTAATTTTAAAAATGTGTTTAATTCTTGGTGCCACTGACAAATTATATTTTACTTGTCATGTCTATTACGCCATAAATAACAAAGATAAAAACTTTTACTTTCTTTCAAAACCTCATAGAGAAAGTATAGTGATAAAAAAATCGAACTGTAAATTTTGATAAATGTTGACGTTTCATGACCCCCTTAAACAAAAAATTTTGTTTTCGAACTGCCATCTGTTTGTACCTTGGTCTAAAGCCGAAACTATTTTACCGATTGGGCTAAAACTTGGTATTTGGGGTTTTCATAAGGTCCCCCCGAGGGATTTTTGGAATTAGATCTAACCCTAAATTAAAGGGCAGTTTACTGGAGAGCGAAAAGAGAAAAAATAGTTTTAATCAAAATTTACTCTGATGATTTTGACAAATTTTCTATCTAGACACTTTTATTATTTAGATGGAAATTCTAATTTTTTTATGAAAATGACTTTGAGAGTACTTTACATAAGGGAAATTTTCCAATTTTCTTCATTTCTCAACTATTTGACATACAAAATAATTTATCATTGTAAGTTGTAGTACTATTAAAGATAAAAATCTTTTACTTGAAATATTTTTTTAGAAAATTATTCATTTCTGAGCTATAAGCAAATATATATAAACTTTTTAAATCACGTCTTTGAAAATAAATTTGATTCTTATGCTCTTTGGCGGACAAAGATGTTTCTCTTTTCTCACTTTTTCTGTAACAGTGTTCCTAGTTCCTAGTGCCATAATAGTAACAGTGTGTATATTTCGTTTATGATCTTTGGTGTAGTGTTTCTACAACAATGTATATACCTATTATCAAGGCCGTAGCCAACCAATAATTTCACGGGGGGGGGGGGGGGGGGTTGGTGGGCACATCCCCAATTGCAGGAAGATAGAAAACCATTCTAAATGATAAACGGTTCTAGAAGCTATCTGAAGTTTTCTTTTATGGCTACATTACCCACTAACTGCCAAAGGCTAGGGGAAATTCTAAATATTAAACACCTCTAGAAGTTATCTGAAGTTTTTTTTGCAACATAACACCATAACTGCCGAAGGCTAGAAAAAATTATAAATTAAACACGTCTAAAGGCTATCTAAAGTGTTTTTTTATAGTAACTTAACCCCCTAAATGCCAAAGGCTAGGGAAATTTTTAAATATTAAACACCTCTAGAAGCTATTTGAAGTGTTTTTTTTATGGCAACATAATTTCTGAAGGCTAGGAACATTTCTAAATATTAATTTAAACACCTCTAGAAGCTCTCTGGAGTGCTTTTTATGGTAACAAAGCCCCCTAATTTGTACTTGTATCTTAATTTTGATATTGTTTAAACCATAAATAAAGCCATATATATTTAGTTCATAAAATTTTGGAGGGGTTTGGACCCCCAAACCCCCCCTCCACCCCGGCTATGGCCTTGCCTATTATTTCGTTTCACAAATCTTACGAGTTTTTAGTAAATGTATATTTTAAAATAAAAGTGGGAGAAAGTCCATGCAGTGCATCATACTATTTATTTTTAGTAAATTAATAATACTAATCAAATCATACTATTTTGTTTCAAACATTTTGTCAATTGCTTAAAATTGTTATATCAAGTCAAGATCTTCATAATTGTATTAGAGATACTTTTTTAAGATTTTTACAAATATCGAATCTCCCAAATTCTATAGCATCCCATCTCTATAGTTTAATCTAATTATATCGTAATCCAAAACAAATATACACACCATGTAAATATATAGTTACATTTTCATCCACTTCGGTGGCCGTATGGTCTAAGACGCTACTCTCGCAGTGAACTAAACCACTGATGATGGGGAGATCAAGGTTCGAATCTCGGTTGGGTGTACTGAGGGTGGTTTTCCACTATCCCCCATGCAAATGCGGGTACACTTAATCTAAAAACAACCTTCATCATCCCTAAAACCAGTATCGTCGTTAGTACATAAGCATAACTCATTTATAATCAGAATGAGCAAGACACGGTGCTAAAAAATATTAAAAAATACATTCTCAAAACTTTTCTACATCACAAACAAATTTTAAGAATTAGAATTAAAAATTATTCAATTTTTTGTATGGATAGCCAAATAATCACTTTCTTTAATAGGGCACGCCTAGAAATTTGTTTTCATACCTCTCACAGATAATCGTTTGAAATAATATTACTTTTTAAAACACTAATTTGATTGGATTATTTAATATTCGTGGAAGAGGGAATCAATTCGCCTGCATATGTAGTAGGGCATCTAAAACATTAGAAATAGTCAATCAACCATTAAGTCCTCGGCAGTCGAGTTTAACACGAAACTAACACGTTATCTGACTATACCACCAAGGTGGATGACAAGTCTAGTAGTCGAGTTGGTGGTTTAGTGCTGTCGAACAATGAGTTAAATTTCACTCTTTCACTAGCCAGTATGACATTTTCCAGTTCATTAATTTAGCTCTTTATTGAATGGATTTAACTGTTTTAGTATGGTGTTTTACTGTATTGCTGAAAATACATTAATTAAGTTCATCCAGTTCATTTAAAGTTATTATTTATGTTTGTCGTTCACGAATCAAATCTAAAACTTTTTAAAAGTAGGAGCTAATTAATTTTGAGTAATTATGTAGTAGTATATATTTTTATGATAGTACGGTACATATATTTTTTAAATTACTCTGTTTCTGTAATCGAAATCGATAAAGAATCGATATTGTTTTTTGTCTTATCAACTTGGAGTTCACTTTGACCCAGATCATTTCGAGGTGGTGAAAAAGTTTGACTTGTTTTGTTTTTAAGAATCGTTCAAAAACTACACATACTTAGAATGACAATAATAAATTTAACAAAAAAAAAAGTTTGTACAACCTCGGTCCAAATTCACTAAAGGGTGCAACTCTATTTCTACACAAGCAAAAAAGGTGTAAATTTGCTCCCAAGATGCACCTCATAATTTGACCAGTTTCCATAGTGTTTTTAATGTACAGTTGAAACAAAGGACTAATTTTTTAAAAATTAACTAGACCACTGAAATATTTTATTTTTACAACAAACTTATTGAACTATAGATGCCACTGTGAATGTGCTGAATGTAATGAGTTTGTACTGTACATTCGCTGATGATTCTCCAAAGTCACTGGTTCAGTTGAGGAATGTAAGAAAATTTCTTTACTATTTCATAAACTCACCAAATGTTTTACAAAATCACCGATGAATCTACAAAACTATCATCAGTCATTGGTGAATGTTAATAAGTCACGTCAAGATTAGGTTAGTTTAGATTAGGTTATTTTGGACTTATGTTCTATACTTTCAGCAAAATACATTACGTATTTTATAAAATCACTGGTAAATGTAGATAATACAGTTCATGTAACATTCTTTCACCATACTGCATTAGGAAATTTGTAAAATAATTGTTCAATGTATATAGGTCCTATTATTTGTTAAATAGACCATTACTTTCGGTGAATATATACATTCACCAGTAATTTTACAAAATAAAAAATTCAGCACATTTACAGTAACATATATATTTTATGACAAATCGGCCTTGAAAATGATTTCAAGTTCAAAATATTTCACTTGGAGACAAGGTTAACAGGTTATCATAATTTGTTTGTAATTAAGTAAACAAAGAAGATAGATAAGCAGTATTAGCACCGAGATTAGTGACATACAAAATATGATAACTTGGATTACTCAGTCATCAAAGTACTTTAGATAGCAAGATGACTGATCCTTTCTACAAAATAATAAAACAGCTGTGTGAAATAGCCCACTTACCAAAGTATTGACAGAAAAATCCGACTGTCCTGCTCTGGCCTCTGAACACTTGTTGCATACTTGTAAGTGTTAAGCTGTCCGCTAAAATACTAATGTCCTGATTTTGATTTACTTAACCACCTGCAGTCTTCACAGTATATTTTTCCAGATAAAAGCCATTAATAGGTATGTATCTACGCTCAGAAGAAAAATGTTAATATTTTCTTTTCTTTATTTTTTCCCCCTGCATCATTATGTAGGCCTTCAAAAAAATAGAATTTTTCCATATTTTATTTAAAAAAGTCCTTATATGGCTGCCATTTTGAATTTTGTATAATTGATTTACTATTATTTTTTATTTGATGTAATTTGTCTCATATTCGACTTAGGATAGGAGCTTTTAGGAATGATTGTCATGAAATTAAGTATGTGTCTGGATAAAATCAATTTTATATATCCTATTAGCGTTGTAATTAAAATTTAAACATCTGATTGAAAGTTCACTATAGTCTATAATTAATATTATTACTATTTTTACTAACTTTTTTTTATATTGTTTTAGAGACTTAGCTTTAGATTGGTATATGAATAAAATAACTATTTTGATTGTAAATGTATTTAATTTAGATTTAAGTACCAAGAAATATTATAAAAATATGACACAGAGAAAATATGACTCAAAGTTTACTTACACCACAGTAAGCATGATAACTTTCTATCTATTTTCAAAAGTCTCTGGCCTGATATATTTCACTTCCCTTATGGGTTTTTTTGTTTTCTTTGATATGTTGTGTCATTTCTATTCTGAAGTGCTATAATTGTTGCACATCTTTAGCCGTCTTACCTTTGACTAATTATTTCGTCCAGCTAATGTGCAGCTGTTAATTAAAAAAAAAATCACGTGCACATAATCAAAATTAACTATAATTTAAAAACTATTTGCACACTTGATCATATAATTTTTAATTTTAACAGAATGAGAAATGAAAGGGTGAGAAGAATAGTTAAGGAGGAGCCAGGACAGGAGTGAGGAGGCACGACTAAGGTGGTATGATAATGAGAGGAGAATGGAGGAGGAGAATATACCAAAGGAGATGTTGGATATTAAAGTTGGGGGCAGGAGGCCATGAGGAAGACCAAGGGACAGGTGGCTGAAGGGAGTGGAGAGGAGTGTGGAGGAGAGAGGAGAGAGCTGGGTCATTGTGGAGGAGAGGTGGCGGGGAGAAATAATACGTTGGAGAGGCTTATGTTCCAAACAGACCTGTCAGTGGCTGGAAACTGTTGATGTTGATGATGATCAGTTTTCAATACTAAATACTTCCATCTATGTTAACTTTCCTTAGATGACAAAAATAAATTTAGGGTGTTCGAAAAAAGCACTTAGATAAAATATTTGGTCAAAACAACCATGAAGATAATGGAGAGTGGAGGAGGTTACTTAATGATGAGTTACTAACCTTGTACTCATCACAAAATATTGTTAACGTAGTCAAATCTCACAGGTTATGGTGGGCAGGACATGCATAATGCAAGGAATAAACTAGAACCTCGTTCAAGGTATTGAATGGCAAACCTAAAGGGAAGAGACCAATGGGAAGACCCGGACACAGATGGGAGGATATTATTATTATTATTATTATTATTATTATTATTATTACCGCGTCTTACTACCCGTTCGGGTTATACGCACTTACGCTAATGTGCAATGGTAGGGTGATTGTGAGATGAAATGGAGGACCTACAGTTTAACGTGGAATCCGAACCACGGTGGAGGCCTGGCATTCCACATATTCACAAGTTGTGATTAATACACATCTTGTCAGAGGTGAAGGAAGGGTTTGGCAATCAGATAAATGTGTGCCGGGACCGAGGATTGAACCCCGGACCCTCAGCACAGAAGTCTGACACCTTACCCCTAGACCACCAGGTCACCATAGGATAACATTAGAATGGACCTGAGGGAGATAGGGTGGATAGAATAATCTCAAAATAGGGATAAGTGCTATACTTTAGTAAGTGCAGCAATGAACTTTTTTGAGTTTCTAACAACATTTATGTTAATACTAAAAACTACTTCTGAAAAATACTGATACAAGAGACATTACGAAATCAACACCAAATTAAATAATAGCTACAGGTGTAAAGAAATACATAAAAACAAAATAGGTGATCAACTGTAACAAAGTGAACAATTACACAAAATAATTTATTTTTGGCTTAAACTTACTCAAGATTCCTATATTCATGTTGTTTTCTACAGTTATTATTATTATTATTATTATTATTAGCACCGCGTCTTACTACCCGTTCGGGTTATACGCACTTACGCTAATGTGTAATGGTAGGGTGATTGTGAGATGAAATGGAGGACCTACAGTTTAACGTGGAATCCGAACCACGGTGGAGGCCTGGCATTCCTCACATTCACAAGTTGTGATTAATACACGTCTTGTCAGAGGTGAAGGAAGGGTGTGGCAATCAGATAAATCTTTGCCGGAATTTTCTACAGTTAAAGTACAATAACATTATTTTAACATAAAACAGGTCACATTTGATGGATTGTGCGTTTGGGTGAAAGAAATAACAGCAAAGATACTATACAAATTAATAATAAAAAAGCATATTTTTATGAATAGTAAAAACACGCACTTTAACATTATATATATAAAAAAAAAAGTATACATTTCCTGAACAAAATGCCAACATAAATCTTATATAATAAAAAGGATATTAGATGATTATATGTATAAATCATAAATAATATATTTAAGTTATATTTGTTCAAATATGACAGCACATAATATCTCAGTTGGAGAAATTGTCGTCATCTCCTTCTTGTGCTATCATAAGTTGCTTGTCTTCGTAAGTAATTAGCTCAATAATAGCCCTGTGACAGAAAAAAAAAAGAAAATTATTTTTTGCAGAACCATTTCCACACAACTGTATTTTATATTTATAATGAGGACAAATATCTTTACTCAGTAGGTAGAACATGTGAATTCTGATCTGCAGGTCTTGGGTTTGATTTGCAGTGAAGGTCAAAAAAGGTTTACTGTGTAGTTGGATATGTTTTAGGGCTGGGACATAGAAAAGTAAGAAACAGACTCTCAACCTTACGGGAGTTTCACTGCATTCCTTTTGCCAACCTAAGTCCTTCAACACTGAGTTTCACTAGTGCCATTGCTGGGTGATGATAGGACCAATCGCAGTGATCCTAGTGTTGAAAGACTCAAGCTTCCAAAAGGAGTGCAACCATTTTAACCTGGAGGTTGAGTGTATGGTGTATGGATATATTATTTGTCTGTGCGCTGGGATGATCATTGAAATCAGCCAACTATGTTGTCATCAGCAACTGTGGTCAGCTATTGCACACTTGATCATTTAGAGCCTTGCTTAAGTGAATGCCTTGTTGCATAGGTGTACCAACTTAAACTGCTATTTTGTTATATGTGCTTCACGCACCTACATGAATCTGTGACAAATTTCAAAGCATCTGAAAACTGTGTGTACCAGTTTTTAAAAAGGGCAAAAAATAGTGCTTAATTTTTAAGATTTTAAAATAAATTAGTAAAATTACTGATATGATGATTAGCTAGTAATGTATATAAATGTATTCACATATCTAGTTATTATATTGTTCTTATAGACTATAAATTGAACAAACCCTCGCCAATCTACTTTAATAATGAGTTACCGAAATTAAAAGGCACTTTTAAATATCCTCAGAGGTAAGCCCTAGTGGAAAGAGTTATTTTGATTTATTTTTTGCAAAACAAATTGGGGGTGTATACATATTAGTTGTAAAGACACACAACAATTATTTTATTTGTAAATTTTGCAAATAAGTAAAATATACGTTATTCCATCCCCTCCGTGGAATATAATGTGTACCTGAGCAGAGCCCCCTCCTCACTCGTCCTGCTCCAGTCGATAACTCCAGGATGGGTGACTTTATGTTCCAATAACCCGTCCAATCTATTCCTCAAGTCCTGGAAAACAAAGCAACTGCTCTTAAGGGCTCAGCGGATAAGAGTTAATAGTATCCATTCGGACAAGTTTTATGTGTCCAAGTTGTCAGTAAATGGAGTAAAAGGTGCTATAATAATTTTATTTGTAGTTACTTTTTATTTATCTTTTTAAAACTAGTTTAGACAAAACGGGCTTGAAAATACCCCTAATATTTTCCAAGAATTTTTTCCAATATAAATTGGTATCTTATCAAAAGAACACAAAGTGATTTCTAGTTTATTTAAAAATACTATGTTTTATTATGATTTTATTGTTACAAACATTTAAATACACTTTTTTAGTAAAAAAAAAACTTGAGGGTTTTTTTAGAGCTGCTAAAGATAAAAATTAATTAGTCATGATTGTTAGGAAGTCACATTGCATAGTTTAATATTTTTTTGAAGGATAATTATTTTTTCTTAGCACCGCATCTTACTAACCATTAGCGTTATATGTCCATGTACTAATTACACTAATGTGTTAGGGATTAGGTAGGTTGAACTTAGAGAGCGTACTAGCAATTGCATGGAGTGAGAGTGGAAAACCATTAGGAAAAACCATCCTGAGTACACCCGACCAGAATGGAGCCTCGATCTCCTTGTCTTCGGCAGTCAGGTCTATTAAGAGAGTAGCGCTTTAGACCTTAGTTCCCAAACTTTTTTGACTCATGTCCCACCCCAACAATTTCGTTATTTGGTGTACCACCGAGATAATGCTGCATATTTACTATTTAGGTATATTTTTAATAGTGCCCGGGGCACAGGCAAACATACACCAGCCTTTAGGTTAAAATGGTTGCGCTCCTTGAGAGAGCTCAAGTCCTTTAACACGGGGATTACTACGTGCAGTCCCAAGTGACAATATCACTATCAAGCAGACATTTATACAGTATATACAGTTCACTTTAAAAATGGTTTTACTTGAGAGCAGACAAAAATTTTCTTCTAGTGTCAATAAATTGGCTTTCACAAAGCTAGGTTCACATTCAGGCCCTATCCCCCCTCCCTATAAACCAATTCCCCAAACAAGCTTACTCAGACTGCAAATTGTCTAGTTGTAAACAATTTTCAAATATTGTTGACGAGTTACTTGTCTGAAAAAGTTTGTTTATTGAAAGGGGGTAAAGGGGTGAGTTGAGGGGGGAGGGAATCATTGGTACCTGAACTATTGTGTCGCAACTCCAGGTTGTAATCTTTACAAGGAACAATTTGGAAATGCCTATATCACTGAGGACTGCAACTACCGGTCCCAAGTGCCCAAGGAATTAACTTGACTCAAGGAAAGTAGCGAACCTCCTGTAATATTGAGTGTCTGGTGTTTCCTTGTCTGTGGACCAGGGATATAACAACACAGATAGAGTGGCTGCACCAGCTATCCGAGCTTAAATCAATGTTGCCACCCCTCAAACCATTGTTTAAATCTGTTTTACTTTTGGCTAGACTTGTTACAAATATATTTATAAGATTTGGTGAGGCCCTTTCTTTTTCTGACTTTAATTAGCTTGTTTAGTTTGGCTTCTCACGACATATCTCCGGGAATAATTGTATGTACTATTGGTTTCACAGTTTGGGAACCCCTGATTTAGACCATGCGGCCCCCAAAGCGTGTGAAATATAATTGTTAGTTTGGTTTAGACTTTTATCTGCTGGAGTTTGTAACTCCATTACATTTCAGAGAATTCATCTCTCCCTACCAGCAACGTTGGCTGCACAAATAGTTGCGTTGGAGGTGTTATTTCCTAAATTAAGTTCCTTGTCCTTCATCCTGCCAGTAACATTGAAAAATATAGTCTAAATCGTGTATAGTAAAAAAAAAAAAAAAAAAAAAAAAAAAAAAAAAAAATCTAAAAACTTGATTCAAACACTGAATTGATTTTTAATACTGAAAATTAATATAGTCTAGTCCATAGGTTCCCAACCTTTTTAAGCTGACACTCTGCTTGGTAGCTAATCAAATTCAACTGAATAATGAATCTTTGAATTTTAAATGTTGAACTCAATTATAAATTTTAATGGTGACCTGGTGGTCTAGGGATAAGGTGTCAGACTTCTGTGCTGAGGGTCCGGGGTTCAATCCCAGGTCCCGGCACAGATTTATCTGATTGCCAAACCCTTCCTTCACCTCTGACAAGATGTGTATTAATCACAGCTTGTGAATGTGAGGAATGCCAGGCCTCCACCGTGGTTCGGATCACACGTTAAACTGTAGGTCCTCCATCTTCATCTCACAATCACCCTACCATTACACATTAGCGTAAGTACGTACAATCCGAACGGGTAGTAAGACGCGGTGCTATATAATAATAATAATAATAAATTTTAAAATTTAGAACTTCGAATTGAATAATAATATCAGTTAAGCTTCATATTCACAATCTAGAAGCGTAGTACAGGCGTTATTAAACATAAAAACTGTATCCATGGTCACCTTGACAAGACTGGAGGTGCTCTTCCTGCATCTGAAGCGTATTGAGTTATTGACAGCAATGAACTCCGTCCCGTTTTCCTCATAATAGTCAACCCCCTCGCCGAAAAAGAGCAGTGGAAGGGGATACACCATGGTAGTGTCGTGGAGGAATATGGCTGTGCTCTTCAGTTTTAGGTGGTACAGAAGGAACCTGCTTTCAAAGTCCGACATCTTCTCGTTGATGGACTTGGGGTGCAACTCAACACGGCCATCCTCAGGCGTCGACAGCCTTATGATCACTTTGCCGGTGTGGTTACGTCTTTTCACGCTCCTGCGAGAAACACATTAATTTGTGTCTTTAGAACTACAACTTAATTCTGATGAGGTTATGACACAATACTCTACTGTGAAGAAGGAAAGGGAGAAGGGGTTGGTAATATTTCCCTCTCATTTTTTGCATAAAAAAAAAGCCCCAAATGGTTGTATCTAATTAGCATTTAAAGGAGAGTAGTGTTAACTCCTTCATATCAGAAAAATATAGGTCCAAAAGTTTAAATTTTAACAAATCACCAGCCTAAGAGAGTCAAGTATAGCCTGTGTTTTGCTTTAACCCGCTGAAGAAGGAGCCTGATATGCCCCCAAAATTACTGTTACGTGTTTTGTTGTATTTTAAATGTGAACTTTCTGGACCAACGTTCTTCTTGTATTTGTTTGGTTCCTGCCTTTCACTCTATTTAGTATGAGATACATAGAGAACCAACAATTTGTACTGAAATGTTTATTGGACATAAATAAAGACCATGGTCTTAATCATGACTTCACAACATAACTGTCAACTGATTTGGTTAAGTATGTTGTTTACCACTGTGCCACCCTAAAAGTTTTATATTTAAGCCTGCCACTATTAGAAGAGATAACAGTCACTCTAGAGCAGTAAAGAGATTTGTCAGCAGATTGAAATATAATAATAAGACATATAGCCTACATTTTATGAACTCATTTTATAATATTTGGTAATAAATCATGTATTAAGTTAAAAAAATACATCTCTCGATTAATATTTTCCTATATTTGACTCGAAAGACCCAAATAAAATAATATTTAACTAAAATAGTTGCGTATTTGGAGGTTGCTGATCATAGGTACTATTCATATCACATTTAACCTATTGCCGTTTACAGATGGGTTCAAGTTTAACCCTTTGGGTGCCAAGAGAAATAAAAAAAAATGTGCTAAAAATGCCAAGCTATTTTGCTGGAAAATACAGGCTTTTGTTTAAATTTTAATAACTTATTAGTCTTTGAACTTCTTGCATTAAAATTTTTACATAAGCTAGCTAACATGCTTGCCAATCCGATTATATAATTATACATACACTTTTTTATTTTTTAAATATAATAAAAAAATAACTAGCCATGATATTAAAAAAAGAAAAAGTACTGTTTTATTTAACATTAATTTTTAAGCTTTGAAAATTTTAATAGCTTGAAAAGAACATACAAAACTGAATAAATAACAAAGTTTACAAAAAAAATCTAACTTTAAATTTTACGCTAAAATTGGGTTATGCATAGCAGCTGTTTCAGTGACCATCAACTTTGGCTGAGTTATAGTAAAATAAAGTCTAAAATAAATAATTGGCTTGGAATCAGAAGAAGGCGGGGGAGGGGGGGGGAACCTTCAAACCTGGTACTACTACATACATATGAAGAGGTTGGGGTGAGTTATCCTGATCTTCATGATTTATTTCATCCCTATAGGAATCACTTGTATTCACACTCGCCTTATCAATGTCAGTTGACACTCTTCTTGTTCCAATCTTTCAATTTCACTAGAATATATATGAAATAAAATGCATTGAGCAAAATTAATTGGTAATAAATAAAATGATAAAATATTAGGAAAATGGTAAAGCACAAATAAAAGTAAAAACACTGACACATATTTACACACACTTCAATATTTCGATGCTATTATAGCATCTTCCTCAGGTAGTAGTAGTAATTAGACTAAACAGGATGTTGTCTTCAGTTATGCCAACTTGATATGCATGGATGAAAACTTCTCTGGTGGAGTTGAAATTCTGATTGTTTCTCCATCCAGAGAGCAGGCCTTATAGTATAATTTGGGTGTCAAAAAGTAGGAAAAGTAGGAATGCCATTTTGATGAAAAAGTAGGACATGTTAAA
The DNA here is from genome assembly GCA_033556935.1 of Timema podura. NCBI lineage: Eukaryota > Metazoa > Arthropoda > Insecta > Phasmatodea > Timematidae > Timema > Timema podura. Next base: position 439,399 of record JAVRXN010000003.1, read on the forward strand.
AAGAGTACCCGTCAGTTGGCCTAAAAGTCATTTGGCCTAAAGTCATTTGGCCTAAAGTTTAGGCCAAATGACTTTTAGGCCAAATGACTTTTAGGCCAAATGACTTTAGGCCAACTGACTTTAGGCCAAATGACTTTTAGGCCAAATGACTTTTAGGCCAACTGGCTTTTAGGCCAAATGAATTTTAGGCCAAATGACTTTTGTTGAACTTAACTACATCAATTTTTTTATTCGAAATACATTTTAGGCCAAATGACTTTAGGCCAACTGACTTTTAGGCCAAATGACTTTTAGGCCAACTGACTTTTAGGCCAACTGACTTTTAGGTCAAATGACTTTTAGGCCAACTGACTTTTAGGCCAAATGACTTTGAATAAATATTCTATGTCTAAGTTTTGTTCGGAAACATTCGCTATGATGTATTGAGATGTTAATAGAGGGCAGCGTGTGTCCTATTTAGTTAAATAGTATATACTATCGTTTCTAAATATATGTAGTCTTCTTTGGTGTAACTATTTACCAAGGTCTAAAGCAGTGGTTATCAAAGTGTGGGGTGCAATCCTCAAGGGCGAGCGCGATTGTTGCTAAAGGGAAGCGCAAGAAATTGTTATGACATTCAATTATTTGTTATTAACTCGATCTAAACAAGTTACAGAAAAATAAATTTATGTTGACTGTATTTTTAAGAGAGCAATCTACATGTGTGAAACTGTATTTTCAGCTCTGGCGGCTATGAAGGGTAGATATCGTGCAAGACTAGATGTCACCAAAGATCTGAGAGGTTTTCTTTCTTATATTACTCCTTGTTTTGGTAAACTTTGCGTTTGAAAACAATCATATCAATCACACAAAGTGTCACCATTACTTGAGCCACATGACACCACCAAACATGAGACAAGTGATTAATTAAAAACAAATATCATTATATGAATTATAAAAATGGGCTATAAATGTTAATTTTAAAGAGCTATGATTATTTTGTGTTGGATCAGATGTATAATTTATTTATATAAAATTGTTTTAATTCGAATGGTTTTTCATTTTTACTAGGCTAATTTCCTTACAAAATGTAGAAATATGCATAGGTGTAAAATAGGTGGGGATACATAACTTTTTGTTTGTGGTACAAAACAATATAAAACTAGGACAAAACGTTGGCATGGAAAAAAAAAAATTCAAACTTTCCTGAAAGTGGTACTCCAAGTTAGTGCACCTCGTGACGGAGTCTGCATGAAAAAATATAGCTTCAAACTTAATTACATTCGTTTGGATGACAAACTTTGTGTAGTAGTTTTGTATTCAAATTATCATTTAGGTTAGAGGCTTATACGAAGTATTAATATATTATAATATTATTAAGTTGGCTTTTAGCGTGTATTGCCTTTTCAGAAGCCATATTATATTTAATGTTAGATAACTATAATGAAATAAGGTCGCTAAAAACCAGGCTACTTTTGTTCGAATGACAAACTTTGTGTAGAAGTCTTACGTTCAAACGATCATTTAGCGTATAGGCGTGTAGGAAATATTACTATTTTAGCCTAAATCAACTTATTTAAAGAAACAAGTCATGAGTGTTTAAATTAGTTATGCCCTTCAAACCTTTTATTAACCCATTTATTTCGTTTAACTAATCATACATTGATATATCTCATAAATTCATTAAAATTAGCGAATTATGTTGAAATGCCACATTGTCTTGTATGTGTATAAGAGAGAAAAAGATACCCGAATGTTTCCTTCTCTTATTCATAGTGCTCTACAAATGACAGTTCAAAAATTTTAGCCGCAGATGTACATTCAGTTATATAGAGATCAATGGGCTCCAGCTCTGCTTATAAGGTATAGGAGTGGCCATTTTTGATTTTGGTGGCGGCCATCTCGGATTTCCACATAACGTTGTAAGGTATTTTGGAGGTCATTTTGAATTTTCCAAAGTGATTAATTAGGGTAATTATTATATTAGGCCCTAATGTTAACATACTTTGGCTTTCAATAAAATAAAAAACTCACATTTTATAAATAGTATTTATATAGGCTATCTATTTATGTGATTGTTGCGGCTCTCAAGACTTTCGACGGTTAAAATATAATAGTATATAATATGTGTTTTAATAAGAATTACTCATTAATTAACTCAACAAATAAGTGAAGTTTGCTAATGCCATATGCCATGAGATTAAGCTGATAAAATACAAGCATCCAATAATGATATTTGCTTTGTTCCCTCAATAACTGCACTTTAGCCCGCATCGGTGATCGAATGATTCAGAGAGTAGACTGAATTTTTTATGATGGCGAGACCCAGTTAAATTCCAGTCAAGTGAGAGTGAGTTTTAATAAATGGTTTCTGAGTTTTCCTCCACGCAAATGAGAGTACATATCCTCTAAATTGTACATTTATCTTTCTTACACCATTTTGAAAAAATGTGGTTAGCCTGAGCGTGCTAGTAAATACGTGATACGAGTGACAAAAATTTGGGCCACGATTATTTCACAGTTAAATTTTATTTTAGTTAATAATAATTATGTCCCCACAATACATTTTTAATATATTTTTATTTTAAATACGGTGAAATACGTGGAGAGATAATGAGTAGACAAATAGGTGGGAGAACACTCCTATCATACCTGAAAAGTATAGACGAATATTAACTTCCTAAATAAAGCTGTCCACGTCAGTCGAGATTATTAACATTGAGGCAATCCTGCCTATCAGAGATTTTCATCTTACTTCTCGTTCGAAATATCCGCATTTAATTTCACTATTTTAAAGTGACCGAGAAAGGAAGAATTTAGGGGAAATGTTCCCACGTTTGCTTGAAAAGAAAGTGAGGAATCCTCTAGGAAAAATACCTCGGTACGCTCGGCCGAGATTCTAATCCCAACTTCCTTGTCAGTGGAAAACTAGATTAGATGAGCTTGACATTATTCCACATTCCAAGCGGTTTGGCCGTGTTTATTAAAACCACTTTATCTATAAAGGTATGTTTTATATGACGAGAGAAATACACCCAGCAGGATTTAAACTACGACCTCCCATTCATCAGAAAATTAGTCAAGACAAAACTGACGCCTTTGTCTGTGTTCCTATCATTGAGCTAAAAAGAATGTTGTTTTAGGACTTATGCTGGCATGCCATATAAATTTAGGTCTTATGAATTTAGGTCTTGTGAGGTTAGGTCTTGTGCTTGTTGGCTTGTGGGACTAGGTCTTGTGGGGTTAGGTCTTATAAAATTAGGTTCAGTGAAGTTAGATCTTGTGAAATTAAGTCTTATAAAATTAGGTCTTGAGCCTTTAGGTCCACTGCCTGTTTGAACAGTTAAAGATATTTTAAAGTTATCTATGGAAAATGAATTTTAGGTCCAGTGCTTTTAGGTCTAGTAAAGTTAGGAGCTATAAAATTAGGTGCTATGAAGTTAGGTCTTATAAAGTTAGGTGTTATGAAGTTAAGAAATTTAGTTTAGGAGTTGTGACTTAGGTCTTATAATTAGAGGTCCACTGCCGCATGTCCAAAAAAACCTACCTGTATAAATATCCTACAAATTAAAAAAAAACTCCATCGAAATAAGTTGAGCGATTCCAAAGATCCTAGGCAACAGACATACATACATACATACATACATACATACATACATACATACATACAGAGTTTCATGACTACAGACTGACACTTTGTTTTATAAATAGTATAGAATAGAATATAGATATAAATAACTAAGGGAATTCTGACATTGGTGTAGGTACGCGGAACTTGTTTCATTCGTCGTTGTTAGTTCAATTTAAGATAGCTCAATTTTTTTTTTTTTGCATGTATGCGAGTTAACATTGCTTTAGTGAAGTGGTTCCAAAAAGTTTTTGCTCGCAGACCCCTTTAGGCCTTGTAAAACATCCATCACATCCTTGCTCACATAAATATAGAATGTCCGGATGATTGGTACCCAAAATTAAAAATGTAGGCTAACACAAAAAGTATACTTTAAAAATTATATACCGTACATTCAATATTACTTTACAGGTTACTAGTGTGATTAATGGTGTTGCTTCTTCGTCTTACACAGTTCTTTAGAGTTGGGAGGGGTTGTAGTGTGACATTCATTCCGCAATGATATTTAGATTTTGTTGCCACATAGCATGAAAATTCAGCTTCGCACACTTAAGTTGTTGGAAACTGTAAAAGTTTAAGTACTGCCCATTTAAACACTTGAGGATATTCTTGAAGAAGAATGAGGGAAATAACAATTTCACTGCAAAAACTAGCATGTATGATTTTGGGCCTAGTTCAGCAATATGCAAGAAAATATTGTACCGACAGTGTAAACTGCGATGGCTCAGTTAGAAATAGAGATATTCAACAAGGGGTTTCTTGGCTACATATTATTATGACGGTCATAATGAAATAAACATATTTTTTAGCCAATTAAAGAAGTTTTGTAATTTTTTTAGTCAAAATATCATATTTTTTATTTAATTAGAATTCAAAGAAGCCATTACAGAAATTAATCCACAGATCCCCTGGGTATTGTCCACGGATTCCTTGGGATCCACGGAGCACAATTCGTGTGTTGATTTTTTTTTTTTTTTGCTTCTAGAAGATATTTTACGGTTGAATTGTGTTGACCATATAATTCATATTAATGAATAAGAACTAATGTCCATATTCAAGTGTGACAAGACTAAGTATATGGTCACACAGAGAACACAGATTGAGGTCATTAGTTTAGATATTACGGCAAACAACATACCATTTGATAGGGTTAGTGAGTTCAAATATTTAGAATCAGTTCTAATTAGCGATAACAATATTAGATTGGAAATTAGGAAAATAATACAGTCGGGAAATGCTTGTTATTACTCGGTCAGTAATTTGTTGGCGTCTCACCTGCTGTCAAGATATGTAAAACTTAGAATATACAAAACCATAATTTTACCGGTTGTTCTTTATGAGTGTGAAACGTGGTCTCTTACCTTGAATGACAAAAATTAATTTATAGTGTTCGAAAACACGGTGCTTAGGAAAATATTGGGTCCAAAAATGGATGAAGATAGTGGGGAGTGGAGGAGGCTACATAATGATGAGCTGCACATCCTGTACTCATCACCAAACATTGATAGGGTAATAAAATTCCGCAGGTTACGGTGGGCAGGTCATACAGCGTGAATGGGAGTATCTAGGACCGCGTTCAAGGTATTGACTGGCAGAACCAATGGGAAAATACCTCTGGGAAGACCTAGACACAGATGGTAGGATGACATTTTGATAGACCTAAGAAACATAGGGTGTAAAGAGATAGATTGGATAGAAGTAGCTCAAGATAGGGATAGGTGGCGTACTTTCGTGAGTGCGGCAATGAACTTTCGAGTTTTTAATGCCATAGAGTAAGTAAGTAGATTAAGTCTGTGTTTAAATAAAGTCTATGTTTTTAGAAATATCTTAACACCATCTACCATCACTTGTGCTATCTATAATCAGATGAAAAAACCAACAGTTCTTATTTTACGGAGATACCCGAAGGTTATAACATTTTATTTTAGGCTAAATAATTTTAGGCCAAATGACTTTAGGCCAACTGACTTTTAGGCCAAATGACTTTTAGGCCAAATGACTTTTGTGACTCCTAACGAAATTAACAACATCGAATTTTTTCTATTCAGAATTCACTTTAGGCCAAATGACTTTAGGCCAACTGACTTTAGGCCAACTGACTTTAGGCCAACTGACTTTTAGGCTAAATGACTTTTAGGCCAAATGAATTTTAGGCCAAATGACTTTTAGGCTAAATGACTTTAGGCCAAATGACTTTTAGGCCAAATGACTTTTAGGCTAACTGACTTTTAGGCCAAATGACTTTTAGGCTAAATGACTTTTAGGCCAACTGAATTTTAGGCCAAATGACTTTTAGGCCAAATGACTTTAGGCCTACTGCCGCGTCTCCGTTAAAAACACTATATTCACCTCATAGTGCCAAAATAAAATAAATAATTAAGAACAATGTTTTTATGTTACTAGGCCTGTAGCAAAAGTAGGAAAAAGTATTTTATAAAAAAAGGAAGAAAGGAGGAATGCTCAACTATCCATCATCAACCTCTTGCAATCCTCCTTTTATCTCTCCCCCCCCCCCCCCCCCCCATTTAATTTATTTTCTCTTTAGAACAGTATTTATTTTAGTTTGTCATTTCATTACAAATCCAAATTTAGAAATAATGGTAGTGAAACAAAATAGTAATAATAATGATGTTCATTATTATCAAAAGATGATATAGGTTGAAATAAAATGTCTTCCACCTAAAAATAAAATATATTTAAAAAAATAATCTGTGAAACATCATAGTAAAAAATGTTTTACCCGTCTGGGTTATATGGGAAAAAAAAAGGAATTAATCACTCTTTCAGTTGTTTTTGGGTTTCTTTGATTAATATTGACTTGCACAAAAGTAGACCAACATTGTTGTCTTCCTCTTTTGAATTTGCTTTTGTATGTTTCTTATTTTCTCAAAAGCTGAGTCACTTTCTTCAAATTTTTTGCCCGCAGCTTCTAGCGTAGTTTGGGCTATTTGCAAACCTTTCCTACCATTGATTTTCATTGCATTATTAATCCTTTCATTAGCTTTTGTCACTAATGACTTGTAAGATTAAAATTCTTCTTTAGTTTCTGATTCTTGCTTTTCTAACAAGCTCTCTTTTTGTGTTTCCTCTTTAGCTTCCTGTGATTTCGTTCCCAAAACTTTCCTATTCGCTTGAAACTCTTCATTTTGGTTTTTGATTTTCCCTTTATCTTCTTGCTCTTGTTTCTTCTGTTCAGCCTCAATTCTCTTCTCTTCTTTGAGTCCAGCCAAATACAACTTATGGGCCCCACGTCCTTTCTTGATGAAATTCTTCATGACTGATACTGTGTTGCACTGATAGTTGTAATGTTTAAGACCATCTTTGGTAGACTGCATGCCTCAGAGAGACAGGTCCTGTTGTCAGTAAGATAGTTTGACGTTGGTGAGAATCCTCGCTCAACATCAGCATTTCCATGGGGTAGCACAAGGATAGCTTTAACAAGACTTTTAACTTAGCCTATTCTAGTTGGAAATAGTTCATTATAACACTATCTCCAAAAACAATTTTATAATCATTGAATTTCAAAAACACTGCACAAGCTTTCGGGCATAGAATTCGAATTTATTCTAATAGTGTGACACATTATGATGTGAAATTTTGTTTTGCTAGCTTACCAGCAAAAAATAAGATCCACACTTCAACATCTACAAACCAGTTTCTTTCTTTTGGAGGTCAAAGAGTAGGAAAAGTAAGAGTTTTTCCTCTAAAGTAGTACAAAAATAAGCCCTGATAGAGTAATAGAGAAGCATACAGAGAATTTCAACTCCTCCAGAGAAGTTTTCATCCATACCAATCAAGTTGACATCACTGAAGACAACATCCTGTTTAGTCTAATTACTACTACTTCCTGAGGAAGATGCTATAATAGCATCGAAATATTGAAGTTTGTGTAAATGTGTGTCAGTGTTTTTACTTTTATTTGTGCTTTACCATTTTCCTAATATTCTATCATTTTATTTATTACCAATTAATTTCACTAGAATATAATTCCTGTTCAGTTTAATTATTTACAAATTAAAAGTCACTGCTTTCATAATCACTAACAAATTGATCACTCTCTTGAGCTATCAATAAATATTGCAAGTATTCCTGTGTCTTGAATCACAGATTTTCTCTGAGTAGCCAGGTTTACAAACAAGGCTAAAGATAAAACTCATAAAGTTAGAAAATAATTTTTATGTTCGATATATCGAAACTCTAAATTCAAAGACAAATAAAAGTAGCTTAAACATACGAGAATGCAGTGGAAATAAAATCTACCTTATCTGTTGACTTTATACTGAACTAAGAGCTCGAAAACATGGGATCGCTATGAGCGACGCTGGCAATTTTAGCAAATATTTCGCCCATTGTTCTGAGCGACGTTGGCACTCAAAGGTTTAAATCTCATCAGGATACTCTTTTGGTTTTACAAGAAATATAAACAGAGAACTTAAAAAGTTTTTGTAAAAATTAACACAACATGCCAAACGATAAAAAGCGACTTTGTAGTCCCTTAGTATGTTTATTACAGGGATTACTAATTACTACCTACATCAGTGGGGACGTGGTCTCCATGGTGTGAGCCTGCAAGCAATCTATACTAACCGAGTAGCTCCTCAACTGTCCTCACGAGGCTGAGTTGACCTCGTTCCAAGCCCACTGCTTCAGAGACAAATTCTGAAAGTGTTTTTCTATGAAAGTGTTCATTTGCTGAATTATAGTAGTGTCCCACCCAGTGGTTCTCAAACCCTGCTCCGCGGTTGAAGCTATAGGGAATAACTACATATTTCTCAAATAGCTGTCTTTTATAGCTTAATAAAGTACATCCAGCTGGGATTCAAGTCTTGACCTCCCCGTCACCGACAAAGCAGACTAGATGATCTTGATGTTTAGTTGGTGTGCCTATCTATGGGAGTTGAATAATATTGCTGATAAGTGTGTCTAACTAAGAAATTACATGACTGCTCTACATACAATTATTTAGCAAATGATTATTTTATTACTAACTGCATCTCCCATATGAGAAAAAATAAGTGTTGAAATTTTAAAAAGGAACATTCTTCATTTATTTAATAAGGTTTGAATACATGAACGAGTTTCACCATAAAGTAAAGCAGGATGAAGTCATGTCGGTGGTTGAATGGTCTAGGCCAGGGTGTCACTCTCACATTAGACTAGACTGGCAATGTTGGGGAGATGGGGTTTATCCCAGGTGGGTGAATGGTCTAGGCTAGGGTGTCACTCTCACATTAGACTAGACTGGCAATGTTGGGGAGATGGGGTTTATCCCAGGTGGGTGAATGGTCTAAGCTAGGGTGTCACTCTCGCATTAGACTAGACTGGCAATGTTGGGGAGATGGGGTTTATCCCAGGTGTGTGAATGGTCTAGGCTAGGGTGTCACTCTCACATTAGACTAGACTGGCAATGTTGGGGAGATGGGGTTTATCCCAGTTGGGTGAATGGTCTAGGCCAGGGTTCACTCTCCTGCATTGACTGGACTGACAATGTTGGAGATGGGGTTTATCCCAGGTGGGTTAATGGTCTAGGCTAGGGTGTCACTCTCGCATTAGACTAGACTGACAATGTTGGGGAGATGGGGTTTATCCCAGTTGGGTGAATGGTCTAAGGTAGGGTGTCACTCTCGCATTATACTAGACTGGCAATGTTGGGGAGATGGGGTTTATCCCAGTTGGGTGAATGGTCTAAGCTAGGGTGTCACTCTCACATTAGACTAGACTGGCAATGTTGGGGAGATGGGGTTTATCCCAGTTGGGTGAATGGTCTAAGCTAGGGTGTCACTCTCGCATTAGACTAGACTGGCAATGTTGGGGAGATGGGGTTTATCCCAGTTGGGTGAATGGTCTAAGCTAGGGTGTCACTCTCGCATTAGACTAGACTGGCAATGTTGGGGAGATGGGGTTTATCCCAGTTGGGTGAATGGTCTAAGCTAGGGTGTCACTCTCGCATTAGACTAGACTGGCAATGTTGGGGAGATGGGGTTTATCCCAGTTGGGTGAATGGTCTAGGCCAGGGTGTCACTCTCGCATTAGACTAGACTGGCAATGTTGGGGAGATGGGGTTTATCCCAGTTGGGTGTAATGAGGGTGGTTTTTCCTTAATAGTTTCCCACTCCCCTGCAAACCTTGGTACTTTGGGCCAGTTTCATAGTCAGATTTAGTACGCCTAAAGTGCGAGTCGATACTAAATACAGGACGACACCTACCTATAACAAAATGGAATGGGCCAGTTTCGTATATGAAACAGGCCCATGCCATTCAATTTCAGGTAGGTGACGTCTTGTATTTAGTATCGACTCGCACTTTAGGCGTACTAATTCTGACTATGAAACTGGCTCTTTACCTCTAAATTCTAACCTTCCTTCCTTATCCCTAGCAAATTAGCATAATTAGTACATACGCATGTAGCTCATATGGATAGTAAGCAAAAAAAGTCATGTACGCAGGTTATTGTAGTACTAGAAAAATATAATCACAAACTTAGCTTATATTCTTTAAAACTGAAAGAACATTTTGGTTTCAACTCGAGCAAAACTTATCAATAGCTGTAATGTTGAGTGGTCTGTCAAAGAGACGGCAGGCTCCTTCTCACTTCTCCCCTCCCCGTGTACTCCTGCCCCTCAAGTTGTTTTTCTTCTGTTCAACATTCTCCCTCCCCCTCCTCCTTTCATTGTTATCCATGACGGACGTGCGCTCGGTCAGGCAACACTCGGCAACAGCACTAGCTGGGTCCAGATATAAATGCTAATTGAACTAATATCTTAAGTTTTTGTGTTGTGACCACAGAATTTTATCACAAAATATTTATCTCAAAGCATATAGCTAGAACCCTTTGGTTTTAATTTAGTCTAGTTCTCCATATTTCTCTGGTAAAATGAAGATTTTTTTTTGACAATTGACTTCCCTCCCTCCCCCTCGTTGCTGAAATAAAAAAACAAAAAATAAAACCATAAAATCCAAGAGATACTCTTAAATCTGTTGAATCTTTTTTTTTCTTCAATGTACTCCTATTAATTGCTGATAAATTAGTTCAATAAGATGCACATGTTTCTGTATATTTTTCAAGTACTATGGTGGCCTCTTTAGCTTGATTTGATTTTTTAACCATTTCTAACAAAAAGAAAACATTTTATCAGATGAATTTTAAAACGGAAATACAGCTTTTTATTTAGTGAGACCCAATCATTTTGTTTATGATAAATCAGGAATTCTAGTAATTTGTATTTTATGTAACTTCTATACATGCCAATTATGAGTGAGTTTGATTAACATTCTTCCTATGAACAAGAGTAGTGTGTTTGTCATACTTGATAATTGCAATGTTGGGATAGAGGCCGGCGCAGATGATGGCTTTAACCAGGCTCAAGTTGTTGGAGTTAACGTTGGCGGTGGGGGCCTTCACGTCCTGCTCGCTGAGGAAGTTCATTTCATACAAGTAGCGGGCAAACTGCTCTTTCATGTCCCTGGAAAAAAAAAAATTCTTACCACCAGTTTTATAAATAAGGTGGATAAAGAGCCACCCACTACACAAAGTCCTTGCCCAGGCATGTGGGTTTAACGTTAAGATCATCCAACCTGCCTACCTAATGTGAAACAAATAAAATATAAATATTATATTAAATAAGTTTTTGCTATAATTCATTTGCACTAGCACAATCCTCCTTCCATAGCAACAGTACTTTGGGTATAACAAAATTGTGCTAGTGTGTGAAAACAGTGTGTAATAAAGTAATATAGGTTATAAGGAAGGAAACTAATCTCAGAGGATAGTTAGGTTAGGCCTTAATAAATTGTTGATTGCAAAGTATTTATAAGAAAAATAAGATAAATTATTCTTTTAAGAAACCTAGTGGCAAATAGACATAAAATCCCCCACTTATGGTAAGATTACAACTAACTTAATGTTCATGTATTGTAAGGAAATACAGTGTGTGATCAGGACTCGCCTAACATTCACAATGTAAATAAACGTAGTGTGTGATCAGAATTCACTTAACATAAACACACAACCAACACAGAATAGATTAATTTATACTGTTTGGAAATAAATGGTTCACAAAAATGAAACTCTCGAAGTTAAGACTAAACAGGCTTTAAATACTTAAAATAGAACCTTACTGAAGCAACAAAATAAAGTGTCACAGTGCTTTGATGTTTTTGTGATGCAGACTATACCAAATAGGGCATCAGCACACTGAACAAATGAGGTGTTAAATAGCTGTATTGATATAGCATGCAACAGGGCCGGTCTAAGGCAAAAGTTATGTGCGTGCAAAACCCACATTAAATCTAGATCCTAGGTATAAATATTTTTAGTGGCGAAAATATTTTTTTAATAACTAAAAAAACTTTGTATTTCATAATAGTCTGACGATGACGTCATTGTGTTTTCATCCTTAACATGTTTTAGTTTTTCCTTTTTTTTAACTTTAAAAAGTTTTGTTGACTCTCTTTATTTTCTTCTTTAAAGTAAGGTATAAAGTATACTACACTTCCAAGAACTACACAAATTTGGATTTTCATAAAGATTATGTTTGGGAAATAAAAAGACAAGTAAAATGCAATTTCATTTCCTATTTCATTTCCAAGTATATGAATCATGATAGAACTTTCTACTTATCACACAATGTAATTTATTTTACAAAACATTATCAGGTATATTCTAAATATTAACTTTCCTAGACTTTACAGAAGCAAAATTGTTAATTAAATCGTTATAATCCAATGAGGATGATATCTCAATTTCAATCGATAATATTGATAAATTGTTCAACCTTTCCTGAGAAGAAGTTGATCTCAGATACTGGTATGTTTTTATTAACTTTAACTTGGAAAAACTTCTCTCAGCTGAAGCAACTGACATAGGTATGGTGAGTATAATCCTTAAAGCTACCCACACATTTATATAGGCATCTTTTGAAATGGTACTTGACAAGAAACTTAGTACATTCAATGGAGTTTTCTCGTCTAAAGAAAAAGAAATAACAGCTGTTGTTACAACTTTAAAAATAAAATTAATGTAATTTAATCATACCAATATAAAATTGCATGTTTTATTTGGCATTTATAAAATTTCTTGATTTTTAAAAATTTAAATGCCCCACATTGATTTCATTAGGTAAAGTAAAATAAATGTATTTTAATTTAATATTTAAAAAAAAGTTAAAATTACATTTTTATGTATATTTTATAATGCTAGAACGCCTTACTTATAATTTTTGGAATATAGATAGCTTGTATATGTATTTAAAAATATTTTTGAAAAAAGTCCAAATTTCAATTAATAATTTGATAAATTAAAAACAAGTTTTTGAAAATATGTCACTTTCTTTACCTTTAGATGGCATGAGGTATTTGATGGAAATCAACTCTTAACATAACTTTGCACCTCTGATGTCACTTTCCACTCCATCTGACAAAAATTCTTCTAGGGCTATGCATTTTGAAAGAAGTTCTTCTCGTTTTGGTAATCCATCTAGATTAAAAAGAAATTCAACTTTTGAAGTGTTTGTCTTCAGTTGCGCAAATCTTTCCTCTACAGCAGTTTGAGCAGTATCAACTAATAGCAGAAAAAACTCAATTCTTAGAAGCTCTTGTGGCTTAATTGGTGCTTCATCATCAGTCTCATTAACAAACTGCTACTTATTCCTTCTGATTCTTGGAGTTTTTAATTTGCCTTCAACTTCCAACTCATCGCCAACTCTTTTGCTTTAACTAAGCTCTAAGCAAATCCATTCACTCTAAAATCTTTTAGAAACTCGCTGATATATTCCAGCATGGTCACAGCTTGTGGAAAGTTGATGTACTTGGACTACAAGGTCATACTTGCAATATTCACTTGATAAAAGAATGTCATACCATGCAATTCAAGACACCAAGAAACCAAAATCTTCAAGGGCGTCAGCCAAATGATCAGCCTCACATCTAACGTCATCTTCAAATGATGCGTCACTATGCAAATCCCAAAGGGCTTGTTGAACTTGCACTATTTGGTACCTCACTGATTTAAGTGACTCAATTCGTGCTTCACAACGTGTTACACAAAGTCCTTTCAAAGTTAGGGAAGGTCCAATCCCTGAAAACTCAGAAGAGTTTGATAAGATTTCCAAGAAATTGCTCCAACGTTTTGTTAATGAACTAAACAGTACATAAATCCTTTGTATTGTTCCAAAAAGAATAACAGTAGGAACTGATGACTCGGCAGCGTCACTTAGTACCAAATTCAAACTGTGGCAGCCGCAAGGAACAAACACGACTCTGTTATTTTTATTTAAAATTTGTTTTTGTAGCCCACAGTGTTTTCCCTTCATGTTAGCCCCATTGTCATAACCCTGGCTGCTACAGTTCAGGATGTCAAGACCATATTCCTCTAGTTTTCCTAAAATAGTATCTGCCATACTTTTGCCTGTACTGTCTGAAATCTCCATAAAATCTAGAAAGCTCTCACATATTTCCCCTTTTCACCCTGATTTTTCGAGTATGTATTGTATTTCAATAGATAATTGTTCTTTCCTACTCAAATCAGGAGTAAAGTCAAGAATCAATGTAAAATATTTAACCTCTTTGATTCTTTTCAAGATTTCCTCCCATACTTTATTTCCCATTGGATTTAACAGCTCATTTTGAATGTGCTTTCCTAAATATGTTACACATCTGAGATTGTCTTTCCCAAAATCCGGGAAATACGTTCCTTCATAACAGGATCGAATTTTGCAATCAACTCTACGAGCCCGAGAAAATTTCCATGGTTTTTACTGTAGAGGGTTTTGTTAGTTCCTCGAAAAGCCATGTTGTGCTGGACAAGGAACTGTGTGATGGCAAGATGTCTCGTGAGGACATTTTTCCATCGCTATTTTTCCTGAGCAATTAATCTTTGATTTTCGTCATCAATTGCCTTGCCAGTGTTAAACCTCCTTTCTGCTTCAATTTATTTTTGTGTAGTACTTTAAGTGGTTGGGGGACGTCTCGTGTTGGGAAAGTGTTTTTCTGATTTGCCTCCAATTACAGTTTCTATTTTCATCAGATAATGTAGTGCTGTTAATTGCCGTGTTAAATACCTTGCAGCAAAAACAGTAGACACTTCCCTTAGACTGGGAATACATTAGCCATCGTTTTCTGTTTTTCTTCCCGTTGGAGGCAATCCGATAATAATATATGTTGGAAAATTATCTTTTTGTACTGTCTTTAGGGTAGCTGTCTAATACTGTTGAGATTGGTCCTTGCAAAATAATAAAATTACGTTCACTTGAGCTTAGCACTTGGGGCCAATTAGCTGTATCTTTCATTTTGTCACATGAGTTACTCATTTCTTGGATTGTATCAGTCACATAACTCTTATCACTGTGATCAGTAATTTGCGTGGTGTTAGAATCATCGGCATTAGTATTTATTAGATCCTATGAGCGATCTTCCTCCTCTCTGAATGCTGTTTCAACAAATGATTATCGTTACATTGAGTTCCACTTTCACTTTCTTTACTAGTGCTTGCTTTCGTTAAATAATTACAAAGTAGTTTAGTGCTTGCCTTAGTTTCTTGTAACGTTTTTGCTTTCCGTTTTCTGTTTTCGGCTCCAGAAAGTTTGGAAAACATTTTAATAACTGTTTAAAAAATAGATTTAATATAATTAAAAAAACAGAAACCACAAAAAGTAGAAAGTAATAATAACAGCAATACAGAATACGACACTTCACAGAGCATAGTACCTACTAAAAGGGTTTGCACCAAATTAATAATTGAAAACAAAACTTAAGCAAAATTTCACAGAACACCATATAAACTAAAAATAATAAGTAGCGAATAGCAACATGCTGAACTATAAATAAGGCGAGTAAGCGACTGTCAATAAATCACTCTCGCAGAGGTTAGGTGACTGACTGAGAATAAAAACAAACATTGCACCTTCCCCCGCCCCCACCACTAAAAGTTCGGCCTGAGCCTGACTGCTGACTCATTGTAGATCGTACACTATTGGCTTGGCAACTAGTATAGTCCGTCACCAATGTAGTTGACAGGAGTGTGTTGCGCAAAACAACCTTCAAAATGTATTTACTATGTTAGTGTATTCTAATGCACTAATTTGAAAAAAAACAAAAAAAAAAAAAAACCTGTTTGGCGTGGATGTAAATATTAATTTAAGAAACAAGCATTCTTCTTACAAATTACATTTTTAATTATACTTATAATTTCCCAGATAAAAACAAAAAATATTTATCTTTGGGCATTTTGGCGCCCCTTGAATTGTTTGTGTGTGCGGTTGCACACGTTGCACACGCCTTAGACCGGCCCTGACATGCAACATGAATGATTGATAGGAACATGTGCTACACTTCATGATGGCTTCCAAGTGTTAAGCTATGTGAACATTAAGTTGTTTTTTATTCAGCACCAGGTCTAACTACCTGTTCAGGTTATAAATTATGTACTCTAACGATTTAGGGATGGAGAAGGTCGAATTTAGAGAAAGTGTACACACATATGCATAGAAGGAGAATGGAAAATCATATAAGAAAAACACCCTTGGTACACCTGACAGAGATTCAAACCCTGATCTCCTTGTCATTGGCAGTCTAGTCTTGCAAGTATGATACCTAAGTCAATGTGGCCACCAAAGCAGGTAACATTTAGTTAATCTTGAACACAGCATAATATATTAAAGCCAGAGAGTATGACATCTCTGGATTATAACTGAATATGAACAGTGAATTAATAAACAAGAATTTTATTTGTTGTTTCACAAATGTAAACACAAGGAACTCTCATTTGAAGAGAACCAAATACCGGTAGTAGTATATATCATACGGTCGGTCGGCCCATGTAAGCATTCAAAGCCTTGAATGTCTTTTTAAGTGAAATAAAAACTTATTTAATGTTTACTAATAGCCTCAACTCCCAAACCTAATATATTTTATGATTTTGGCAGCATTTTTGTTTGAGCTTTGTTATCTGTCAAGTGACTGTGGGTCTGTCCCGCCATGAGGTCATACTAGAAACCAACTCAAACTTGATTTAAAGTGTTCAAATGGTGTGAGGGGATGAGAGGAAGGGAAAGGGGGTAAGCTCGTGCATGTCCGCAAAGAAAAAATGAGCAAAATTTGAATTGACTCTCGCTGCCGCGGAGTATTTCAGCCAATGAAAGAACAGAATAGTAAAATATCTACTGAATGTCAGTCGTTGGTCAAGGGCTCAGTGAGTAGTAAGCGAACATAGCGTAACCCCACATCCAAAGCTGCTAGCCCAGATCCCGAGGCCACCAACCACCACAGTTATATAGTGCTCTGGAAAGTGTAATCATCAAACATCCCTGCCAAAACTCACAGCCTTTCTATTAAGGGGATCGTTACCCATCCTGATACTAGCAATACTTGGATATAATCATAGTTTATAAACCCTCACATACTAACTTGAGAAGGTTCATAGTGTTCTGAGAGGAAGTAGTCCCAGCAAAAGTCCCTGGAATGACCGTGGGTCTTGGCACGTTCCCAAAGTTTTACTGCCTCTGCAATGACTAGGTGGTCACTCTTGGAACCATTTGACAGTTCGATCTTGCATTTGTTCACTTGATCTTCCTTGCCCTTGAGAAAAATAACTTATGTTACAATACACACCCATATATAAATTTGAACACTAGTTTCCTTGAATTTCTTTGAAAGTGGATAGTTGATCATTTCTAGCACCACACAATTTTATCCTCAAGTTTTATTACAATTTATTTATATACAGTGAATAGTAATAACGACAAATAGCAACCTATAAATGTTTATTCTGTCGTAATTCTTGATATTCCCAAAAACTTGTAGCATTTAATTTTTTTTTAATGTTCATTGCTCGAAAAAATAATAATACAAATAATAAAATCATCATCATCATCCAAGTTTTTTAAACAAATTTTGATATTTTTAACAAAATTTATGATTATTGTACAATAGTTTAAGTAAATAACTTTTTCGGTAAACATTGGTTTGGATTCTAATAATAGTTTTTTAGTAAACATCGCTAGATAGCAGAAATGGAAAAATCTTTAAAACCCAGACCTTTAATAATTGTAGCTAATCAATTAAGAAAGAGAATGTTGGATCCCAAAGTTCAAATGTCATTTTCATCATATAAACTTAATCTAGACTTAAATACATTTATCCAATTACCTGTTCCATTTTATTATCAACTATTTTAATGCAGATAAAAAAAATTTGGAAAATTTAAAGGTCAGGCGAAAATGTTTTAAAGTCTTTATGTAAAACTATATGTTTTTTTTTTCTAAAATGATATAAAACAACTTTTATGTCAAAATTAACTTTAATTTGAGATTTTTAAACCGAAATTCATTTTTTTAAGACAAAGTTTCAAAGATTTATTTATGGTATCCCTATGCAAGTCTCTATGTATACTTGATACAATGTACTATAGATGGATTGCATCCAAACCTTTTCTTGTTCAACATAATGAATCTGACTCTTAAATGGGTATTAGAGGTTGGTATGATTTTTTTTCTTTCAATTCGGACTCATCCCAGTAATATAAATACAATTTACATTATTTCTATAGTTAATGCTTTGAACTATGGCATACAAAATTAATAACTGTAATATTTCAGAGTTTTCTTGCCAACACACCAATCCAAACACCCCCCCTTCTCAAAATAAAAGTGACTTACGAGAGGTATGACAAAAGGATCCTTGAAGGTGAGGCTGGCCGCAACAGAGAAGATTGGGTCGATGCAGCTGAACATGGCCCCCATGAGGATCATCTTGCCTGTCTGGGGGTCAAGGGGAAGGTTGGCCAGATGGTACCCCAAGGGGTCAAGTTCTCATCAGAGTCCAAAGCATTCAGCGTATGCAGAAGCTGCAACACCACCAGTAATGGTCTTGAAGAATTATTAAGGGTGTCCGAGTAACTTAGACACATTACCAGTATATTGTAATTTTAATGTGCAAAATATAAGGGGGCACAAAAAATTGAGCCCTGTTTCCCTTGTGTGGTTTGTTGCTGGTTGGTTGGTATGGAAGAATGACATATTTACACGTTAGAGGAGGTACTGGAAGTAGTTTCCACCAGGCAGCAATGTTCGTCTTACATGTGAAAACTGTCTCTCATTCAATATTCCTAATATAAATTTCAATTAACTGTTTCAGTTCATCCACAGTCGGGGATTAGTTTTATAAGCCCTAACCTTCAGGTAACCCACAGGTAAAAGTTACACACCTTAAGGTCTGTTGACCGTGGAGGTCACAGTAAGTTCGTCTATGACTCGTCACAACATACGACAGGTCTTGCTGAAAGAAACAATAATCCCGCTCGTGATCAGTTAACTGAGCACGGAATTACTCGAAGATGTCCATGTACATGTCTGTGTTCACATTCTAGTTAGTGTACTCATAAATGCAAACCAAACACCAATATTTTGATAATGAAGTGGCCTCTGGTGTAGCTCGTGTGGATTTTCTGTGTGCCAGTACCTACTGTTCTGTAAATTTACACACCCGGATAGATAGAACCATAATTCATCGGACATTATGTATTGCAACAGGTCCAATAGGCCGTTTGAAATCATATGCAGTAACCAATTGCAATATGCCACACGCTTCTCTCTATCCCCCTACTTTAACTCTTCACAGCTGACACTCGATACAACTTCAGGCGAAGAAATTTCAGTACACAGCATCATGTTGCTCTGCTAACTGTACATACTGGAATAATCTTTGTGTTGATTTCCCTGGATTTCTGTAACAACAGAGAGTGTCCGAACACATGGTTGTGTATTTTTTTTGGGGGGGGGGATTGGTCACGGATCACTTGCTATGAAACTTCTGCACCAAATCATGTATAATGCTATTTACTGAGACAGGAAAGTCCAGAAATTGATCGACAAAAGAGTCCTGTGTTCCTTTGAATGTGCCTGTGAGCACATAATCCTCCACTATCACAATTATTTGTTGAATCGAATACAGCATGTCGTACACTCCCTCATAACACTTCTGCCCTCAGCAAAGAGTAACACTCAATTGGCGGGTAAAAGATACGATAAGCGTAGTGTTGTCACATGACATGGCGTGCAAGACACATGATGAGGCCAAGGGCCTCCAGACAGCCAGGTGCATCGTGGCAATACAATGATGATAGAAACGACTAATATCAGCAAGTGGGAGGTGGTTGGGTTTTTTTGTGGCCCACCCTGTACTAGTTTATGAAATTTCTTAGTATTTATATATTTATCTACATTTGTTGAGACACTGTAAAATTTGAGTGATTTGATACTGAGCTAACTCAGAAAGATTGATACGTTTAATATAAAAAAGTTAAATTTGAGCTGTCACCCCCATTTGTCAACTGTCAAGTTGATTTAAGGGGAGATGGTCACCAAGATGACACATCAAGTACATTTTGATGCTGATTATTGAAACGTGTGAAAGTCATTACAAAGTTACTCTACTTCGGAGACTACTCATTTAGACCACAAATACAAAATACGAGTTAGTCACACAGGAAGTCACAAGGTACCACATGCTTGTAACCCGCCAGGACCGGGTGGGATGCAACCGACCTTAAAAAACCATTTCCATATCTTGGTTCTTAGCTCACACGTATCAGATATGCCAGTCATATTTCAGAGGCATCGAGAGAGTCCCTGCTCTCGCAACTTCCCATCTTGAAGGAGTTAGCTTCTCCTCAATTGCTTTGTCCTCTAATTAATCAGCATATCAAAACTTATTTAGTCTTGTCTATTCTGGTTTGCCAGTGATGAGGAGATTGGGGTTTGAATCTTGACCAGGTGTAATTTTCTTAAAATGAAATAAGACTCATATAGTTCACACTTTTGGTATTAAAGCGTACTTGATAATATCTTGTAATAAGCTATTTATGTTCTGAAACCTTACAGAGATACCTTTCTCTATAAGGAAAACCTCTTTTGCTTTATGAGGTAATTGTATTATATTTGTAAGAAGGTATAGGGAAGGTGGATAGAAACATATAAAAGGGATGAACACAATATGACTTTTACAATGAAAAGAGAACACAGTTCACACTTTAAGTTGCTGCCATTGGACAAGGCGGTAATGGTTGCCTCTTAAAGAAAACAGATTGTCACCACCCAATCCCCCGACCTAGGTTTCATTCTATCGGAACTCATCAGGAAGGAGCGTGTGAAACCTTTTCTCCCCCCCCCTTTTTTTTTCTGGTTCCCTCTTTTAGGAAGTTGCGTTGCGCATTTCACACTCCTCCCTGATGAGTTCCGATAGAATGAAACCTAGGTCGGGGGATTGGATGGTGACGATCAATTTTCTTCAAGAGGCAGCCATTGCCTCTTTGTCCAGTGGCAGCAATGTAAAGTGTGAACTGATTTCTTTTCATTGTAAAAGACATATTGTGTTCGTCCCTTTTATGTGTTTCTATCCAACTTTCCTATAAATTCTTCCAAATATAATAGAGATACCTTTCTATAACTTTTTTTTTATCCAAGCCTCATTCTCTCTTTATGTAATAAAAAATCAGTTTAATCAATTGCTCGCCATCTGCTGCACAATAGCCTATCACCCATTTTGTTGGGTTCTTCTCCCTCAATCTCAAACTTCATCAGCACAAAATATATTCCAACAAGTAGAGAGAAGAGTAAACAATTAGTTACTCATAGCTCGAAATATAAGTATTCACAAAGCCATATTATTCAGCCTACTAGTGTAGATTGGATGGGTTGCAAATTGTAAGACAGAGCACAGAAAAAGACCCTTATTTTTATTAATTTATTTGGGGTATTTAACGTGCACTTTCTGAACTGAGTGATTATATCGGCACATGACTAATATACTAACTTGGCTTTAGAACAGACACAACATCCAGCCACTGACTATTAATTCATTACTATGAAAGGGGAAACCCACATCTCACCAATGATACATTTTTCTGCCATGTTGGGAATTGAACCTGAGACTCTTAACTAAGTAGATAGACATGATTATCGATTGAGCTAAGGTATTGGACTAGGAAACGACTAATATTAAAACTCTGAAGCACTACACTTCTAATCTTTTGTTTTGAAACTAGACTTATCTTTACTTTTGAAACTAGGTTAATGCCCCAAATTGAATCAGCAATTGAAAAATTACAATTTTCTTCCATCATTATAAAGTGGTTAAAATTCCTTAGTGATAAACAATTTAACACTTTTGTGATGTGCTTTGCCACCATTTTATTACATATTTTAAAATGAAACCAGTTATGATCACCTGTCACATATATGTTCTTTAACACATATTTTTAAGAGTTTTTTAAACCACATTAGAAATGTGTGGGCTTCTTCAAATATTTTAACAAAGTGATTGATTTAATCCCAACAGCCTCACCAGAAACGTGTTGTTTTCCCTCAGCTTATTAGGTGAGTAATATAGACTGCGAGAAGCGTGTGGTCTTCTTTAAATTTCTTTTGGGAGTGAGTGCTGCAAGGTACGACACTTGTATGTGTTGGTTCCCCCTTCCAAATTTTCCTTTGTCCTATCTTCAAATATTGCAGACATCCATTCAACCAACCAGAGATTAGAAAATAATCACATGACTTACAGGCAAATTGAACCACACAAAGGAGCTCCCAAAAGTTAGTGATTAATCAATTTGGACCAATTATTTCAATGTACACTGCAAAGCGTGGGAAGACGAGGTCAGCCAGGAAGTTATCTTGTAGACTGGCTGGCTTTGAGAGTAAACTAACCAATACTTGGGACTTCCTGCCCTATCAGCTCTACACTAATGAAATTTACTCTATTATAAAATATATATTAATTTAGAATAACTAAAGTGTGGGAAAGTTACTAACATTACACTTAACACTAAAATTATTCCTTTTATTGTCAAGTCAACACTTGGATTACTAACATTTGGGGCACCTTAAACTATGTATTCTCTTTGAGTCCCCAACCAGGAAAGGAAAATGCTCTCATGATATTGACCCACCTTGAGCGATATCTCCAAGACCCTGGGATCAGGAGGGTCCATGACCCTCTGTAGGAAGGGCTCTGCTTGTCCCAGCTGCAGGATCTTGAGCTGCAATATGACCTCTTCCAGACGACTGCGTAGCATCTCTGGGAGAGGGTAGTTTTCCAAGGTCATCTCTCGTGCTCGTGTGTACAGGTGGTAGCACACACCTGGCTGCACTCTTCAGAGTTAACATAGGAAAATACCGTTATAATCAAGGATTGTCTTTCATTCTAGCATTTTTAAAACTAAAACACCTCCATTTTTTTATACACTGGATTTTTTTTTTAGATTTTAAATACATCCACGGGATTTTATTTAGAATATGAATCAAAGAAAGCATATTAGCCATGAGAAATTATTCAATATTAAGAAAATGTCAATTCACATTCAACTAGGATTAAAAAAAAGGTTTGAACTCTGGTTTTAAGCGTTTGTCCAGGAATTAAGTTAGGATAAGCTGCCAATAGACAACACAATTGCATTAAAAAACGTGCTAGTAAAAACCATTTACAATGTTCAAAATTGATGGCTGCTCACATTCTTCGAGGGAGTTATGGATTAAAGCCTTTCATCTTTAAAACAATTAAAAGGCTAACCTTCCAGCCCTTCCCTTCCTCTGTCGAGCATTGGCCAAGCTCACCCACTCTGACTTAAGGGTGGCGATGTTGTTCTCCACATCAAAGTTTTTCATCTTGATCTTACCGCAGTCCACTACATACACGACATCGTCGATGGTGATTGAAGTCTCCGCTATGTTAGTGGCCAGGATAATTTTCCTCACCCTGATAACAGTAAATTGATTAAATAGTTTAGAATGAGATATTTTAATCCTCATATCTCTCGAATACTTAAGGATATTCAAGACTCCCTTTTTATATTTTTCAAATTTTGAATTCGAATTTATTAGTGATGGGTGAAATACAGTTTTTAAATTCAAAGTGAGGTCGAATTGAATAATATAAAATATTGCCAATATTTCCATAGTCATGAACAAAGTGGTAGGAAAACTCAAGAAGGAAAGAATGAAAGTCATGATGTTTGCTTATGACTTGTTGGTGTGAGGGGGAGAAGGAAGAGGAAGTGCAGGAACAACTACAAGAATGGAATAAGGAAGTGAAAGAGTGTGGAATGAAATTTAGCATGGCAAAGTGTGAAGTGATGGTAATGACAAGAGGATAAGGTCTAATAAAGCTATAAGGTTGGGTGTAGTAGAGCTGAGAAAAGTACAGACAGGACGTAAAATATCTTGGAAGCGTAATTGAGGAGAAAGGTGGAAGTATAGAGGATTTAATGAGAATAGGACAGCAGGGAGAGTATAGAACAAACGTAACAATTAGACCTCAGGCCATTAATCAACCACTTACCCATTTTGTTTAAGCATCCCAAATCTCGGTAAAATGATGAACATAAGGTAAAATACATCAAATAGTTAAGTGTGAAATTACTGGTCTGGGTTCTGGTTGTTAAGTTTGTCCTGGGGCTACACCACCAATGTGCAGCAAGAGCTATTAAACAAATTCCAATTCAAAATGTATTTTTATTTTAATCTTCGATTCGATATATTTTCAAAGCCTCAAATAATTTAGAATCCTTAAAATTTTAAGATTTACTTTACACCCATTAATGTTTCCCGCCTGTGGTTCGAGTCAGTTTTTTATAGTCAAGCCTTTTTTTTTTCCACTACCGACTTACTTGGCCTGTCGTAGCGTCATATGCTTTATAATCTAACTTAAGACTAACACAGGCACAACACTCAACCCCCGACCGTTAATTCATCCTCTGAAAGGGTAAGCCCACAATTCACCAATGATACCGTGAATCGAGGGTTCGAAGATTCAAGGGTCCAATTCTAAAAATTATATATCACATTTTAAACAAGTGTAATAATGAAAACTAAATCTAGATAAACAAGAGTAAATTAAAACATTAATAAATAGAATACTTACCATGAGGAGGTCGATCAAAGACAGACTTCTGAGTGGTTGTAGGCATCATAGAATGGAGTGGTATCACTATATAGCGAGCTATGGGGGATTTAAACAATACATTTACATCATTAATGGACATTCACACTAACATTAGACATCAATTTATGCCGTTTTATATGAACTTAAGTTTATGCATAATTTTATAAATAGAATACGGTGGAGGATAGGGTAATATGGTGCACACTTTACAGGGTCGTAAATTGAAGAAACTTTATTGCTATCGATTAATTCCTTAACCTATGTTAAGTTTTATTTGAGCTCTTTGAGGAAGGCTTGTGAAATCCATAACACAACTTGAAAAAAGTGGTAGAGAAACGAAAAGAAATGAGTACAGTAGTCTCTCGGAAACTCAACACTCAATAACTCGACGCGCATGTGCACACAGTTGTTAGCACCAGTCATCACAATCCAAGGTCATTCAACTGTATGACCTCTCTGTTTGTATAACTCGAGTGGAACAGTCGTGCTGTGGTGTTTTTTACAAGTGCTGTTTTTGTTAGTTTTCCAATCCAGTAACGTGTTATTCGAATCAATACAATATTACATGTACAACACTATACTGCATTTATATATATACACCATTATATTAACATGCAATATACTGTACTGTACCTATAATATTAATCCTTGTTTAGTAATCATGACATATTAAACATGCATCTTATGCAAGTTCATTCGTAAAACTCAACATTTAATTAACCCAATACCATTTCAGTCCATATTAGGTCAAGTTTCCGAGACTCTATTGTACCTAGTTCCATGGGTAATGCAATGTACCTTAGAGGGAAAAGAGATTTTATCTAAAGTGCTATTATTATTATTATTAGCACCGCGTCTTACTACCCATTCGGGTTATACGCACTTACGCAATGTGAAATGGTAGGGTGATTGTGAGATGAAATGGAGGACCTACAGTTTAACGTGGAATCCGAACCACGGTGGAGGTCTGGCATTCCTCACCTTCACAAGTTGTGATTAATACACGTCTTGTCAGAGGTGAAGGAAGGGTTTGGCAATCAGATAAATCTGTGCCGGGACCTGGGATTGAACCCCGGACCTCAGCACAGAAGTCTGAAACCTTACCCCTAGACCACCAGGTCACCCTAAAGTGCTATTAATATTTTATATGTTATCACCGTAGAAATAATAAATATTAAAAATGGATTGTTTGATCAGAATAAATAAATATTCTACAAATCCAAAACTTAATTCTAGTTTATCAATTATTTCTGTATAGTCAATAAAGTGACAGGGAAAATCTGCATCAAGGCGGTACTTACACGAAGGATACCTTCCGCAGTCTGTGATAATACTGTGAAGGGAAGAGATGTCTGCCCAGCCAGGAAGAAACACCAAAATGGCGCCATATTCTTTGGTCGAGCAAATGTGATGAAGAAGAGCTTCCACGAGCTCCAGACAAATATCTTCGGAGTTGGGATTCTTCAAAACTCCAGGACCCTACTTGAATACTTCTTTTGCGACTGTAAATGTCTACAAAACATAAAAGCACAAAAATATATATTATAATATAATTTAATATATAAAATTAGTTTTAATTTTTCATATTACAATTTCAAACTAAACTCTACGTTGCTACTGGAGAAATATTTGATTTATTTTGGCCAAAAAAAATATATTCTATAAAAACTGTAAAAATACTTGTGCTCCCTTCTGCTGCACCTTAATGCAAGCCATAAGTACATATATATATAAGGAAAATTTAATTTATTAAAATGACTGATAATATAAATTTGTTTCATCACATTATTTTTATCCTCTACACTTAGTACTTTTCTTTTATTTACAGCTTTATCCATTCCATCTGCTTTAAAAGCCTATTTGTAGGTGAATCTATTCATACATTTTCTGAGGCAATGGGAGGTTAAAAGACTAAAGGTCCCATGTTATTGTTTAAAATGTCAATTACAAAGAAGGTAAGATAAAGTTTCCATGTCCACTCCCCTTTGCCAAACTTTCCCCTTCCCAGCCCACAACAAGTGGCCTCCTAATAACCCAATAATTGAGGTTTTCCATTCTCTTCCCTCCCTGTTTTATTTTATTTTAGGAGGTGACCAATTAGGGCAATTATCACGTCTGCCAGAACAACTTCTTTCTTACCCTTTTCCTCTCCAACATTAATTTTTCTCTGTTTATGCAAATAAGTGGGATGATGTAAGTGTAAAAGATATGTTTATACAATATATGGAGGCCTGGAAACCATGATTGTTTACCACTCAATATTAAATATTATAGCTATGACTAAGGGTGATATAACCTAGTTTGACTGTAGATAAGTTTTTCAATTTTTAAATATTAATATATTTTAGAAATCTTAAAAAGGGGGGTTTTCCCAACATAATTATAGGACAAACCTAGCAAACCAGACCCCAGAAAATTAATTTACCACTTAAATGAACATAAATTCACATTAAAACAAAGTTGTTTACAAATTTAAAGTTTGTTTTACGCAAGAACTTTTTAACACTGAAAGTAACAACGAAATTATCAGGATTATTTCAATTATCTTTCTTAAGTAAACTAAACTCTAGGATAACTTAAAAGCGACTATTTACCTAACGTAGGGTTCAATAAAATCCTTGAATTCATCTACTTTCCTCAGCTTTGATTTGTTTTGTGGCATATGTTTCTTCCATCCTTGCTCTTGTCTAGGTGGTTTGAATGCTGTAAAACTAAATACCAATAAAACACAATTAGTCCAGTGAGTTGCCAACTTGCTAAGTTATAATTGTTGCTTTATATTAAAACAAAAAAGGACTTAGAAGACTGGAGAAGAGTTGTACTAAACGAAAATACCCAATTAACTGCCAATGATTTTCAATTTCAACAAAATGATCAAACATGCTTTAATTGGCCAAATATCCACCAGCCATGCAACTTTAATTGATAATGGTTTTCCCCCCATGAAAAAAGTTTTTTGAAATCATTAAAAAAGAGATGTGAAATGCTTTAAGTTGACTTGGTTGTGGTGACACTTTAAGGTACAAACACAACTTAAATACCAAGTACCTATGACATAACTAAAGACCAGTTTTTATGTAATTACATACTTTAATCCTGGCAGTTATAAATATGAAAAGCAAAATGACAGCAGATTAGGTTGTTTGGGACTGTATTTTCAGTTTTGATGTATTTTTACATATTTTAATGAATTCTACATATTTTGATGATATTACAAAAAATTATATATATTGGTGTTTTTTTTATTGTGGTATTATTTATTTGTCTTTCTTGGTGAGAATACTTTTCAACCTCGGACAAAAAAACAAAAACAAAAAAAGAATTATAAGAAACTGACTTTAAATATCTGGAATGGTCTGATGTTTACTTGTTTTCAAAGACCTGACAACAGTGTGGATTTTATTCAAAGTCTGAAGTGTTTGTTGATTTTTAAAATCAGTTATATAATGCCATTTATTTGAAGTCTTTAACTAATGGGAAAATTTAAGTGGTGCAAAACAAACTAATCATGCAATATAACTCGTTCAGAAAGTAAATGTAAATGTGTATA
Source organism: Timema podura (assembly GCA_033556935.1). Classification (NCBI taxonomy): domain Eukaryota; kingdom Metazoa; phylum Arthropoda; class Insecta; order Phasmatodea; family Timematidae; genus Timema; species Timema podura. The sequence goes on from JAVRXN010000003.1 coordinate 467,487, forward strand.
TTTAGAAAATGGTTTTTTTCCATTAGATCTACAGCCTTCAGAGATTTGCAGCCTTAAATTTAATGATGTTTAAGTAATAAGGTGTATGTTTGTATTATTTACGTGGGGGAAAGAATATTTATTCAATGTAACATATTTTATACATATTTTAACTGATTTTGCTCGATACAATACATACATATTTTGCAGTTTACTACTAATTGAAAATCTGGGCTCTAATTATAACAATATATATGAAAGTATGTACAGGAAAATGGGATAGGAACAAATAAAAGGAACAAACGTTTTATATGGTTTTTACAACAAAAAAGACACACAATTGCATTGCTGCTGCTAGACAAAGAGGTAATGGCTGCCTCCCGAAAATATTGATTGTCCCTACCTACCCAAAGAAAACAACTGAGAATTACTTGGTTAAATGAAGAACGTCTTCCAGGTAAAACTCCTCTACAGGATAGGTGAATCCAGGAATATTGATGCTGGGACAGTTGTCATAGTATTTTGAGAACTGTTCTGCATTCAACGTCGCGCTCATCAAAATAACCTTCAAATTCGGCCTCTGAAAAGGATCAAAAATAAATCTTGTAAAATCTTGATAAGACATGGTAAGATGGTCAAAAACTTTTAAAGTATTTCTAAAATATTAAAATAATATGAATAGCATTTTTCATTTATGTTTTATTTTAAATTATCAGTTTGTTTATGTCCACTTTTTAATCACAAAATTTTATAAGCGCACCACTAACAAACTTAATAAAGGATAATACCCATATCTGTGGTCATTGGGACTAGATATCAAACTCGTCTAGTCTGGTTCACGGTCGTGCGGAGGTTAGGGTTTGAATCCCAATCGGGTGTAGGCCTACCGGGGACGGTTTTTAATCAATGATTTCCCTGTCTTTCTTCATGCATCTGTGAGAACATTTCCTCTAAATTCTATCTTGCTCATCCCCACCTCCTTGGTGTGATCGGGGGGGGGGGGGGCAGAAACAACATAGAATGACAACACAACACTAAACAATGTGCTTGCATGAACCAAATCACAGCTACTGGTGGACAAGGAACCGACCTTGGGGATGATATCCTTTAGGATGGGATTACAAAGTCACTGGTGACGTCTCGCTCATGGATCTCATCCAGGACCAAGTGGGAAACCTCTCTAAGTGCCGGGTCCGAGCGCATCCACTGCAAAAGGATCCCTGTGGTGCAGAACAGGATTGACCCTTTCTTGCGACAAATCTTCCTAATGAATGAATAGTGTGAAATAAGGAATGGGTTCAGTGAATCCTTGAAGTCCTCGAATAATGGACGACTTTTGAGATTCGAGGATTCAAAAAATATATTAACTTCCAATTTATTCTTCTAATTTTGACTAAGCATTTATTTTAAGATCTTTGGAGGTTAGTCCATTAAAGGACAAACTTGATCAATTTTCTGAACATTAAGTTTCCACTTAAATAAATGTTTGAGTATTTTGAGAAATGCAATATAGCAAAAATTGTACTAGTTGTTTTATGTATATAAACTTAAAAATTAATTATATATATAAAAAAAAAAATTGAAGATATTTTTTCAATTATGATTTGAGTTTTTAGGTAAAATGAAGATTCAAATTTTGGATTTGAATAATTAGAAAATGTAGTCTTTCTTTATAATTAAAGTAACAATACAAACAAGCATAAAAAATAAATCTACAGTCACTTATTAAAAAACACAAAATAACCTCAACAACTTATCAAAGTAACAAGCGGCAGGTAATAAGGATGTTATTTAAAATTTAATTCCGACAAGGAAGCCCAGGAGTTTAATTCAATCTGCATAATTGAAGGTGGTTTTCAGTATTCACATCACCTATACTATCTACAGGTAAGCGCTGTTTCCCTACAACTGTGTGTAGATGAGAACAAACTTTTGTAATAGTACTCACAAATAATGTAATGTACATCATCATTACTGGGCCACTCAAATATACGACGCAACTTACGCCTCAAGCCGTATCTGGTACCCGGTGCTGTCGGCACCGCACACCTCATCCCTCTCGGAGGCAACCCTCTCGGCAACTGAGGTGGCGCTGATCCGGCGGGGCTGAGTGCACACCACGTGGCAAGTTGAGCCTTCTCCTCGAAGAATGTAGTCGTCCAGGATAAACTGAGCCACTTGGGTTGTCTTGCCACAGCCTATCCCAAGGAGGAAAACAAAACTGAGGTATGAAATATGTAATCGATGACAGGAGTGAATTAAACCTATATAATGTTACTAAGAAACTCATACATGACATAAGTAAAGATTTACACTGTTAAGTGCATATCAACACAATCACCAGTCATAATTATACCACCCTGAGTAGTTGCCAAGGTCTGCATATGCCTGAATTATGTCCTCTTTCTCACCTGTTTCTCCACTGATGAGAATGACCTGGTTCTCTCTGACCATCTGTAAGATATCATGTCGCATCTGGAACGAAGGTAATTTCTTACGGAACTCTAGCATTTGGTTGTAGCGGGCGCTGTTTTCCTGTTTTGCTAGCAGTCTTTCTTTCAAACTCTCATCCAGTTTACTGTCTTTGGCTAGGACTGATGTCATGACGAGGGAATTATCCATCTTGGACCCTATACTTCCTGTAAAAACAAATTAATCAACTTAAATTATCTTTCAGCTTCAATTTTAACACTGGACATATTTGGTTTACCATAGAATATTTTCTTTTTGATTGATTTATTAAAATAGTCAAATACTTTAGTTTACATTTGAATGCTGCTCTACCGTGCCAGTGGTCATGCAGTTCAAGGCATCAGGATTGCAATAGATTCAAATTCTAATGATAAAGAGGTCGAGGTTTGAATATTGGGAGAGTATATATAAAGTGATGTTGCACATTTTATTTGTCAACGTGGTTTTCTCATCCATTCTCCACGCTGATGCAGGTGGAGTTCCTTGTCACTACCCTATAGATTAAGCCATTATAGGGTGCTCACTTAAACTCTTTGTTTTACTTTACATCTACTTCTGTTTCCAGCCTGTGGCCTGAGTCAATTTTTTACTAAAGTCATATATTTTCACCACTGGCTTGATGGCTTGTCATAGCTTCATATACCTTATAATCCAACTTATGACTAAGACAGGCACAACATCCAGTTCCCGGCCGTTAATTCATCACTGTGAAAGGGTAAACCCACATTTCACCAATGATAAATTTTTCGGACATGTTGTGAATCGAACCAGGCACTCTTTGCTCAATAAACAGACATGCTGCCAACTAAGGTAAGGTGTCAGGTAGGTCACTAAAACTCTAGAATAATATTTTCAGCAAAAGTTCAGGTTTTTCTGGCAAAAAAAAACAAACTTTTTTAATATAGATGTGAGACTTTGAACAAATGATTCTGAATAATATTTTTTTTGTAAAATGTGTGCTGAAAGGCAGCCAAATTTTATTTCTTGAGCAAGTATTATTAATAAGTAATTCTAAAAAATGGCTAGGCTAGTAGATTATTGGAGCCTTACACAAATGATTATCCTACAATTTAAATTATGTTTTAAAACACTTTAAATTACTTCAAGAAGGGTCTTTGTTTAGAAAAAAAAATCCTAGCCATCACCTGCTGTAAGACTTTGCCACAAGCCACCACAGAGAGAACTCCTCCATCCCCTCAAAAAATAGTTTGGATACAGCCATGGAATTAATCTAAAACACTTATCACTCTTTATTAAGGTATCAAAAAGTCATTACTCTACTAAGTGAGAGTGAGAGTGGAAAACCATTCAGGAAAAACCACCCTCAATACACGTGACTGGGATCGAACCCTCAATCTCCAGGTCTTCTGCCGTCTATCTATAAGATAGGCACCTTAGAGCATGAGGACTTCAGGCTTGTAATACATGCAGAAGTTAAAAAAACAAAACCGATTTAGAGCCTTGCTTTTACCTTATTAAATAATTTGTAAAATTTAGGCTGTCTATATTTATTTGATTTGAAGTTATCTGCACTGGTTTTTTTTCCTAAGCTCCGCGTCTGACTACCCATTTGGGTTAGATGCTTAGGCTATGTACTAATTAAACTAATTGGTTAGGGATGATTAAGGTTGAATTTAGTTAAAGTGAATCCACATTTGAGTGGAGTGTGGGAAACCATTTAGGAAAAAAAATCACCCTCAGTAAACCCGATATGGATCATTAGTCTTGTCCATTGAAAGAGTAGTGCCTTAGACCATATGGCCACCGAAGTGTGTTATCTGCACTTTTCACCCAGTCTAAAGTGTGTCAAGATCACACTTTATGTAAAAGTAAAAATAAACATTCAAGGTGCACTTCTGTCCATATAAAGTTTCCAATTTTAATGTTTTATTTTGGAGTTGCCAGCAATGGTGACCATGTGGTTTAAGAAATCAGGCTCGCAATATGTGTAAAAAGTCACACCCAAAGGGTTACCAAGTATGTATGTTAGTTTATTGTTTTCTGACCAGTAGTCAAACAGTTAACACATCAGTCTCACATGTGATTTAAAAATACACCCCGTGGGCAATCTTTCATATTACACCCTCACACATTTATCCTGCCATTTTTCCACTATCACTCTTGCTTGATACTCTTGCGCTGCTTCCTTACAAAATTCCTACCTAATTCAACTATTGAGATCACTAAGAAGTGATCCGTTACCCATTCAGCTCCCCACACAGCCCATGTAACCCTTACCAAACTTCTAAATATTCATCATACACCACAAGATCAATCACCGTTCTCGAATCGCCCCTTTGCCAGGCATACAAGTGAATATCTTTGTGACTAACCCATGTGTTCGACACAAATAAAACTTTTTCCAAACAAACTCACTAACTAACGCATCACCATTCTCATTAATCCTGTCATCACCATGCCTTTCTAACACTCACTCTGAATTCTTTCTTTCGATACCGACCCATCCATACCTATCTCCTAACAAGATAATGCTTTTAACCTGTTCACATGCATTCAAGATTTCATTGAGCTTGTTCCAAAACTCCGCCCTCACATTCTCGCCTCCACCCTCCAATGGAGCAATTCCAGTAACCAACATAATTCAACGAATGCCTATTTTCATACGTATCCATGGAAGTTTAAATGGCACCAGCTCATACCTTCTCACAAACAGCTTAGGATTAAACCTACTCCCTGACTAACACTTACCCATTCATCCATACCTGACCACAGTGCCAGGCTACCATCACTCGTCATCAAAACATATTTCTCTTGCTGCTTAGTTTCACATACACACCAAATATCAACTTTTCTTCCGATCATTTCCTCTAGCCCACACTCCTCTCACATTCCACATTCCAATCATCTGTATTCTCGCCAGCTTGTCAATAGATGGGCCCTTCAGTTTTAACCTTAGCTGCCCATCATAACTACGGTCATCTGAGGCTAATATTGTGCAGTTTCTTTTAGTAATTAGTTTAACATATTTATAATTTTAATTAGTTTTAGGAGACATGTTTATTTTACTTTCAAATTAATAAAAGGTAAAATATCTGAAATTCATCCCATCTTACCCAGTATCTGTGAAAGGTTGAGGGCCCCCTTTGTACTGAAAAGAATATCAAAGTTGCTTGAAAGAGCTTAGCAACTAAGAACTACTTTTTTTTTTTAACTAAAAGTCACCAAATAGGCTACTAACCACTCCCAAAGCTACAAAGCTTACATAATCAGCAATGATTAAAGACTATGAAAACACTAACCTGTAATATTCTGGAGGAACTTTCGCTTAAATTCACTTTCCCCAATGTGACTATATTTAATGGATGTTGTTTCCCAGTTTTCTGACGGATCAGGTACAGAGACACCAGACACATTTGGTTTACAATCTTCACTATCTTCCGTGACATCGTCCCAACTATCAGGCACTTTAGTTTTGTTACTTATTTCCCCTGAAAATTTGTCAAATCGCTCACTTTCTTTAGTTCCACTTTTTTTGACAAATTCCCCTTTTGGTCTAAGAGTATCAGTAAAAATGTTTGGTTTTGATATCTTCTTTTGTGCGCCACAAAGGTAGGGAGTTCTTATAGAACAAAGAAGATCTTCTATTTGTTGATGTCGCCTTGGATCTAAATTAACTGCAAGTCGCTGTGAAAAATTAGGATTTAATGTGCTTGTTTGAGCGCCAAAAGACACAAATAATACACATATATGGGTCAAGTTTACTTTACAAAAATAATCATAATCCTCATTTTATCAAATACTCTTAAATAAGTATCTTTAAAAGCATGGTATGACTCTGATTTTTAGTTAAGTGTTTAATTAATGGCCAAGGTCTGGCCATAAAGTTTGCCCTATAAATATTATATCACTCTAAAGAAACATAATTTGATATTTGATTTATATTTTTTTGAATAGTGAATCTGAAATGTTTTTGAGTTCTAAAGGTATGTGTTTCTCCTTAAGATACAAGACTTGAGAAATTGAATATTTGATGGATCCATTGCTAAATAAAACATTTGACAATGCTCACGAGAGCATTTGAATCAAATAATGAACAAAAAAGTGGCAATTCACCAAATATCTAACTATAGTCGGTCTACAGCCGGAAGTAGGTTGGATTTTCAAAATATTAACCAATGTGAAAGATGTATTATTATCTTACACTTTTTTTTACCTTACATATGAATTTTTTTAAATGTAAAATTATGTTGCTACTCACCAAATCAAATTTTTCTTCCTCTTTCTTTTTATTTTGCAGGGATTTTTGACGATACCACAATCCTAAAACCAATCAATGGTTTGATATCAAGTATTTTCATAAAATATGTTAAATACACCTTTCCTCTAAATTATACCTTCCTCATCCCTATCTCGTCAGTGTATATATGAGGATGGACCAAACAAGGTAAAGATGTAGAGCATGAGACAAAAAATAAACTGTTGGTGGGCACACGTTCTAAATAGTACAATTATATAGTCTGGTTTGACGTTGACATGGAGGTCAAGGTTCGAATCTCTCTCATTTATTAAGAGTGTTTTTATAGTGTTTTTCCTGAAATGTGATCCAGCTCTCCCCCACAAATGTGGGTACATTAGCTTTTTTTTTCTACGGTGTCTTAGTACCCATTTGAGTTGAATGCAATATATAAGCCTAAATAGATAGATAGTGAAACATGATAATAACAGTGTTGTTAAACATTTAGTTTTTTGACCATATCTAAAATTGATATTAAAATAGCCTTTTTTTTTACATCCATTACTGTTTCCCACCTGTGGCCTGGGTCAGTTCTTTATTCAAGCCATATAATTTTCACTACAGGCTTGATAAGCCTGTTATAGTTTCATGTGCCTTATAATCTAACTAAAGACTATAACAGACATAACATCCAGTACCTGGTTGTTAATTCATCAATGTGAAAGGGTAAACCCACATTTCACCAATGATATATTTTTCGGCCATGCCAGGGATCGAACCCGGTACCCTTAGCTCAATAAACAGACACGCTACCGTCTGAGCTAAGGTGTTGAACAATGAAATATCCCTAAATGGTGACAATTAAAAGAATGGTTTAGTGAAACATTTCATAGAAGTTATCTAATTTTTTGGAGCAACTCGGGAAGTAAGTTTATTAAGTTTGAAAAATATTATTATTACCAGTAGAGCATATGCAATGATTACATTAAAACTGGGATGAACAGAACTATGGCCTTCCTTTCTTTATTTTTATTAGTGGCTGGAAACTCATTTTTAGTTTAACTATAAATCACCCATACCTTGACTTCTTGTGCATAATGTGATGACTAAAAATTCATCTCAAGCAGGATTTAAGCTGGTTTCTTTTAGAAGCCAGCATTTTAAAATCAATGTTCTAGCTAAGTTAGTTGGCTGTAAAGTTTATGTTGTTATGTTGTTTATAAAGTATACATACAAATAACAATCAAACTTGGTTATAACAGCACAAATATTATGAGATCAGTGCTGTAATGAGCAAAAAGCCTTTTAATTTACACTGTATTCCCATGCAATTGCTCATTTTTATGACGAGTGTAATAAGCCCACACGGATATACTGAAAGGGGTGACTTTGTTTATATGTACACCTGCATCGGATTATTCTGCTGCAGGTTGTCATAGATGCTAGGTCACCCCTTTCATCTGGTCTAGTCCAAGAATTCCTCTCCAGTGTCTATTCTCTGGCCTTAATCTCCCAAACAACCGCCATAACTGTAAAATAAATTAGAAACGAACCTATCCGCCCAGAAACAAATCTAGTAACAAAAGAAAACCGTTTCTAGATTTGTAAAAAGGTAAAAATTATTTGTGAGTTAGAAAGTGATGTATGAAAGGTTGAAGTGTGTAAAAAGAAAAATTCTTCGTCTTCTTCAACAATATTAACATTGTGGAAGAATAAAGATGTACACATAATGGCACTGGAAAACAACATTTAAGCAAAACAAATAATTTAGAAAGTGCGAACTTTCAAACATCGAAGCATTACTTCAATGGTTCACTACACAAATAAGTGCTGGATTTTCCATAGACGTGAAGTTCAATCAGAAACATTTGCTAAGCAATTTGAGTTAATGAAAATATGGTTGGCTGAATCAATTTAAAAATCGACATAACATCGTTTATACAGAAATAACTGGAGAATCTTGATATGCAGATCCAATAATAATTGGCAAATAAATTGTTTGACATTTAGGGCATAAATCAGGAAATATTTCAACAATGAGTACATAATTTACTACACTAAAAAGAGACTTATGGTATAATTTGACACCAGAAAATACGTTTAAATTCAAAAGGGAAAAAAGTTTAGGTAAAAAAAAATAATCAAAGACTCACTTGATAGTGCTCATTTGAACAGATAGGATATTTATTTTTAAAAAACTGTTGATTTTAGGAAACTCGTTAATACCTTAGTGCTTCAAAAACATAAGGAAACTTACTATAGAACAAGAAATCTGGATGACTTGAATATTTTTCAACAGTAAAAGAGAACCAGTTATATTTGATTCTTAGGTGATAAATGTCCTGCGAATCCCCAAATATAAAATTCGTCTAACATTAAGTTAGTGTTTCTGCCTCCCAATGCGACATCAATTTTACAACCAATGGACATGGGTGTAATAAAAATTTGAAAGGATCTTATGATAAAGATGATGACTGTGGAAGTAAATAAAAATCAGAGCTAACAATCTCCCAGGCTCAAGTTTCAATTGTTTTAAGGGAAAATGTGAGAAATGTCAAAGTGAAGTCTTTAAAGCATTATATTCAATTTTAAAATTCATAAATAAACAAACTAGTTGAAAATGTGTTTATTATGAATCAGTAGGTCCTATTGTTTAAACTATGAAAAAATAAATTGTGTTTAATTTCAAGTGTATTGTGTCAATACAAATAATCTGAAGGTAATATGTAATTACAATTTTTTTCTCTCTAATATTACTTATGTTATTTTAATTTAGCTTCTTATCAAGTTAATTTGAGAATAAAAAAAATAAAAAAATTGGAGGTATATTTTATTCCTTACTGATTTAGTGACTAATGGTTGTAATGAAGAAATTTTGTGTGCCTCCTTGGTGCTCGCTATAACCAAGTTTAGCTGTAACACGGTAGTAAGTAAAATATATTTTCACCAACATTTAAATGTTCAAGCATGTTTTAATGCTTCTAAAATAGCTAGCAATTAGTGTGTAAGCCTTTTGTAGCCTACTAGCTTTTACCTATATCCTTTCCTTTGAGTCCTGGGGGGCGACCCCCCCGACCCCCCCTTCCTCTCCCTCGTCCCGTGAAACTGCTGCCAGCTTCAGTACCATCATAGCTGCCCCGGTTACCATAGCTTCCTGCAAGAAAATGTGTGTCAATACAGCTTATAAGTGACTCTTTCTTGCACTTATTTTTATCGAAGCTTTCTCCTTTCAACCTAGACTAACAAGGAATTTAAATCTTTCTATAAACTATTACTATACTTTCTTTAAGATCCTTCAAGCTCATCCCATATTACATTATATTGAAATTGTTTGTCCTCAAGCCTGGAAAATACTGATTGTAATAACTTAAGATTTCACTTTCCCCACTTTATTTTCTCGGATTAGATAGTTTAGGTCTAAGATATTGGGAAAAGTCGGGTTCTTGTTATCTTTTCTTTGTCGTATTACAACATAGGAGAGTGACCTGGTGGTTTAGGGGTAAGGTGTAGGAAAGCTGTGCTGGGGGTCCAGGGATCAATCCTAGGTCCCGGCACAGATTTATCTGATTGCCAAACCCTTCCTTCACCTCTAACAAGACGTGTATTAATCACAACTTGTGAATGTGTGGAATGCCAGGCCTCCACCGTGGTTCGGATTCCACGTTAAACTGTAGGTCCTCCATTTCATCTCACAACCACCCTACCATTGCACATTAGTGTAAGTGCGTACAACCCGAACGGGTAGTAAGATGTGGTGCTAATAATAATAATAAATGATAATGATAATGAATAATGATAATGAATAATGATAATAATAATGATAATGATAATGATAATTGATAATGATAATTGATAAATGATGATGATGATGATGATGATAATGATAATATAATATAATAATAATAATAATAATACAGCATAGGGCATACCAATTATTTTTATCATTAAAATACATAACAAGAATATAAACTTTCCAAGAGTAACAAAATGACTAGTATTGCTAAAAAATAGTTATATAATTTTATAAATGAAACAAAATATCAATTTTATCACGTGAAAACTTCCGACCATGCTGGTATTTAGTGTACTATCCCTTCGATGAAACTGGAAACCTCACAGCTTTTTATTTCAACATCATGAGAGAAATTTTAGAACACAATTTTTTATATTTAGGCATAAAGGCAAGTGAAAACATGTCCTTTTGAAGAGTTTTCAGGCGAGGACCACCCCAAATAGGCTAGTTTCCGAAAGAATTCAATTTTCAAAATTTTGTTGGTGGAAGACCACTTCAAATATTATCTTCTAGAAGTATCTAACCATCCTAAAAAATTAAGGTGAGGATCACTCTATAAAGCTTTGAGGGGCATACAAATTTTGAAAATTTCTAGGTGAGGAACACTTTAAATGGCTTATAATTCATGAAAGGATCTGATTTAAAAAAAAAATCAAGGTGAAGACTACTCATAGCTTATAGAGATCAAAAAATTGTTGAAGGAGAGTCACTCCAAATAGTTTATAAACACTCTCTGATTTTAAAAAATTGAAGAGGAGGACCATGGCTTAAAACATACATAAGATCAAATCCGCCCCGGGCTAAAGTCAACAGATTTTTCTTGAGTGGTAAAAATCTGTACCCCAACTTTCTTCACAGGGGAAGGAGAGTCGTCAGTCCCAATGTCTATTGTGGAATGTAAAAGAACCCTGAAAGGTATGTGAAAATACCTTACCCGGCAAAATTGGTAGGCCCTTTCGCTCTCACTCATAGAAATTCTGATGTGCTTATATTGTATTAGTATGTAATGGAATGTAAAACTCAAAATAAACAAAACAATAATTAATTTAGCACTGTGTCTTACTACCCACACGGGTTATACGCTTGAGTACTAATTACACTAATGGATTAGGAATTGGGAAGGTTAAATTTTAGAGGAAGTGAGCCCACATTTGCGTGGAAGAAGAGTGGAAAACCATTTAGGAAAAACCAACCCCAGTACACCCGACCGAGATTTGAACCTCGATCTCCCGTCCTCGGTGGTCTAGCTCAACACGACTGGCGCGTTATCCAACTACGCCACCGAGGCGGGTAACAAAACAATAATTTTACTCGTTAACTATGCAATAATTATGATTTAAGGTCTAATTCACAAAAGTAGCCTACTTGGATCAATGCTTTACAGGCAATATAATATGGCCAAGTGTTATTTCGTGACTTGGGTAAGGAGGCCTAGGCCTATATATGTCTTTAATTTCACAATAATAGGGCCTATAAGAATTACAAATCATCTTAAAATGTTACTAACTGATCCAGAGTATCCTTATTGTAGGGGCCTATGTATTAAAAGTGAAAAAAAAAACTTTGCTTTTGTTTGAAATATAGCCTACCAAAGAATAAAAATCTTTTAACCCTCTTAATACTTAGCACCACATCTTACTACCTGCTCAGGTTATAAGCTTAGATACTATTTACGCTAATTGGTTAGGAATCGGGAAGGTTGAACATAGAGGAAGTGAACCTGCATTTGCATGGAGGGAGAGTAGAAAACCATTTAAGAAAAACAACCTCCCAGTTCACCCGAGCGAGATTCGAACCTTGATCTCCATGTCCTCGGCAGTCTAGCTTAACATGAAACTTGTGAGTCAGCTAACTACGCCACCAAGGCAGGTTTTAACCTTCTTAAGCTGCGCAATATTGCCTAAGCTATTTCATGTTATCAATATTTCATGAATAACAATATGTTGTTGATGCATGGAAAACAAGAATTAAAGTTAGGATAGGATTGTTTATAATAAACATGTTTACTTTCGTTATTAACATTATTTTGGTTTTGTTTCTACTTTATTAACTATCTTATATTTTATAGCAATAGAAACCTAATTTTGTTGTGATTGAAAAGTTTATATTCTTGAGTGTAAAAATGATTTTTTTAATAAAATGCTATACAACAAAGAAAAAGTGTCAAGAATCAGACAGCCTTGGCGTAACATTCTCAAGATTTTTTGATAAGATTATTATTATTAGCACCGCGTCTTACTACCTGTTTAGGTTATACGCACTTACGCAAATGTGCAGTGGTAAGGTGATTGTGAGATGAAATGGAGGACCTACAGTTTAACGTGGAATCCGAACCACGGTGGAGGCATGGCATTCCTCACATTCACAAGTTGTGATTAATAAACGTCTTGTCATAGGTGAAGGAAGTGTTTGGAATTCAGATAAATCTGTGCCGGGACCGAGGATTGAACCCCGGACCCTCAGCACCGAAGTCCAACACCTTACCCCTAAACCACCAGGTCACCTTTTTGATAATACAATGAAAAAAAGGGTCCCACTCATAAATATTAAATTGACCTATGGGGCTACATTATAATTTACTAAAACCGAAAGACGGCATGAGATAAATTTAAGCGAGATTTTCCAGACTATAAAAAACTTATAGACCTATGTTGATTTAAGGGCTCCCCTTTCCCTAAAAAAACTAACCTTCATCACGAGAGCTATATTGCCGTTCAAAATCTCTCAGACTGTCATCTCGTCTGTTAAAACTATTGTAAAATCTGCCACCTCTTCCTCTTCTTGACATATTCAAAAACTTAAAAAATTTTGAGTTTAAATTTTAGAGAGTGTTGATAAATATCATTATATTTTTTATGAAAATAAGAAAGAATAATGTTTGTTTTAATTACTCAATTTAATAATATTTTAAATCCCTATTACACTCCCACCACTCGAGAAGACAACATAGCACAGATCATATTACTCTAGATAGCTTAACTTAAAAGACTTTTAAAACTTTTCATTTGCGTAGTTTACTTGCAACAGGAGCTAGCGCTATGATACCTCTATATTGTTGCCATGAACATTTGACGTTTAATATAATAAGAGCTGTTTTAGACAAAAACTACAGTATTAAAAATCCTCCACGTGGCCGAGATAAATAAATATCATTATATTTAAAATCTAGTAATAAATGTGATGAATCATAAAAACAAATAACATGTATAAGAGAAATGTGAATTTTATACAAAAAAAGTTTGTGTTTGAATTGATATGTATATTATATTGATAGAAATTTACACGAGCCAAGGCTTTTTATAAAGACAATCCAATTTAGTCAGTGTGGGTACACAAATTTAAAAATGTCTTCTAATAATTATAGTATTCTATAGTAGGTTTATAATTTAGCCAGGCTCAATGCGTGTGTACAAAAAGTGTAGTACAGTTTAGTTTCAGAGATGATATAAAAATTCAGGTAAATAAAACATAAAGGGAAAAACAATCCAAATAATCAAGAAAGATTAGATACAATCGACAGCAAGCGGGTGCCTTTAAAATAACAATACTATATTAACATTTAAGTTTCGTAAAAAGTGGTTTAGAACTTTAAAAACATTCACATTACAAATTCCTAAGTGGTTTTTAAAGATTAAGATTATCTTATAATTATTAAAAGCGTTGCTTTTACTTGGGTTATAGGCACTGCATTTAGAATTTGATTACACTAGTGAATATTCATGAGACACCTGTGTGGCAACATTTTGAAACTTTTAGATGCTACAGCTGAAATCAAATCAATGTCCAGTATCGACATAGCTATGGACAAAATAATAATCAAATATTGTTTTCAAAAGGTTAATACTGGGCATTATTCAGATAAATCCTTCAATAAGAGATTAGGCTTATTTAAAGCAAGTCATGTAACCAAATTAACTGAAATAGTAAAATCGAAAGTTGTAAGACAGACGTGTATTAGTTTAACAATCTTACAATGTTAAACGTGTCTAATCTTTGTCCAACACAAAATAAACATTATAAAATGCGTACATAAATATAGGTGTATGACTAATGGGTACCCAAAATTAAGAATGTATACAAAAGCAGATATTCAATCTTATTTTATAAGCTACTGGTGTGAAGAATGTTGTTGTTTCTTCGTCTGATAATGTCCTTTAAATTGGGAGTGATTGTAGACGGCTGAATTCGCACATCGAGTGCGATGCCCAGTTTGCAACAATATTTAGATTTAGTTGCCACATACCTTAATAATCCAGCCAGATAAGTTGTGGAAACAAGAAGTTTAAGTATTGCGGATTTAGACACTTGTGGACATTCTTGAAAAAGACTGCACCAGAATTCAACTATAGAAAATTCACTTAATTTCTTTTTAAAGCCAGTATTAGATGTAATAACTATCAAATACGCGTAATTTTGCACAGACATTCCATCCGGTTTCCCTAAAGCAATATGGATTTCAGATCCCAGACAACGTCATCAGTAAAAGAAGGGAAGCATTTTTGAAATGCTTATTGCAGACCACTTAAATATTGGACGATGCTACCATACATAGTTTCTTTCAGGCTGGATTTTGTATCACGAAGTCATCTAAAGTAGGAAAGCATTCATACTGTCTTTTTTCTACACATCTCTTCCAAAATCCAAGTTTACTGTCAAACGACTCTATTCTGTCCCTTGTTGTAAATACCGACACATTCTTTACTAGAATTTTGACATGACATGTTAAGTTTATTAGGTTTTGTAAAAATGCCTGCTAAGTAAGCCGATTTATTTACCAAATAGGGAGAGAGATGAAATGGGCGATCAATAAAAAATAATTAATTTCCAAGCGAATTTCAAAAATTCTAAAAATAACTTTCCCCCTAGACATCCATCTTTTTTCTGTACTAAGCAGCAGCGTTGTGTTTGTGTTCTCTGCCCAATTTTTCACAAAATAATTTAAACACTCTGACATAAGTAGCCTTAATTTAATGGAGTTCACTATATTTACAACTTCAAATAACACAGTTTTTAGTTCTCTTTCTATCGTTTTGGTGATAATCGTTGACAAAGGAGCACAATATAATGACTATTCAAACAAGATTGCACCTACTCTCCGATACGCATTTTTTCCTGTCAATGATCTGTGAACGCATCAACAAACTTTTACCAACTGATTTTATGTTATATCATGTCACTATTTATGACTTTAAAGATATCTTCTCCAGTCATACGACTTTCAAAAGATTTACAGAGAAACAAATATTCTTAGATTTTACTCTGGCTCCAGCAACGCACAAATAAAAGCAATACTGCTAGCCCTGACACGTCTGTTGATTCTTCAAGTTGCAACGAATATGCAAAGCTACAGTCAAGTCGCGAAACCAATTTTTTTTATATCTGTTGACAGATCTTGAGTGCAACATTTAAAAGTATTAGTACAGTGGATAACTGAATTATTTCAAGTTTTTTTTTTCTTGTCAGGCACACAAGCTGCCATTTCAATCGCACAAGGCTTGATTGGGGTTTCAGCAATTGTATGAGCTTCTCCTGTAAGTACAATGTGGTAGCTCACTATGTCCTCGGTAGCACTTTCATTGTCAGTTTTTCAACTTTTCACCATACGACTCTGACAGTTTGTTAATGCCCCAAGTTTACGCTTGGAATAAACTACATATTTGTCCTTATATTCAGGGTAATTAGTATAATTATAGTTGCAAAGTTTGGCAGGTATCATATAACGGTTTGATAATAATAATTTTTGCTGCTCAAGACGCATAGCGCATAAGGGGCAGTTTTATCACATGTATACGTAAAACCTAGAGACAAATAGGATTAATTGTAGCCTACTTCCGTTTTTTACTACTTTTTGTAGTTCTAGAATTGTCGATACTGGATAGGTCACAAAACATTGATATTCACTTATACTTAACACGGTGGTTACACTTGTACTTGCTGGGGTAGTACTTAATTGTTTACTTAAATATCTCTTTTTAGCCACTGATCCATGACAAATAATCATGAATAGATTAATTGATTGACCATAATATATATAACACAAGCACACGGTACCTAACAAATGTGACTAGTACTGTGTTGAGCACAAGTGAGAAAGAGAACAAATGAGCACGTCACCAAACTGCAATATGTATTGATAGACGATGCTATCAACATAACTGCCAGTCCTGATAGCAGGTGTCCAGCGAGGGTTGTTAGTCGTGATAAATCTATATTTATGTGAAAACAAATAGGGGAAAATGAGGGAGGGATAGAACCATTTCGCCAAAACAACTGATAAGTATGATTTTGAGCCTAATGAGAAGGCCAGAAATTGGCAAGAAAATATTATACTAAACAATGTAAGCTACGGTGGTTCAAGTGGACAATAAAGATAATATAATTAACAGGGGTTTCTTATTTAGATATTCTAACGATCATATTAAATAAATATACAATTCATTAAAGATGTTTTGTTATTATTTTATTAAAATATTACTCCTTTTTTTATTTTAAAATTAATTCAAAGTAGTTATTGTAGAAATGATCCGCAGATCTCCTGGGTACTGTTCACGAATTTCTTTGGATCTGCGGAGCACAGTTTGTGAACCAGTGAAATTAGCATATACTAAATTATTATTTTACATTAACATTTTTAGAATACATTGCATTTTAAATCATCCAAAATTGACCTATACCTTAATTTTCAAAGTGCCAACAAAATCTAGGTTAAGCTAGGAATAGTTACATTTTAGACTTGTATATTTTATTCTACTGTGCCACCATTGAATAATAGAGCTAAAATTATTATATTATTTTGTGTGAAAAAGCAGTAACAAGATCATAATGCACAAAGTAGGGCTATGTCATGTACTACAAAGAAACAAGGCCTTATTGATGTGAAATTACAGATGTATTTATATTGTGTATCGTTTGGCCATACTACTGTAGACAAAGATTTACAAATCAGCAATAACAAAACCCGAAATAAAATAGTTATGTATAGGTTTGTCAAAAATACAAGATACAAAGATGAAATTTCAAAGTGTACTAGTGACTAGGATTCGTCCTTAAGAATCTACAAAGATTTAGGTTGGTATATGTCAAGTTTAGTTTATTTTACAAATATAGCCTAAAACTATTGAAATTGTTTGGTCTCTTGACACAGTTATAGGATTTACTCATTTTTGAGAATAAGTCGGAATAAATATTAAATATATAATATAATATAATATATTATTTTTGTTGCTTATTTGAACCCACTTGTTTCGTATTCCTTCACTTCTTTCCTATCAAGGAAAATGTTAAATGTTATGTATTTATTAGCATTTTTATATCAATTTGAACTTACCTCATTACCACTCTTATTTAATATTCTGACACTTTTTACTTGGTTCGTTGTATTGAAATCAACATATTTAAACAAAGTCTAAACAATTTTGAAACATCAAAAAGTGATGATTAACTAAATGTATAGCAATCACCTCACAGGGCCGCCCTTAGGAGTGTGCGAACGGTGCGGTCACACAGGGCCCCGCGCTTGCTGATGGGACAGAGGAAAAAACTAGTTGGGATAGCTTTCGTGCTTGTATAGTAGCCTCCCTGTTCAGGCGAATCATCAGAGAGTCATGTTCACATTTTATTTGTTTTGCTTCACCTAGCAAGTTTATTGTTCTGTAGAGAGGAAATTTGGCTGCAGATAATATAGGCAGTGGGGAAGCGTTGTCCTTGACCATAATAACGGGGCTTTACCCTGCCCAACCCTTGGAACAAGGGGGTTGTAACTTATTAACAGGTATGGACTAGGAGACAAATACCAACAATGATTAAATTGTGTAATTTACTAAAGTAAACACTAAATGCGTAATGATTCGTTTGTTATAGTGTTAAAAGTACCAGACGTAAATTAGCTATCTATTTATTGTGTTTTGTTCAGCACTGCAGTGGGACTGTGAAGTTTTTGAATGGCATTTAAACCCATTTACAAATCTTTCTAGTACCGGTATAGTATAGCATTTTGTTGATGAATTTTGATGATCTCATTGATGACTTCGCCAGACAGAAAGCCAGGAAAGCCCATTCCTTAGAACAGGTAAATTACTAGTTCCTTTATAGTATTAAATAGTTTTTGTACTTTAACTTTGATATATAAAATATTGACAAAGTGCGAAAATAAAAAACATAATCATATGGTTTGATTTATGGATTTAAATTCGTCAGTGTCTCTTGTGGATATATTTCTCGATGCAATTTTTGAACGCATTAACCGATTTAATTTAAACTTAGTAAAAATGTTCTTTGTACCTTTACACAGAACAATTTTATTGGAGAAGAAAAGCTAACAAATGTTTGGGCAAAACCAACTCTTATATGTATAAAAACATTGCTTCTAAAATAAATTACTAAATATATTTAACTTTAAAGGCATTTCCCGATACCTTTTATGACAGAAAATTAGTATATAGCTATAGGCAAAATACTGTTATAACACTAAATAAAAATAAGATTGTTATTTTTTTATTTTTTACCCACTTTGATAGCCGCATGGTCTAAGGTATCACTCTCACAATAGACTGGCTGTCAATGACGGGGAGATCAGGTTTCGATCCCAGTCAGGTGCACTGAGGGTGGTTTTAGCCTAAATATAAATGGTTTTTCACTCTCTTTCCACGTGAATATGGGTGCACTTCCTAAAAATTCAACCATACTCATCCATAATTCATTAGCGTAATTGGTACATAAATATATAACTCCCAAACAGTATTAAGTCTTGGTACTAAATCATATTTTGGTGGATGGGGGTGTTATACAACTAGGAGCCCCGTAAATTAAGTTTGCCCAGGGCCCCAAGGGTGGGCCTACAGCTTAATTCAAGTCTTTCAAGATTCTGGCACTACCAGCGCCATATATGAGTATATCGTATATTAACGCATGGGGCCTGATATTGTTTTAGGAGTTTACTCAATCATTTAGATATTTTACAACAGTGAATATTTTATATATATATTTTTCAATTGCAGGTATAGTTAAAAAAAAACTTTTATTATTTACTTTTAAATTTCATTATATCTTTGACTGGTGTTAATATTCAAACAAATAATCTAAAATGTCACCAACATAGATTCAAACACGAATTCCCTCAGGTGTTTAAGCTGACTGATAAGATTGTACTTAAAGCCTTCAGCCTTTAATACATAGGATTTATAATATTAGTTCAACAATTTAAATACTACTCTCCAACTGTCACCCTCCTGAGACATCTGAGTGGGTTGGACTGGGGATGTAGGGTGGTGAATCAGTCACAATATGACACGTATGTTGGGTTTTAACAGAGTGCTGTATTGAGTAACTGATGGAATCTACACTGAACAGGATTGGTGTTAACTTACAGATGGAAAAATACAGAGGGTGTAATGAGCTCCAAGGGCCCTACTAGACCTATTACTCTCCTGATGCACAGTAGTTCAACCCGGTCACTCGAACCAAACTAATTGCGCTTGTCCTTACACATAACTGGTGCTGGCTGGTACGGCTGTTCATTAGTGGTCTCATAACTGGTGCTGGTGATACGGATGTCTGTTAAACGGTCTCCAAGGTGGGCCCAACTGGTCTTGAACCACGGGCTCTCGCGTCACACCTATAACACCTAGCTCTCTTGGCAGCTGCCAGCGGATTCCCCTTTACTCCATCACGTCATCTTGGCCTCGGGTCCCCTCCCATGATCTTCTCGATCACCTTGATCAATCAGAGAGCTTGAACCCTCACCCAAGATGGGTTGAGGTACTGCTAAATAAGCGAGTATCAGTGGAAGTGAGTGCTCGGTGTCTTCCCCAGCTCTTTGCTGAATCATGCTGTGCTGCTAGTAATTGATTTAATTCATGTCTGGTTAGCTTGCTGCCCTTCCCGTATTATACTTCTAAACTAGTAGATATTGCATAAATTGGGAGCACTATTTTACAAACCTAAGTTGTGACCCTTACAACACAAGCTGTATAAAATCCCTCCCTCTCCACCTATACACACAGTGTACCGAGAGAAGCCTGATACAAATTAATAAATTTATTACAAGATAATTCAAATTTAAAAGATTTAAAAATAATGAACAATCAATTAAAATAGTCAATATGTAATGTACTAATTAGCTTATTTTTTGGTCATCTTATTTATTCTCTCTAGAACCATAAAATGAAAGCGTAGTAGTTCAAACTTCTACACAATATTTGAATTACGTGCATGCTGATATGCCGAGATACTAGCGCTTTTTAGCTTCATTGTCTGACCAATGCAACCAAAAAGGAGCTAGACCCGTATAACATGTAGACCTTGCATTTTGGCAAATTTTTTTGCAAATATCAAGATCAAAACGAAAACTTTTTTTTTTCAAGGGCTTAACATAATATTTTAGCTAACAACATTTTGTGGGTTGCCAGTGTTGATATGAAAGAGCAAAAGAATAATAATTTTTGTTTGGCGTCATTTGGTAATTTATTTTTAAATTAAATATAAGCATTGATTAATAATAATCTTGTTAAAGTTAAGATTCGACTCACTTACATTTTTCTTTCATAATATTAAGAAAGTAGAGCTTATATACTAATTTTCTTCTGTAACGCACTATGGTAAACACTTATTACGTGCTACAACTCACTCTATAACAACCATCACTCATGAAGCCCAATGTCACCCCTCCCTCACCAGCCCATCGATAATAGCTACATTTCCTTCAGAGTTGTCTATAACGTTCATCCCCTTTCTAATTATTTTCCTAATATTCGACACCTTCATCAAACCCATATCTCTCTTCTTTCTTATCCTCGTCCAGCATGCTGGCTTGTGATGAAGGAGATCGCAGCTCTTTGCCTGGTGTAATTGACGAGGCTGTTGCAATGGTGACGTGAGAAGTGGGCTGACAGAAACCCGACCTAACACTTACGGACAGGCAGCGCTCGAGTGAAGATGGGAACGCTATGTGCACGTGCAAGACTACTGATTTATGGAAGACGCAACCACCGAGCTCGTATGGCCTACGTGACAGATAGCTCTATCTCAATTCTAGGCTTGCGCCTGGCTATTTCCATTGGCCCTGGCACTAGGTGCATATGAAGAAAGATAGTAGATACGTGCAAAGGAGCTCTGACTGGGTGTTGAAGAAGTCATCATGCTGCCCCCGCCCCCACCCACTTCCCATATTCTTATACGAACACACAAGTCTATATAATCGAGGTTCAACCCTGGCACAGGGACCATATTATACAATTGATAATTAAAGAAGATGCCATGGATCATATATATATATATTTATATATATATATAGGGTCTTCATAAGACGTCGTGAGAACTACTTTTTATCATGCACCGATTTTATCATTCTTCTGGCCTACGCAAGGAAGGTGACTAGGTGTACTCCACCAACATACATTTTTAAAATTATTTATTGAGCTGGATGGCTTGTAGGTAAAATGTGCTAGAATGCTAAGTCATCCGTTTGTTTCTTTATCTCTAAGTAAAGCGAAGGTGTATTAGGTTAAGTTAATTGCGAATTTTATGTAGGACTATTTAGGTTAGAACTGAGATCAACATACTTAATGATTTCTTTAAACCTGTAAAGTGTTATTTATATTGCCCACTGCCTCAATAACCATTCCTTTCGTATGGATTAAATATATGTGTTTCTTAGCCAGAAGTTGGCGTGCTAGGTCCTCATTTTATTAGACTCTTCAAATTGGAGTTTGAGCGGGCTATATAGGATTTGCTCAAACTGAGTAGATTTGTATGTTGCTTATGTCAAGATTTTCAACTTAGGGTAGGTGCAGTGGCGTCAATAGGAGGGTATAGAGGGTGCGGACTACAGCAAGTGTTACCATCAGAGGAGCTGAAATCAAAGTGACTGTATTTACAAATTTTGTGTTGTGCATAGGCGAAAATTCATTATTAAAAAAATACTTTGATTAGCTATGACAAAAAAAACCTTTTTCGTAAGCACAGCTTACATGTACTGTACATATACCTACAAAGACAAATCTATGCTGGTTTACTTCTTGAACCTTCTAATGCGCTTGTGCTTGGTTAAGAGTAGTCCTTATTACCCAATTACAATAATGTTTCGAATTTCATCTGCATGCGTTACAAGCACGCGCTCTTGTTTTTGTTGTTGCTGGTGTATTTACAAAAGATTATTTTACCAAATTTCTGGTATTTTAGCTACAATAACAAGAGTCTATAGCAATATACGTTTTTCTACAACTTCTACATTATTTGGGCCTTCATCAATTATGCAAGCCTAATCCATTAATATATATTTTTATGTAACGGTAAAATTTAACGAGTTAAAATAAACATAGTTTTGATGTAGCTCTTAAAAAGTTTTTTCTTCGAGCGTTTTGTTTTCCTATCTAATTTCTACTTTAACTACATCCATATGAAACTATGCAAATCTAAGTATATTTTTTTTATGCATATGATATTGTAATTTAAAGGTAGGGATTTAATTTTAATTCAGACAGTTATTTATGTCACTACTAATAACATTACTTTTAGTTATACGATTTACAAGAAACATTTGCACACAAAAAAATTACTATGAATTCTTTATGCTCTGGTATGGGAAGAGGTCCATGGGGGTCATACCATGAGTTATCGCAATGGGTGACACCAATATTATCTATGCCACTGGGTAGGTGGAACCCTTAAGATCAAATTTTTATCTTGTTTCTTTATAAAGTGTTAATATAATTGTATTTGTTAGGTCATGCCTTGTAGCATTTTAAAAAGATTCGTAGAGTATGCTTTTGTCGTAAGATTCAATTTAGTCTGATTAATTTGGTGTATGCATTTTGTGTGGTTACTGAGAAAAAGTTAGGGCAGCTAGGCCTGTTATGTAAAGCTTTATCTTATATAATAAATTCTCTTTAATTTGCTATGCTTGCTTCTAAAATTTCTATTTAATAAACTATATAAATATTACTTATCTCTGTCCTTAAATTAGACACTTCAAATATTGTGACGTTAATTCGTTAAATAAATGAATTAATATTTACACTTATTAATAAACTGATCAATATTATTTATAAACTTGGTTTTTAGTAAATACATTCTTAAACATAGTTTTTGTATCTTATCTGTATAGTTATTATTTAATTATATTTAATAAACGAATGTATTAACTAATAATATTTATCTATAGTTGAACACATATTAAAAAAAGGCCTAAAAAAATTACAAATATTATAGCGTGCATACTAAATATTTAAGGTTATGGTATTACTTAAAACTAATAATGTTTATATTAAAAATATGTTCTGTAATAATTTTACAAGTTTAAAAATTATATATAAAAAAAAGATATATATACACGCCTCTATAGTCTTTAAAATAAGATGAATAAGAGTAGGTGTAGTTTTATATTTTGCTAGCAGTTGAAGATATAGTAATATTTGGTTGGTATCACTTTAATTTTGTTCAATTTTTCTTTGACTTTTCTTTTGTAACTTCACTACAAAATGGTAATAATTTTTAATTATTAGCTTATATCTGGTTCATCCTACTCATTAAATAATATATTATATTTCAGTTAAAATGTATTTTTTATGACATTTCTAAAATAATGTATATTTATGTTATGCAAATAGAGACTATTTAATAGAATGCATGGAAAATTTGAGGAATGTAGGTTATTCTGCACGTTATTTTTAGA
This sequence comes from Timema podura, assembly GCA_033556935.1. NCBI lineage: Eukaryota > Metazoa > Arthropoda > Insecta > Phasmatodea > Timematidae > Timema > Timema podura. Next base: position 491,595 of record JAVRXN010000003.1, read on the forward strand.
TTACATATTTGATCAGATTTGTTTTTAGCAAACATGTTGATATAAATGTGTCTTAAATTCTTTAATGAACTACTATGTCCTGATTTTATGAAACTTTAGGGCTAACTCAAAAAAATATATTTAGTTTTAATACAAACTAAATGTCAACTAAAGAAAGGTTCCTTTAATTCTATTACGAAGTCATTACAAAATGTATTGATTAATAAACATACAGATTCTCCTATCTGTACGTTTGTTAGCGTAAATAGAAGTTGGCACAACTTTACAACTCCATGGTCAGCAGTTATGTAATTACTTGTCAACAAAAATACCCAGTGTCGGTGAAGTACTTATGGCCCCTCTTATATTTCTTCTCTCTTAGCTTATTTGAATGGATTGTAATTTCTAGACTTACTACTGCAAACTGGGGCTATATTATTTATTTATCTAATTTGGGTAACGTGGTGGTTTAGGGGTAAGGTGTCAGACTTCTGTGCTGAGTGTCCGGGGTTCATTCCTTGGTCCCGGTACAGATTTATCTGATTGCCAATCCCTTCCTTCACCTCTGACAAGACGTGTAATAATCACAACTTGTGAATATGTGGAATGCCAGGCCTCCACCGTGGTTTCGGATCCACGTTAAACTGTAGGTCCTCCATTTCATCTCACAATCACCCTACCATTGCACATTAGAGTAAGTGCGTACAATCCGAACGGGTATTAATACTCCATAATAATAATAATTATTTAATTTTCTTTGGGGATAATGGGCCCAATGTACAAAGAGGGTGGGATTCTAGACACATTTAATTTTTTAAATCAAGATAAATAAACTTTTTTTATCATCAATATACACAAGAAAAGCAAATTTCTAATAATAATATAAATATTTCAAGAACATTTTGCTTAATTTAAAATCATAACGAAACTCTTCTAACTCAATCACATTAAAATATTTGGTTGGAGTTGTTGAACCATTTCCTCTTTCTTAACTGAGAACCTTACATCTAAGATATTTTAATAATCAAAACTATCCAAACCAAATTTATCTTGACCTTTCTTGTGTCATGAAATAACAATTTGGAATAAGTTTTAATATGTAAATATTGTTATGATAAACTAATTTGTCTCTTAAAATATTTTACGAGAAGGAAGACAAGTATCTAGGTTATTAAATATAATCAATTAGGAACATATATCAAAATGGCTTGTGCAGAAATACAGTAATGTAGGCTAATATTAATTGAATTAATTGTATTTTATTGTATTCACTATAAGCCTACTATTGTTTCACATTGATCATATTAAATCTAATAAACTTTGCTATGTTGTAATACTTTTTCATTGTATATCCTTTGAAGTTAAGACATATTCTAAATAATTAAAAACATTATTTTAGTGCAAGATATTTCAGGATATTTTAGGGGAAATAATTTTGTTTAGGCTTAACTATGTAAAGGTTGGGATATTTTTATTAAATATTAAAATGTTATTGCATATTTAAATAATGATTTTGGTACTTTGGTTTTGACAGTTACATTAATTGAATTATTTCAGTTTTTTAATGATTAAGGAAAGTTTTGTTTTAATTTTATAATTTTTATCCAATTTCTAAAAATATTAATTTTGATATCTTGGAAACTTGCTATTATTGTTGGTCAACTTGTTTGTAAACCTACATATTGATTATAGATATAATTTATTTACTTTAATATGACAAAGAAAAAGTGTAAAGAATCCACCCTACTTGTGTGCCCTACTATTATCTTTAATAAACAAAACTAAAGAGAAACACTTATCATTTATTAATTATAGTTTTTTTCATAGAAACGGCTTTATTAGACTGCAAAAAATATTACTAGTTATACTTTAAAAATATTAATGTTCATAATCAACTCATTTTGTATGCATCTGTCGCTTTTGAAAGACCATAATATCAATATCTATAAAATAACACCTATAACATTGCAAAATATTATTGTCGACAAAAAATAAATTTTGAATATCCTAAAAAAGGTTCTTCCTTACTATGAAAATTGAACTGTACCAATTCTCATAAATCATCTGATGGACAAAGTATTTAGGCCATAACTTACGCTCATCCATTGACATTGATTATAAGGAGATAGTAGGCCTATATTAACACAATTTGAAGATATTTAACAACAAAATATGTAAGCCAGGCTAGGTCTTTTATATATGTAGTAGTTTTTATTCTTTATTTGGTTTGCATGCAATTATGATTAACCCTAGAATGCTATTCCTTCGTAAAATTGACTACCGAGGTTTACAAGATTGTCACGTTTCCCCCCTTACATGAGGGCTAGACTGCTGCTCCCCCTCCAGTACCTTCAGTTGACCTTGTGACTGGCTTTGTTTGTGTTCTAAGAGAAGCTCGGTCATAAAAGATACGAATGTTTAGCATTAACAAAATATTTTACTAACGTAGTGACAATGAATGGTATCTTACGAACTAAAATAAATCAAAGTTGTAATCTTGCTTCCTACTACACATAAGAACATGGTAATAAACCAGAAAATAAAAAATCCCCAAGTAATTGAAACCTACAATGAAACGAAGGGTCCATGACTATGACATCTTGCAGCCTCTGTTCTCGTGCTACCTATAAAGAAAACAGGGCAACATCCTGTCTATCGTTTGATGAAGTTGTGTGAAAAAATGACAATCAACAAAAACATTTGAACTAGTTGAGAATAAGAATCAAATAGCTTTTCAGTGAGGAATTCTCCATCTAGATATAATATAATATAATATAATAGTTGAGAATAATTTTCATTTTGTCAATAATGTAATAAAATGTAAAGTAGTAAAATTTACGAGTGTTTAGCATTCTAGGGTTAAAATGTGTTTGACCCAACATATTAGGCAAAAGGGATTCTAAAGGCCCGAGCGTATCGATTCACAAGTTTTTCTTAACTCCATTTTAAAATCTTTTTACTGATTAGGAAATCATGGTACATAAGGGAAAATATATAATAAAATACCTAGCCAGTGTGTTTTTTGTATTGTAAGACTACCTACTGTACTAAATTAAATTTTATCTCAATTTATTATGTAAAGTACACAATAAAGCTCAACCAATATGTCTAAATAAATGTACAACTAATTATTAGACTTAATATATTTTTTTAGGCAAAAAGGACCAAAAAGGTTGGAATCACTGGGAAGTATGGAACTCGATATGGAGCCTCCTTGAGGAAAATGGTGAAGAAGATGGAAATCACCCAACATTCCAAATACACATGCACATTTTGTGGGAAGGTTGGTGCTAGTTTATAAACAGAATTCAAAATATAAACTACCATCAGTGAGAATTTCCTCAATTTACTTTCTAATATATTCTATTATTTTACTTAGGCCTACACTTTTTATTTAATTTATATCATTATAAAAGAAGGAAGGATGGTGTAAAGGGTCTGCTTGAGTTTTTTCATTCGAGTCAACTAGAGTCAAATATTTTAAAAAGCTCTAGAGTTCATTCATAATTTTAAAATGTTAAAAGAGTAGCCTATATATTTGTTTAGGTATTTTAACAGGAATATAGCATATTTAAAATGTCATCAGCCAAAACCTACAAAATGTAAATAATAAGATTTAAAAAATATATGAAAACGTTCACATGTCCTTAAAATAAGAACTACACTCATTTATAAATAGTCAATAGGCCTACTAAAGAAAAAAGTTATAAAAAGAGAAAAATGTTTCTTTAAATTAACCTCACACCTCTCTAAAAACAATCTGATTTAAAAAAAACACTCAAATAAAAATATAATAGTTAAAAATATTTAAAATGGTTTCAACACTTATGTTTTTAAAATGACACACAAAAAAGTGCATAAAATTGAATCATTAAAACTCATAAAATTAAAAGAATGATAATATGAATTTGTCTCTCTACAATTAAAATTTCTATCAAGTTTAAAGTTTTTCATGCAAGAAAGTTAAGTTTCTCAGTATGTTCAGGTAAAAGTCTCCCGATGCACATAAATTATGTTTCCTGCTGTTGAAAACAGCCTCTCATTGGCTACTTGAGGGACTGGAACTGTCTTATAATGTTTGACTAATGGCGCCAATAGATTAAAGCAGTGTATTTGTGCGCCACCAAAGGCATCGATTGTCAGCTCGGGGAATGTTAAGTTTGGCCAAAAACATCTTAAGCTGGTTAAACCCAGCATCTGATTATCTGTACATGGTGGCTGCAGACAGGGAAAACAGGGAAAACCTGGAAAAGTCAGGGAATTTTTGGATGACAGGGAAAACAGGGAAATGTCAAGGAATTTAACTAAAATTAAGGAAAAACCAGAGAATTGAAAAATATGTCTAAAAATCCCATTAATTTCGCAACTAAACACTAAAACAAATTTTAATAATACCTGAATAAAATAACATTTTAATTTTTAAAATAACTGATGAAACTGTTTATGTTTAGTAGATACAAACTTTTTTTAATATCACTAATAAATACAAGTCATCATCCACCATTAAAACTGGAAAAAGTAGTCTGGGAAAATTGAAAAATTTTGCCTGGAAAACCTGGAAAAGTCAGGGAATTTTGTAAAATATGTTTTGTTGCCACCCTACTGTGGTAAAGAACAAATATTATTAAAGTTTCAACATAATTTAAATACAAATTTAGATGTCAAACTGTCAAGAAGTGTAAATTATTTGACAGTAATGCATACACTTTAAAAACGCTAGCTTATATGAGGTAGACACGTGTGTTTCATTCATATTGTCAAAAGCAGACCAAAGGGATTCCTTTTCATTTCTCTTTGAGGATTTTACAACACTTGTCGAGTCAGCTTCTTGGTTATTACTAGGCTTAACTGTGTACAATTTCACGCATCCCTAAATCTTTTTCATGTAAGTTACATCCAGAAGTATCGCTTTGAATCTTTAGTCAGGTATCATAGTATTTCAAGAAACTTTGCAGTATCTACAACCAGCAAATCTTGATAAACGCACATGCTTAAGATGTTTAGCAAATACTAAAACTGTGCCCGCTTCACCTTTTTCAATGTGTTTATTTATAATATTTTTCAATGTGTTTATTTATAATCTTTTTCAATGTGTTTATTTATAATCTTTTTCAATGTGTTTATTTATAATCTTTTTCAATGTGTTTATTTATAATCTTTTTCAATGTGTTTATTTATAATCTTTTTCAATGTGTTTATTTATAATATTTTCTATTCCAGTCATTAGGTTGCAATACTTTAACTAGCCTATAACTAAACCATCTTCCATTCCTTAGCTGAGGAACCATACCGAACATTTTGCACTAAATCTGCCATTACAGGCCCTTTTTATTGCAAAAGCCGGGTTAGCACGGCAAACTCATTGTTCCATCTTGTATTAATAATTTAAATTGTATAATTTGTGGATAATCAAGCTGTTGTTGCTTGCTCTGTAACCTCCCTCTTGCAACAGAGCTATGACTGTAATATTACATGCAGTAGTCAACAAATCTGTGATAACAAGTCCTTTCTTTGCATCAGCAATAGCAAACTGGAGACTTTGTGCAAGATATGGAACATGTTGAAATGTTGTACAATATTTCTGGCATTGTCTGACACAACATAATTAGGTACAGACATTTGATTAAAGTCCCCAAGACAGGAGCATATCATTCAGCTTCTACCTATTAGTTTCTCCAGTGTGACTACCTGGAAACGAAGACATTTCAAAGACATGTCTTTTTAACATAAACTGCTCATATAGTGGCACGTCAAAGATATATAGCCTTCCATAGCCCGGGATGTTCATGTATATCTTTGGCTGGAGCTAGTGATTATAATCCTGTTCTTCATCTGTACTCATTTCTGCTTTCAATGCTCTCTCTTTTGCTCATATAAGCTATTTATAATATTTCTTGATCCTTGGTGGCACAATATTAATTAAAGCCTTGATCCTCAACAATTGTAATAGTTGGTAGTCCACTGCCATCATCCTGACAATACTCAATGCTATATAATTGCTATGTGAACTATCTTTAGAAAGTACAGTGGACTTCAAACGTACCATCTTTAGATGGTTACCTATTCCTACCTGCGCTTTCTTTCGCTCCTTTTCTTGCTGGGTTAAGCTTAAATTTGATTTTTCATTTTTTTAACTTATTAAAGCAAGACTAGAATTTTTGGATGTAAGGTAAGGTGACGAATCATACTGGTTGTAGTCCCAGTGAGAGTTTTGAGTATGGCGTTGCATTTTTCACACCTAGCACTCAAATTTGTCTGATTTTGTAAAAAAAAAAATTATTCTTTGTCAATGTATCAACATCCTTCATTGTCTTCAAATGTTCAGTTTTGTTACTCTAAGGGCCTATGTATTTGTACCAGTAATGAAAAAAATGTAAAATTTTATCACTTTTCTTCCTTTATTTGTATTAAAACACTATATAAAGTTTGAAATATACACGGGTGTAAACTATAAAACCAAATGACACAACGTTTAAACTAGCTCTGTAATAGCCAGTTTTCTTGAGCACTTGTGGTATTTATATATAAATAAAACTATCACTTTTATAAGACAAATTTTTTTTTGTGAGTCCACCAAAGTTTAATGAGCTAATATTTCAATAAAATTAGCCTCTGTAGCTTTAAATTAGGTATCCTATAAGAAACACATAGGAATAATAAACATTGTTAGAAATTAGAAATGTTTCATATTTGGTTTCTTATTCCTTAATGTAACAATTGCGCATGGTCACTCCTTCAGTTCCATTTCCATTCCTCTACACGCAATGCGCATGTGCCTCATTACTTCTCACTATATATAGAAGAAGTATAGGAAAGGTGGATAGAAACATATAAAAGGGACAAACACAATATGGCTTTTACAATGATAAGAAGAACACAGTTCACACTTTACATTGCTAGCTAATTTTGCAGTAAAGTCTTAATATAAACTTTAAGTTAAATCTTAAATTCGAATACAATCAATATGAATTCTCAATCTCAAATTTTTATTTTAACAGAAATTATAATTTTTAGAAAGGTATTGTGTCAAAATAGAAAAACAATTATTATTCAATTATTTTGTGCTCTATTTAGCTATTGTAACTTGACTCGAGGATAATCCAAAATGGACATAGAATTACTTTACTGCTTAAAAGTAGTTTTAGAGCTCTTTTACGTTATTAATGTCAGACTTGAAACTAATTTTATTGATTTGAAGTTACCAAATGATTTATAAGTGAAACTGCTGATATCATCCAAATTAAATAGGTAATACTTACTATTGTTTTGAAAATTGATTCTCACACAGGCCTATACCAAGATGAAGCTCGAAAATGTTGAGCCTACAAAACTTTTGATCTCGGTCTTTAATGAAAAGCTTGGCTCGAAGCTCGATATCTGAGTACTCGCAGATCCTTAATGTAGGACAAATAAAGATAGAGGCATTTTACTAAACTGACCCAGCCACAGGCTGGTAATGGTTGATATCTACCAAAAAATTGCCACTGGACTAAGATACTTTTATTTAAATTTTTAGTTATATCTTTAAAAGGTTTTATAGTCCATGACATGACACTGCCCATGACATGACACACTGCCAGTATTGAGGCTAATAAATCAATTATTATGTTGTGTTACAGCTCCAAATATAACACTCAGCTTTCAAAAATAGTAAGCTGGTAATTTTTTTATCAACATGAAATACAAGGACACTTAAAGATTTTTTCTAGAACTTGTAATCTATTCTAAATTGACTTTAAATTATTATTATTGTTTTACTCATCCTTGGATCATGAAAGGTTTTAGCTGCAAGCCTCCACCATCTTGGTTGATTGGTTAGTGTGCACATATTGGGTCTACTACACAGATGAAATTCCTGTTTCCAAATTTGAGTATAAATACTCCTGTAGGGATATTTCACTGATTGTCTCTTGGCATTATCACATTAATTGCTATAAGCCTACTTTATAATTCCTCTGGTCAATTGGGATCTACAAAATGAACGAAATATAAAAGTATAAATCTTTATTGGTAATACTTACAAATTGAGTTTGTTTCTTGATATGCTAGCTCTAATTTTAGAATGAAGTATTGTTCATTAAGGTACCTTTCATCATTGAAATTCAATTATTGATATATGCCTGTCGATATTGGTTTGGTTTTAAGTTAAACTAGATTGTAATACTGTAGATGATTTACTTAAAAAAGTCTGGTTTAAATACCCCAATTTAAGAACAACATTGAAGCCATTTTGATACATTTCAGGATGCCATGAAGCGAAGCTGTGTGGGGATTTGGTCATGTAAGCGTTGTAAGCGCACAGTGGCAGGTGGTGCTTGGGTCTACAGCACAACAGCAGCAGCCTCCGTGAGGTCTGCAGTGAGGCGTCTTCGCGAGGTCAAGGAACAGTAAACACTGTATATAATTTAATAAATAAAATAATATAAAACCTGTTTTGTGTGTTTTTGATAAATTTTTTTGTATTTTTGATAATTTAGGGTAAATTAGACGTGATGAACTATACAGCCCAACTTAATAAGATCCTTTTAGAAAATACAAGCAAACAATTTTTAGCGATCAACATTATCTTTCTACTATATGGTGTCCCAAATAAAACAGTCCCCAAACACACACAATATTTCAAAGTCTTTGTTCGAAATGTGTGCCACCAGCTAGGGGTCCGTGAATTGATTTTCTGAGTGATTTGAATATATTCATAATTTTAAAATAATAAGAGTAAATATTTGTTTATTTTAAATTTAAATAGGTATCACATCTTTAAAATTTTAGATTTAAAAAATATACTAAAACACATGTTCATAAAATATGAATGACATTAATTTTTATAAATATAAATACTTTTAGGAAAAAGTTAATAAATAGAAATATCAGTTTTTAATTTAGAAATAACACACCAAAAAAGCACAATTTAAAAATAAGAACAACACTTAAAAAAAGCACCTAGTAGAAAAAATAATTAAAATGGTTTCAACACTCATGTCTTAAAGGCCATTAAAATTACACTAACAATTATTAAAAAGTAATAAAATGAATAATTACATGATGGCTTGTAAATGTACAGTAAGATAGTGTAGAATCACTGCACTAATGTAAAGTACCGGCAAGTGATGGTGAAGGAAGTCGACCTTAAATGTTAGTTAGGCCTAGATATAAACACACACTTCACTTCATTGCTTCAAACACTTTTACACTTACCATTTCTTCAAAACTTCCACAGTACCGGTAGCACATTGTTTTGAATTTTCAAAAATATTACTTTTTCATTAATATCTCTTCATATGAAAAATAAATATTTCCTAAAATTCAAAACAATGTACAACAGTGGAAGCTTGAAAAAGTGGGAAGTGTAAGAAGAAATAGAGAAGTGTGTTTGTTATATCCAGGCCTAACCTAACTCTCCTTTTCAGGATGGCTTCCTTCACTGTCACTTTACATTATTGTTGAGTGTTTCTACACTGTCTTGATAAAAAGTGAATAAAATTGACGTTTTAGTAAGCTAATATTTCCCCAAAATATGCTTCAGTAACTTAATTCACCCTAGAAGAAAACGTAAGAATAATAAACAGTTAGATATTTGAAGTGTTTGGTATTACGTTTATTATTCATTAGTGTAATTGTGCATGATCACGTCTTCTGTTCCATTTCCGTTCCTTTATATGCAGTTGCACATGCGCGTTGTACAGGCTCTCGCTAGACATTATTTTATTTAAAATAATATTTCTAGCAAACATTATTAAATAGTAAATGCTTTTTTAATATAAATGTGAGTTTGCTAATTATGCAATTGAAACATCAACATTGATTTTAGACAGGTTAACCAACATAACTCTATAACTAAATAGTAACTAAACTAGTGCTAGTTTTATAGCTAAACATAAACTAATACAATTTTTAAATATCTTAAGTTTGAAAACATTTAATAAAATAATTTATTCTTGATATTACATTTTTAATTTAACATAATTATTATTTTAGAAAGAGACGATAAAAATAGTAAAAAGAATCATTCAATTATTTAGTAATCTACTTATTTTTATTTTCACTGCTGTGTCATGGCAATACAAGTAAACAACTTCACTCAAGTATAATTCAAAATGTACGACAATATTGAATAAATTTACTGGTCGAAAGTGGTTTTAAAGCTCTTTTATGTTATTAATGTGAAAATTGATATTAATTGTTAACAGTTTAAGTAACCAAATGATTTATAAGTGGAAATGCAGATATTATCTCAATTAAAAAGCCTACTCCTACTATTGTGTTTTAAATATTGATTATTAAGTACAAGTGAAAGCTCGAAAATGATGAGCCTACAAAAATTTCGATCTCAAGCTGAGCTTAAAGGACGAACTCTGCTGGCAGTTAGAAATCCGAGTACTCGCAGAGGCCTACCACCAGCCGCTATGCATAGTTCCACTCGCCAAATAGTAAACGTTTATTGAAACTATGCAATACAGCTAGTGGCACACATTTTGCTAGTAGGATTCACCATTGTAGGACAAGATATCTGCTGTCGATATGTGAAGTCACGAGAATGCCATGTGTGGAAGAACTAAGGTGAGGATGTAGGGGACCAAGAAATGACCAGTGTTTTTGCAGTTTTTTATAGCAAAACATTGTTTTGGGCAAAATAAAATATTTCTTCAGTACAGAGTTGAATATGTCATGAGCATTGCTGCATTAGATGACAAACCTATTTTTGCTGAAGAGAAAAAATTGTCATTAAATTCCAGGATACCTTTGGCAAATATTAAAGAACTGTTGATATCACCATGTATAGAAAACAAAACTCTGTTTCTGCTGGAAAAACATTTGATTTATTTTAACAAAAAAAAAGTTTTGATACAAAAAACCCTGTAAAACATTGAGCTTTTCTTGCATTCTCTACATTCCCACCTTTAGTACCTGTTGTCGAAGTATGACGTTCTGGAAAGACACCTGATTTTCTAACCTTCATTTAATAATTTTTCAACTGTCTATAGACCATCATTCCTTCATGCGGCTTCAATTTGTAGGCTCCACTATTTTTTTAAATGTAACTTAGATAGAAACCATAAAATTAATAACGCATGATATTTTTTAGCACTACGTCTTACAACCCGTTGGCCTTACGCCTATGTACTAATTACATTAATGGGTTAGGGATTAGGAAGGTTTTAGAGGAAGTGCACCTACACTTGTGTGGAAAACCATTTAGAGGAAAAAACCTCAGTGCACCCGACCAGCATCAAACCCTAATCTCCCCCTTCTTCGGCAGTCTGGTCTAATATGAGAGTAGCGCGTTACCACACGGCCACCAAGGCGGGTGATTTTATCTAATTGATCATATATGTGAAGGGTGTTATAAAAAATATTGTTTAATAAAAATATATATGCTATTTTATAGGGGTGTGCGCATAAGATTATTTATTGAATCGAATATCAACATTTCTAACAAATATTGAATAATACAAATACAAATCGAATAGTAGATTTTCCTTACATTTTTGATAAAAATAATTTAAATTGGTAAATTCCTATTGAAAATGTGGTTTTATATTTATGTATGCAAAATGCAAAAAATTACTTCAAAACATTGCTATTTGAGCTAGTATTAATAAAAAACGACTGAATTTAAAACAAAATTTTAGGACATTGATAGGAACTTTTGATCCAGTTTTTTAGACAACCCGTTTCACCTAAATACATTTTTTAAAATTATATGATAGGTTTTTGAAAGAAATTTAAATTAAAAAATTGTATGAAGAATGTGTAACAGGGTAGTATAGAGATTATATTTCTTTACATTAAAACATTATTATATTATTATTAGAAAGGGTAAAATAATGGGGTGATTAATAAACAAGGTCATTTATTGATTCTTCCACCGTCTCTATTATTGCAAAGTGTAGTTGTAATTTTCTAATATGCAAGGCCTACTTTTGTTATGTGATGATTAGTACTCAACCCAAAGCTCGGTTTGATCCTAAACAATTCCATTGTCAGCTGGAAACCTAGGCAGCACTGAAAAGGCTTACTGGGTAAATTAGGAGTGTGGTAGTTTCCTGTTGCTTTCCTCACCGAGCCAGGATGTACTATTGCACATCAGTTTACCAAGTGACACCTTCACTCCATTCATCACAGGGACTGGCTGTATATTGAATGTTATTATTAGTTTCACTCATACCTCTCCACTTTCATAAATATACAACAATACATTTAATAAAATAACACAACAGTAATGAATGATAAAATTATTTCTTGACCCCTTTTAGATGTTCTATAGGCTTGACGCACCCTTTAAATGTTCTCAAGGCTTGAAGCCCCCTTAAATGTTCTCAAGGCTTGACGCCCCCTTAAATGTTATCTAGGCTTGAAACCCCTTAAATTTTTCAAAGGTTTCAAATCTTTTGAATGGTATGTAGGCTCTACATCCCTTAAGTACTCTAAGCTTGGGTATCTAGGTTAGCCTCCCCCTTTTAAATGTTCTTTAGCCCTAGCCTTGACACCTCTTAAGTACTCTAAGCTTGGATATCTAGGCTTGACACCCCTTAAATGTTATATAGGCTTGATCCCCCTTAAATTTTCTCTAGGTTTGAAACCCCTTAAATGTTATCTAGACTTGGACACTCCTTGTAATCTCTATTCTCTCTGGGTCGCCTCCATGTCTGCTAGCAGAATAACAGGTGCACTCAAATGGTCGACCTTGCAATATTGCCCCCCACTTTTTCCCTTCCTTTTCACACACCATGAAATATGATAGAGTAGCTATTTCTATCGGTCATTGCAAGCACTTCACCATATACCTTATGCAACTAATACAAGACAATCCTATAGTAATAACACAGGTGCAAGTGCGAAGAACTAGAGTGCTGCTACCTAGCAGTGTGGTGTTGCATATTCACTGCGAAACTCAAATTCCACAAATGATAAGTTAATTATTACAGAATATATTCGCAAAGGGATAGTTTGACAAATAAATATCAATCATTATATTAAAATAGTTTAATTTATTAATGTTTTACCGTCAATAGCAGTTTAAAAAGTTATTAAAACGAAAGATGAATTTTCCACTAAAATTGTTTGCATTTGACACCATTTAATTTTCATTATAAAACTGCGTGGTATATAATTGTGGACATGAGTTAAAGCGTGGTAATAGGGGATTTGCCTCCTCGCTAGCTAATTTCTATTATCACTAAATTCATTGTAGATAGTCATAGGTGTAGGGAGAATTTAATTTTGGGGAGGGTTTAAATTTTGCAAGGTTAGGACATTATTATCTTAAAATTTGCTAAATTGTATTATTTCACCATGTCTCATTACCTGTTCTGTGCTATGTATGCTAACATGCTAGGAATGAGAAAGGTTTTTTATTTAGCACCATGTCTTACTACCCGTTAGTATTATACGCTTAAGTACTAATTACGCTAATAGGGTTAGGAATTAAAAAGGTTAAATTTAGAGGAAGTGAACCTGCATTTGCGTGGAAAACCATTTATGAAAAACCACCCTGAGTTCACAACCTTGATCTCCCTGTCCTCAGCAGTCTAGCTCAACACGAAACAAGCGCGTTAGCCAACTACGCCACCGAGGTGGGTAGTAATAAATGTTGAATTTAAAGGAAGTACACCAGCATTTGCATAGAGGGAGATTGAAGAACCAATTAGTAAAAATAACACAGCTCAGACTGGGATTATAATCCCAGTCTCCCCATTAAGAGCAGACCAGTCTACTGTAAGTGAGACGTCTTATAAGGTTATACCAGGCACGTACAACCTGTGGCTGAGCTTTGTAGTGAGAAATTTATGATTTAATATCTTTGTACATAATAAAGGCTTTGTGACCAAACTTTCAACAGTTTGGTAACTTTTTATATACCAGTATCCTTTAAAGATGAGTAAATTACTCTTTAAACAGGGTGTCCAGCGACCTGGAAAACCTGGAGAACAGTGAAAAGTCAGGGAATTTACTTGACCAGGGAAAAGTCAGGGAATTTGATCACATTTCTCGAATTTTCACATATTCACTAAAATGTTACACAACTTTCGTTTACAATAGTCAAAATAACATTTTTCTTCTAGTTAATGGTCACTGCGAATCTCTTTTAACACAAATGAGTATTACTTAATAGTTTCAATTCTCAAAACTAACATGTGATTTTTGCGTCATCTTTCTAACTTTCAAAGCTATCATTTTATGTGCATATGAGGGAATTCGATTACACTATTGGAAGAAGAAACTAAAAAAGAATGTGCCTCAAAACAATTTTAAACTGTACTGATGTACTCAATATGATTTAACTGAAATCTAACTTAGATCACACGTATATAGGCTACAATAACCCATTACTTTAGACTGAAATTATTTAACTCTGTCATCGAGTGATGCAATTTCAGATTATGTGTGTCTAGAGATATAATCACATTATTTAATTTGTGATCCTTATAAAATGTTTGTAACATTTAGCTACTGGAAAAGTTGGAAATTGTCTCTGGAAAACATGGAAAAGTCAGGGAATTTTAAAATATAGTTTGGCTGGACACCCTGTTTCAGTTAATTGTTTTTTAAAGAGCTAAGCCTATATTGCAGCTTCAAAAAGCTTCATCGCATTGTCGTAAAGGATTCCCAAGTTTTGCACGATTTAGAGCAGTTTGAAATGCTGTGATTGTAGCAATTATATAACGCACAGATACCACCAGCCATATTATTTGTGATAGTAATTATAATTCTCTCAGAAAAATATAATTTTAAATCATCTACATAATTTAATCATTGCAGTTTGTTAACTCAGACGATTCGCAACACCAGGCCGTGAGAGTGCACCTTCGCTTTTTCGCACGAAAAGTAGCCTATTGTCCAGTATTAGTTTCATAAGGTATTTGCTTTCACTAGCAGACATGTGGCTCCCAACTGTTTGTTTCTCCACCAGCTGGTATAAAACCACCCTCCCCCTTCTTCCAACCCTCAAGCAGCTCTTGGTTTCTGCTAACATCGGTATTCCCCCTTCCCCTCATATTGAACAAAGGACAAGAGTATTTTTAACTCCGAGTCACCAGATTATCTGGCTACCAACTTGTCTCGCTTTGTAAACATACTGGTCTGGAAGGGACTTTTAAGAAATTTATGACAACTATTTGCTCTTGCTATTCCGAGTTTCGAATCGAATATTCAGACCGTTAATTATTCGAAATTTTGAATACTCGCACACCCTTACTATTTTACTTAGCAATTATTCTACATCAAGACTAGTTAGATTTCCAAGCAAAATAAGTAGGCCTACTTATTGCCACTGTATGTTTTTTAAACTTTCTTTGGCAATGGCTTTTTATTTAATCTCAGTTTTATCAGCAATACACACTAGTATGTACAACTTTTATTTGCCTTACTAATAGTATTACATAAATCAGCACCTGCGCTGGGCTCAAACAGATCCCCTTTTCCTAACCTGATACTTTTTTTTTTGCCATTAGGAGTGTGCAAAACTAATATCAACTTTGACTTTACTTTGTAAAAAAAATCATGGTTAGACAATTTGTTAGTAAAAATATCAACAGCTGAAATACTCAATTTGTAGTAAATTATTCTGTTGACTAAAAATAAATATCCATAAAATTAAAAAAATGAATTGTAAATTGTGATGATAATTTGACTTATCAGAATAAAACAAAATATTACAATCAAATTATGCAATAAAACATTTTCCAATGAAAATTTTGTGCATAAATTTAAACCCACAATATTATATTTTTTCAAGCATAAAACAACTTAAAAAAATATTCGGCATTGAGAATATTTCATATATTCAATTAAGAGTTTGAATTGAAAAAGTGAAACTTGCCACACTCATACTTGCCATATAATACTAGTTTTTCTTGTAGATGTATTTGGAAGTAGGCACAGAAAAGATTGATGTAAAACAAACACAATATGGCTTTTACAATGAAAAGAACACAGTTAACAATTTACATTGCTGCCACTGGACAGAGAGGTAATGACTTCCCCTCAAAGAAAAATGATCGTTACTGCCCAATCCCCCGACCTAGGTTTCATTCTATCGGAACTCATTAGGAGTGTGAAACGCGCAACAAGAGGAAACCACTTAAGACAAAAGGTAGGAAAAGGAAACTGGCAAAGAAAAATAGTACACTTAGCCAGTAACGTGTAAAAAGAACAGAAAACACAGGAAAAGGATATTGGATGTGAATATATAACATCTCTGTTTAAGGAAAACCATTTAGCTTTTATGAGGTATTTTATATATGTATTTGGAAGAAGGTACAGAGAAGGAAGATATAAAACATTAAAAGGGAATGAATACAATATGGCTTCACAATGAATTACAATTGAGGGGCCTAAACGGAAAGGGGTACAAGTGCACTTTTCTTACTTCTGAGATAAATGGCTTAAAAGTTGTTTGGTTATTGTAAATTCTGAGTAAAAACTTTGTTTGGTTTGTATACTTAGACGGAAAGCTGCATAATTTAGCTGTCTTTTCATGAAGTTGAAACCAATTAATATCATAATTTTTTTAGTATATCATACAATTCTTTA
The DNA here is from genome assembly GCA_033556935.1 of Timema podura. Lineage (NCBI taxonomy): Eukaryota > Metazoa > Arthropoda > Insecta > Phasmatodea > Timematidae > Timema > Timema podura. Next base: position 508,107 of record JAVRXN010000003.1, read on the forward strand.
AGCCCTTGCATTCACTTATACCCTTCTGCCTCCAAAATCTGCACTTGTACCCCTTTTGCTCTGAAGGTTTTGTGCCAGTTAATTTATAAAAGTACTGCATTTTATCACATTTTTATTGATACCAAAATATTTTAAGCACTTAAAAAGTAAGTAGTTTTACAAAAGTACAACAACTAAAAATAATTTTTGAAAAAAATGTCTTCACAAAATTCTTGAAAATTTGTTTTCTCTTCTTTCCTAGTGAAACATAAAATAATGGGGACCCTAAGTTTATTCATTATGTGACGCCTCCATTTGGTGTTTTTTTCTACTCATCATAGTCTGATTATAAAATGTCATCATCGTGTCCTCGATTTCTTCTTCTCTTTCATTCATGTTTCCTTGTCGTGTTGTGTCTTGTGCTCCTGTAGGTTTTCTTTTCCTTCCTTATACTTCATGGGGCAGTGACTTGTAGAAGTTGTGGTGAATTGGAGGAATGAATGGGAGTCAGTTCCATTAAGTTCCTGAACTTTGGTAGTTTAATTTTTAGTGGAGTTTCATAGAGTGAAGTTAGCTCAATGATGGGTGGTCTCCCAGAACTTTTTTAAATCAAGTCGTTTAAAGAGCATTTCTTCATTTAAAGTCTCTTTGTAGAAGAGTGAGAATGGAGTGTACTTCTCAAAATGCAGCCATTGCATTTTTCGGATGCCAACTATGTTATCTTTCATGTGAATCTTCACTGCCTGGATTGATCGAAAGTCGTTGAGTTCCATCTTTTGTACTTTGAATTTTCTGCTGGCTTTGGAAACCATTCATCAGGAACAAAAACATTAGAACATTTGCTATTTACCTTTTCGATAACAGCAAAATCCTGATCACACTCCATGAAGGAGTGTCCTGACACCAAGAATCGGTGATCTACCGATGCTACAGGAGTATTACTGACGACATAAGCCCAAAATTTGACAATATTCTTATTCTTGTTTTGCCCATCTGATCTGCATGTCACTAAATGCATTTATATGGTTAACTGTAGGGGAAAGATCTGTGATAAACCTCAGAAGGCAAGATATTATCTCCTGAGAGCCTCTTGAACCCTCAGTTTCTGACCACATAAACCTTTTATGTTTTCCAGTCACAAGATCATGTACAGCAAAGTTGTACACCCAAAGCTGACGCAAATAGTACACTTTACTGCATGTCAACAGAGGTGTTGGTAGTATTTTTTGTAAATCAAAATAAATTGCAACACGAAATATTGTAATGTTTAGCCTAAAAAGTACTTGGTGTGTTGAATTTTATCATGTTAATATTAATAAAGATAAAATATATACTTACAATCACTGTGAGTAGATTCTGACATGGCTGTGTCTTTGTTTTCTAAATTATTTCCTAATCCTAGGGTTATTCAATGTTTATAATAAACCTTTGAATAGGAGCAAACTGTCACAAACAAATACAAAACATTAGTCCATAGATAAAAGAGTATTAATGGCAAAGAGATACAAGTGAGCTTATACCCTTTTGCTTGTAAGCAGATGAAGGTTTCTCAAAACAGTATAATTTCAAGTCACCAGAGAGCAGCACTGAGTGGGAATTTAGTTGTATCCCTTTGTCATTATCTACTTTGGTGTATCTAGTTTGGATTTATGCACTTAACTCATTTTTCACTGAAATGTCACTTGTACCCCTTTCCTTTTAGGCCCCTCAATTGTGTTTCACACTCCCTTTGATGAGTTCTGATGGAACAAAACCAGGTCTGGGAATTGGGTGGTAGCGATTATTTTCTTTAGGAGTCAACTATTTCATCTTTGTCCAGTGAAAGCAATGTGAACTGTTTCTTTTAATTGTAAAAGCCATATTGTGTCCGTTCCCGTTTATTATGTTTTATATCCACCTTTCCCATATTTTCTTTCATATACATATACCAAATACCTCAAAAACATGAAAAGAGGTTTTCCTTAAGTGCGGCAGAAGGGAGCGCAAGTGTTTTTACAGTTTTTATAAAATGGAAATTTTTTGGCCAAAATAAATCAAATATTTCTCCAGTAGCAACGTAGAGTTTAGTTTTCTGCACAGGTTAATATCAACAGACATATATGTTAGAGGTGTCCTGGAATTTTGTCAAAACTTTTTAAATAAATAAAAAGTTTTGACAAAATTCCAGGACACCTCTAACATATATTCAAGATCTGTTGATATTAACATGTGCAGAAAACTAAACTCTACGTTGCTACTGGAGAAATATTTGATTTATTTTGGCCAAAAAAATGTAATGCTATAAAAACTGTAAAATCACTCGCGCTCCCTTCTGCCGCACCTTAAACAGATATATTTGTATCCAATGTACTTTTCATGTTTGTCCTTTTTATCTCTTAGCGTTGCGAGTTTCACACTATCTCCTGATGAATTCCGATAGAATGAAACCTAGCTCGGAGGATTGGGTGGTAACGATCGATTTTCTTTAAGAGACAGCAATTACAAATGTGACCTGTTTTGTTCTTTTTCATTGTAAAAGCCATATTGTGTTAGTTCCTTTCATGTGTTTTCTATTTACCTTTCCTGTACTTTCTTCCAAATACACGAACAAAATACCTAAAAAAAAAAAGTGAAAAGAGGTTTTCTTTAAAGAGATACATTTGTTATACCCCAACCAACACAGTCATAGCCAGTCCTTGAACAGACCAGGTTTATTTAGGCGTTAGTACGCTCTTACACAAGCCACACCTACCCGCCCAGCTCTGTGTCAGGAGAAGGAGAAGGAGAAGGCGCCGCGCCAACAACCCATCCACCCTGGTCTGACGCACGGCTGAGGGGGATGAAAGCAGCTGGCTCCCAGCTCAGATCACCAATTCTGTAGTGGCCTTGACCACGATTAGAAATATCAGTAAAGGATCATTAACGTATAACACTGGGTCTTGACTTTACCGGCTCAAAGCACCACATCTTCCTCTCTCTCCCTTCCTCACCTCACTGCACCATCTTGAGTGCAGAGGTCTCCTTCTCCCCACCTCACCGCACCATCTTGAGTGCCGAGGTCTCCTTTCTCTTCCCACCTCACCTCACCATCTTGAGTGCAGAGGTCTCCTTTCTCTCCCCACCTCACCTCACCATCTTGAGTGCTGAGGTCTCCTTTCTCTTCCCACCTCACTCCACCATCTTGAGTGCAGAGGTCTCCTTTCTCTTCCCACCTCACCTCACCATCTTGAGTGCTGAGGTCTCCTTTCTCTTCCCACCTCACCGCACCATCTTGAGTGCTGAGGTCTCCTTTCTCTCCCCACCTCACCTCACCATCTTGAGTGCTGAGGTCTCCTTTCTCTCCCCACCTCACTCCACCATCTTGAGTGCTGAGGTCTCCTTTCTCTCCCCACCTCACCTCACCATCTTGAGTGCTGAGGTCTCCTTTCTCTTCCCACCTCACTCCACCATCTTGAGTGCAGAGGTCTCCTTCTCCCCACCTCACCGCACCATCTTGAGTGCAGAGGTCTCCTTTCTCTCCCCACCTCACCGCACCATCTTGAGTGCAGAGGTCTCCTTTCTCTCCCCACCTCACTGCACCATCTTGAGTGCTGAGGTCTCCTTTCTCTCCCCACCTCACCTCACCATCTTGAGTGCTGAGGTCTCCTTTCTCTTCCCACCTCACCGCACCATCTTGAGTGCAGAGGTCTCCTTTCTCTCCCCACCTCACCGCACCATCTTGAGTGCAGAGGTCTCCTTTCTCTCCCCACCTCACCGCACCATATTGAGTGCAGAGGTCTCCTTTCTCTTCCCACCTCACCTCACCATCTTGAGTGCTGAGGTCTCCTTTCTCTCCCCACCTCACCGCACCATCTTGAGTGCAGAGGTCTCCTTTCTCTCCCCACCTCACCGCACCATATTGAGTGCAGAGGTCTCCTTTCTCTTCCCACCTCACCGCACCATCTTGAGTGCAGAGGTCTCCTTTCTCTTCCCACCTCACTCCACCATCTTGAGTGCAGAGGTCTCCTTCTCCCCACCTCACCGCACCATCTTGAGTGCAGAGGTCTCCTTTCTATCCCCTCCTCACTGCACCATCTTGAGTGCAGAGGTCTCCTTCTCCCCACCTCACCTCACCATCTTGAGTGCTGAGGTCTCCTTTCTCTCCCCACCTCACCTCACCATCTTGAGTGCTGAGGTCTCCTTTCTCTTCCCACCTCACTCCACCATCTTGAGTGCAGAGGTCTCCTTTCTCTCCCCACCTCACCGCACCATCTTGAGTGCAGAGGTCTCCTTTCTATCCCCTCCTCACTGCACCATCTTGAGTGCAGAGGTCTCCTTCTCCCCACCTCACCTCACCATCTTGAGTGCAGAGGTCTCCTTTCTCTTCCCACCTCACCGCACCATCTTGAGTGCAGAGGTCTCCTTTCTATCCCCTCCTCACTGCACCATCTTGAGTGCAGAGGTCTCCTTCTCCCACCTCACCTCACCATCTTGAGTGCAAGGTCTCCTTCTCTCCCCACCTCACCTCACCATCTTGAGTGCTGAGGTCTCCTTTCTCTTCCCCACCTCACCGCACCATCTTGAGTGCTGAGGTCTCCTCCCCCACCTCACCGCACCATCTTGAGTGGTGAGGTCTCCTTTCTATCCCCTCCTCACTGCACCATCTTGAGTGCAGAGGTCTCCTTTCTATCCCCCTCCTCACTGCACCATCTTGAGTGCAGAGGTCTCCTTCTCCCACCTCACCTCACCATCTTGAGTGCAGAGGTCTCTCTCCACCTCACTACCATCTGAGTGCGAGGTCTCTCCCACCTCACCGCACCATCTTGAGTGCTGAGGTCTCCTCCCCACCTCACCGCACCATCTTGAGTGCTGAGGTCTCCTTTCTATCCCCTCCTCACTGCACCATCTTGAGTGCAGAGGTCTCCTTCTCCCCACCTCACCTCACCATCTTGAGTGCAGATATCTCCTTTCTCTTCCCACCTCACTCCACCATCTTGAGTGCAGAGGTCTCCTTTCTCTCCCCACCTCACCGCACCATCTTGAGTGCAGAGGTCTCCTTTCTCTCCCCACCTCACCGCACCATCTTGAGTGCAGAGGTCTCCTTTCTCTCCCCACCTCACCTCACCATCTTGAGTGCTGAGGTCTCCTTTCTCTTCCCACCTCACTCCACCATCTTGAGTGCAGAGGTCTCCTTTCTCTCCCCACCTCACCGCACCATCTTGAGTGCAGAGGTCTCCTTTCTCTCCCCACCTCACCGCACCATCTTGAGTGCTGAGGTCTCCTTTCTATCCCCTCCTCACTGCACCATCTTGAGTGCAGAGGTCTCCTTCTCCCCACCTCACCTCACCATCTTGAGTGCTGAGGTCTCCTTTCTCTTCCCACCTCACTGCACCATCTTGAGTGCTGAGGTCTCCTTTCTATCCCCTCCTCACTGCACCATCTTGAGTGCAGAGGTCTCCTTCTCCCCACCTCACCTCACCATCTTGAGTGCAGAGGTCTCCTTTCTCTTCCCACCTCACCGCACCATCTTGAGTGCTGAGGTCTCCTTTCTCTCCCCACCTCACCTCACCATCTTGAGTGCAGAGGTCTCCTTCTCCCCACCTCACTCCACCATCTTGAGTGCTGAGGTCTCCTTTCTCTCCCCACCTCACCTCACCATCTTGAGTGCTGAGGTCTCCTTTCTCTTCCCACCTCACCTCACCATCTTGAGTGCAGAGGTCTCCTTCTCTCTCCCACCTCACCATCTTGAGTGCTGAGGTCTCCTTTCTCTCCCCACCTCACCTCACCATCTTGAGTGCTGAGGTCTCCTTTCTATCCCCTCCTCACTGCACCATCTTGAGTGCAGAGGTCTCCTTCTCCCCACCTCACCTCACCATCTTGAGTGCTGAGGTCTCCTTTCTCTTCCCACCTCACCGCACCATCTTGAGTGCTGAGGTCTCCTTTCTCTTCCCACCTCACCGCACCATCTTGAGTGCAGAGGTCTCCTTTCTCTCCCCACCTCACCGCACCATATTGAGTGCCGAGGTGCCTCCTCCTCCCCCTTCCGTTGAACGACTCGTGCGTGATTGCTTCCCCTTATCGCCTTAACCTCCTTCCCCTTGTGTCCAATGCCCCCTTAAGTCCTAGAGTAGCCGGCTAGGGAACGACATGGGTTTCATGAATCGCTCCGGAAAAGCCCAACAGACGAGACGGAAGAACTCGCAGAACAAGTTCACTGTCACTAACGACTCTACCACACCAGAGCCCAGCACTTCACGGACGGGGTACTCAACCAAAGGACCCACGCACTATCAGGACGGCACGCTAGCCACCAAGGCCGTCAGACCTCAGGGATTAGCCTCCCTCCCCACACTCCTCTGTACTTCTCTCAGCATCTATTCCCGTGGCTCACCCACTATATGCACTCCCCCAACCCCATCTCTCCTCCTAGTCCCATCGGCTATCACCTGAAACCCCTCGACACTCCCCCCCTGTATCCGTGCCCTACGCCAGTCAACGAGATCCCAGAGTGGGCCAACTTCCACATGCCCACATGGTGCCCCACACCAGGATCAACAAGGTCTTAAGGAATCTACAGACAACCTTTGACTCCACTTTGATACAAAAATAAACCCTGCTATCTCCAGACCAGCGGATAGAGGGTAACCCAACGACTCGCCAAGAGATAGCCAGGCAGTCCAACAGTTCCTAGCAAACCCTGCTGTCAGAGACCATAAAGTCACCCTCGTGCACCTAGGCTGGTGATCAGCTAACTATGGGAGTAAATTATAATCATAATTTATAAAATTCTAAGTTTTCTTTCTTAAATATTTAATCTTAATTACTCCTTATTAAAAAAATCATGAACATTACTACAATTATGGAAAGTTATTATTTAAGATAAATGGATTAATAATTGTTTTTCCCAACATTATGGGTTAGTAAGCCACATTTTGTGTTCTTTTTGGACTCATGTATCGAGAATTCCTAAGCTTTAAATAAATAAATAAAATGAAAATCAATAAACAATTCATCATTTTATTTTGTTAGATTTTCACAAAGCAAAGAAACAAATCACCATTAACATTCATACAACATATGGAATGTAAATAAAAAAAAATCAAAGACAGTGTAATAACATTTGCTAAGATTAACTAGTTGAAGTGGAATGCAAGTTAACAAGAAACAAGATATTCCCTAAGGTACAATTAATACAAAAATTTAAGTTGGTCATAGAGTGGCAAACTTCAAAATTGACTATATTTTGGCAAAGAAAAGGTGGTACATCGAATGAATCAATATCAAATCTTTAAGATCCAATCTGTAAAAAAAACACTAATTGAACTTTCTCAAATTCAATTGAAATTTCCTGCCTAATATTAAAACACTATTGATAAGCAGTTATTGTACCTTAGGCAATAATTTCACTTTTAAAAAAAATATGATGGCATGCCATTAATAAAAGTAGCTGATAGAAATTTAAGTTGGCACTTAGAGAGGAACAACTCTAAATAAATAAAAACAATAGAATAGTATAGGAATATGAATTGGCTGGGCTGATATTAGGTGCATCAGTGTTGAAACAAGAGTGCGGAAAGACACTGGCATTAGTTAAACTTGACTTGTTGCATAATTTCACCTCACTTAAAAATCTTATTGCAAGGCAAAGTGCTTTACATTTACTGCCCCCCTTTCTACTTTCAAGTGCCCTTATGAGGATGCCACCTCCCTAAAGATAAAAATACTTCTCAAATAAATTATAATTTAATTTTATGGCCATAGCAAATTCAGTATTAGTATAGCTAAATTTTGTGATAGCAAACACCTTCAAGGATCAAAAAAGTGTCAGTTATTTAGAAAAATATATTTAAAAAAAATCATACTTCTTGAACACAAATCTATATGAATCTATTTACTGTGAATAGTAATTACTGCACTGGGGAGTATTATATGAAGGATAATTTATAACTAAAACTTACTGTTCATATTGCATAATACACAGAATACGAAAATGAAATGTGAACAGTAGGCCTTTTGTACTGTTTTGTGCACACAAGCACAGGCAAATGTTGGAACATCTGTTGATGGTATGACCTTTCCCTAGAGGTCGAAGTGCAGGACTGCTCAGACTTCACGCTAGGTGATGACATTCGTGATATTCCTACTGTCCAATGGACTAGTGTTTAAACTGTCTGCTGTTTAGAGATTGCACCCCACAAATATGTGTCTGTTCACATTAATGAGAGGTTGTAATTTTGCCAGGCAAAGTTAAACTGTCTGTTATAAATATGCTATTCAGAGGTGTCTGTTAAGGGAGATTTCATTGTATTTGTTTAAAATGAGTTAATTTTTCTATTTCACATAATTTTATTTATCTATTCAACTGTAAGATTGTTCATTTTTGAGTAAACCATTTTGAAATAAATCACTATTTAAATAATGCGGACAGCTGAACATAAATGCAATTAGTTGTTACGCTTCAGATGGTCCTATATTGATTATTACAGAATAGTAACAAACTGTTAAAAACTGCTCACAGTTAAATGTTTGAACTAGGCTAGAATGGAAAAGATCCAATTATACAACTAGCAAATTTAACTATTACCGACATTTACAAATCAACATATTTTTATCATTTCATTGAATTAGTAGCAAAGACAAACTAAATATGTTATCAGCCCAAACCTAGAACAATGCTGTAATAGAAAGTGTTACATACCATAGTGAAATAATATGGTGTTGTTTACAATTTTTAAAGACATATGGATACAATTCTATAACTTGGTTACTAAACTTGAAATAAGTTATTACTTAAATTTAAGATAAATTAAAAAAAAAGTTGTAAGTGATTAAACATTTAGTATTTAACTAATCATACAAACCACGATGACAAACATAGAATGTCAAAAACATGAACAAGTGATGCACTTAGCATCATTTTCCATTTTAAACAGATTAGATTCTAAGTAGTATTACAATTTCATGTCATTGATTAAAATTATTTGATAACCATTCCCTCCATAAAACCCTTTTATTCTATCAGACATTTTATATAAAATATTTACAAATATTGCTATCCACTCAATAAATTATTGGCCATCAATGGTCCTACTCAATGTTTTTGTACTGAAACAAGAAAATTATTTCAGAAACAGTTTTCATATGTAGGATAGGAAATATTATGTTATACGTTTTATTTGGATGTGAGCACACACACTTTTTACACGAGTACTTTACCGAATATTGCCGCAGAAAATATACTTATATATTATTCTTAGTAAGTTAGTAATAACACAAAAGAAAGTAGAGAGAAAGAAAGACAGCTAGGAATAAATAAAAGAGACAAACACTAGGAACACAGTTCATTCTTTACAAAGAGATAATGGTTGCCTTTAGAAGAAATTAGTCATTACCGCTTATCCTTTCATATTATTAGAAGGTGAGTATGGAATGTGCAACTAAACTTCCTTAGTGAAAATAATGTGGCAGAGAACACTAGAAATATGCCATAAAATTGTAAAGAGGATTTCTTTTTAAGAGTTAATATCTTCAACACTATGAAATGAAACAAAGTACCTTAGTTATAATATTAAGTTATTAAAAACATGGTAGAACTGTAGAAAAATAAAAGATCCCTAACATACATACAAACTTTTTAGCAGGGTAATGAAGTAATGAAGAGTTTGCAAATGTATGTGGGTGTTTTGATTTGTGCTTGATTTACATTAATTTAAGAATTTTATAATGTAATAATTATTTATAGTGTTTTAAAAAAAAAATATCTTAAAGTTAAAATTTTCACATATTTTGTATATATGCTCAAATCATAGATAAGACCCAGGACCCACTTTCATAGTAAGCTACAAATCACTTTCAAACATATCATTTTTTTGACCCTACCAAGAATTAAACCAAAGTCTATCAAAGGAAGGGTGGTCACCGTCTGAAGCACAGAGCCTCAACAGTCTTGACCTTAGGTGGGGTCCAATCTTTATATTTCTGGGGTTACTTTACAATGAAAGCAATGGAGGTGTGTGAAGAAAAGTCAAGTATATTTAATTTAACTTTCATATATTTAGATTATCAATTCCATAATATATAAAAAAGGTGTTTAAATTATAGTCTATTCTGGATAAATGTATATAGCCTAACACAATACTAGACCCTCTTAAATTAGATAAATGCCAAGAAAGAATAAAATAAGTAAAAACCCTTATTAAAATGACAAATAGTTGGTAAAGATGAACAAAGGAAAACAAAATTTGTACACAGGCCCACTTAAAAGCTAGAAATGAACATGTGAAGAAAATTGTGGGTGTCAAATTCAATGATTTGGCTTTTCAAAGCTTTTTACAACCCTAGTAAAAAACTTTGCTAGCCTGAATACAGGCTATAATGTTATTTGCTTGTACTTTACAATTCCCACATACATATGATACTAACACGTGACCTTACACATGTACATACACATTATTATGTGTGCATCTTTTCACAAATCCTATCCCAACCTGATATAGTAGCTGAACACTACAACAAAATCATCTCATTTAATACATATTATATAAAGATACTTAGTTTGAACCTCCATCAATATACTTTGTATTTTTACATTCCGCTCACAAAAGTTGGTGGTCCAAGATAAACTTTTATATTATATAAACAAACATTTAGAAATATGCCGATAAAGCTAATGCAAAGTACACACAATGATTTCGCAAAGGCATATTAGAGGTTGTTTAATACAAAGGAATACATTGTATGCATTTCTTGAAATTGGTTGCAAGGCCACCACTGAATAAATAAATAAAAAATATATGAAACTTCTAAAAAAACTAATGTTGATACATTTGAAAAAATTCCTCACTGGCCCAATCTTAAAAACTATTATTAAATTTTTCAGCTGGACAGAGTGTGGTCTCTTAATCTAAGAATAATTTATATTGTGTGTCTGATACAATTTATACTAACGTATGAGTTTAATAGTTCGTTGTAAAGTAGAAATGGCCAAGGAATTATTGACAAACATTTTCATCACTTTCAAATTAAGACAATTATTAATACATACACTAAACCAAATGCACATCTGCAAAAATAATTTGAATTCTTTAAATAGAAATTTAAAAAAAATTGAGTTTTCCTGAATATAATTTTAATAGTGAACAATAAAAAAAAACAATTCTTCAATAACTTTTTCTATAAACGTAATTTATATTGCTTAAAATAACCAATTTTTTTCAAATCAGGGTAATATACTTCTCAATTTTGATTTCTGTTTTACACTTAGACTATAAAGTCTTGATAAAATGCTATATAGGGCAGAATTAAAGCTAATGCAACAAAAATTTATGGTAATTTGTTCCATTTAACATGTTCCACATAGATAAATGTTAAGTACAGTATTATTGATGTGGTGCTCTTTTTTGAAAGTAATACATATATTAAAGGAAACTTTTTTTTCCCACTCTTTGAGGTTCATTTTTGACTCTGTTCGTGATTAGGAAATAATCTTTTCAGGCTATATAGAGATTCAAAACTTGAATTATCTATCACCATAAAATAATTTACTATAAAAGTGAAATAAGGTTTTCCTTAGGATATGTGATAAGCTCAGCCTATGTACACATCGGTTGAATGCATATTCTATGGTATACAGTGTATGTCTTTAGTAATTAATCGACTTCTTTGTAAGTGGGGTTATTTATATTATATAGTGTCACTAACTGACCAAGTGGTAATATTAATTCCAGTAAAGCCACAGCCTTTAAATATCATGATCTACAATGTTTTTTGAGTTTTTAAAGTGAACACCCCCTTATTAAATGTTATGATATGCTTATGTATGATTTGGAAGTATACACACACCAACAAAAATATAAATACAAACATATTCAAACCTTTATGGATTTCTTTAGAAAATAAAAACTTCATGGTCACATTTAGTTTAGTTCTACATTGTCTGTGTGATTAAAAAAAAACTATTTTACATTATGTGAGTTTTTTGTTTGAATTTTTTTTTTAATTAGAAGATTAAGAGTTGAAAAAAACTCGGTTTTATAACAAGAAATGGAAAACACTTTGTTTTTGTGTTGTTTAGAATTTTTCTGTTCCTCATTCCATCACCCACTGCGCTTACGTCTTATCCAAATGAGAGTGTCCAATTAGCTAGCTTGCCAGACAAACTTCCTCTTCATGACCCACTCTTGGCCCAGACTGGAATCACAATGTCGCAATAGCGGACGAGACATGTCGCTGCTTTCGGGTTTCTGGAGACACTGCCCTGTGTTGGCATGCTTGATGGTGCGATCCTATGGGGGTAAAACATAGGAACATCACATCTAGTGTTAGGGCTGCAATGTTAACTAACTAGTCACAGGAACAGAATGAGAGGGTTTAGGGGGAAATTTTAGAATTGAGCATGTGCTGAAACGGTTGAGTCCAAGTTTCCCATAGAGGTGGGAGGGTAGGGTATTAGGCATGTTAAATTTTCCACATCTTACAATTTTTTTTAATAACAATTTTATCTATGCTTATCTCTTTTGTCCGATAAAATAAAGATTACGGATTAAAATGTGCTTTTCAAGTAGGCCTAACTACCTAACTAATTTTTGAATTCAAAATATTATGCTTTGTTTATGAGGTGAAAGATTCGACCATCGAATTCAGTATAACATTGAATCCTCAAATCTCGAATACTTGTCAGGATTCGGCAGATTCGAGGATTCAAGTAGCCTATCTCTAATCATTATGATCAAATATATATAGCAAGTGGCCAGGTCAGTATAGTAATATGCCTCCATCTCCCTCTTTCTCACACACTTTCTCTTATCTGCTCCTCTCATATCTTTCTTGGTTTCCCTTGCAGTCTTTTTCCTACATACTTCACATCCACCATTATCTTTGATATTCCATCCTTTTACACCCTCATTACCTGAGCATGGGGCATACCCTCAGCCTTGCTTCCTCCACTATCTAATATACACTCCCTGTACCCCCACTATTTCTCAGATAACTTCATTCAGAATCTTGTTGGTTACTCTTAGCCTTTCCTACTCAATCCTGATCTAAATGCCAAGTGGCGTACCCTTGGGCCTGAACAACTTGATGGAGGTTGGGTCGAGCCTCAGTGGAAGCCAGGTCAGGTGCACATGAGCTAGGAGACTGGTCAGGGTCAAAATCAACAAGCTTGGCGACAATGAACTAAATCACTGTCAGCAATCGTAAACTCAGTTAGGGAAGATTGCCATCCAAAGGAGGTTTAACTGAGCAGGGGTGCAGAATATGGCCGAACGAGGTTCAGGGGAAATTAAAACAGTCCTGGGGAAATTTGGGACAGGGAAAAGCCCAACAATTTTATTGACTTTTTAGTAGAGATGGGTCGAACCCATTATTTCTCGAATTCGAATCTTGAATCCAAATCTTAGCAAATTGTTAAATTTTTTAATTATTTACAAATAGACTTACATTACACAATATAGGCCTAAACTGTAAATCATGCTTTCAATTTTAATCAACCCCAACCACCCCTTGCAAAATACAGGTTAAAATCCAGCCAAATTAAACAATCAAGACTCATATTATTGTTTGAAAATCAAATCAATCAAAATTTGAGTGTCTTTTAGTTATTTTTAAAAGTGTTGTTTGAATGAGTTTGGTTTCTAAGAAAACATGTGAAATAAACAGATTAGGCCTAGTTATCCTTTGATCAACTTTAATCATCATTGAAGGATTATAATTTATTTTAGTAAGAAAGCAAAAATAAAAATACAAACAGATATTTTTAATAAAGACTAAAACAACATGCTTAACAATTAAACATACATTGGAAATAGTGAACTCAATAATGCCTAAGTATTTTTATTATTATTTTCTTATTATATCCATTATCTATCTTCACGTAGAAAACAAGAAATATATTCGATTCTTGCGATATATCGATTTCTGAGAATACATTCTATTTAAAACACGAACATATTTTCGACTCCAATATATTCATTCCCATTTTATAAGGCAGGACTACAGTTGAATATTTTTACAATTACGTTAATAACATATTTAAAAAAATAATAAACTCTTAGTTAAAATCAATTTAAAAACAAATTATGAATTAGCAAGTCGTTATTTGATTCTTAAAACTCGAGAACGCTTACTAAGTGATCAGATTACCAGAATCGATATACAATACGTAAGCCGGTAGGCGTAAATGAACAGTTTTATTAGTGTCTGACTGTCGAGAGTATTTATTTGTCATGAAACCTAACAAAATGTCTAACTTAAGGATCGTATGCAATAAATTGGGGTTGTTTGCATAGTTGTAGATAATTAAAACCAGTTGGGTACCAAGAATTAACAGTATCTTTATTTTAATCATCACTCTCGCGAGTAAATATAATATGTCATGGCGGCCGACTTTGTATCGTTTGTAGGGATGGGAAAAACTGCTCCTTTAGTGGAGCAGGAGCAATCTGTTACTGCTCCACCACTGGACCTGTTCCTTTTACCTGCTCCTTTTTGTCACAGTTACTATATTTGTACCTACTCACAGCCTAGTTTTTTTTAGCACCGCGTCTACTGCCCGTTTGGGTTATACACATTTATGCCAATTACGTCAATGTGTTGGGGATGAAGATGGTTGATTCTAGAGGAAGTGCACCCACATTTGTTTGGAATGAGAGTTGAAAACGTTTAGGAAAAATCACCCTCAGTGCACCCAACCTGAATCGAACCTCAATCTCCTTGTCATCGGCAGTCCATTCTAGTGTAAGTGAAGCCAGAGACCAGATTCTGGCAACCCTTTTGCTATCACAGGCTTTATGGGTTTTAAAAAAATGTTGGGCTAATTTGAAAAAAAGTAAAGCAAAAAAAGTTCAATTTTACATTTACCAATTAGTAATTAGCTATTAAGTCCATTTTTTGAACAAATTGTTTGTTTGCTAAATATTTTGTGGGCTGGATAAAATCAGTCAGTCAGTAGATTGCTGACCCTTGCCTTAAATAATTTTACCAGCAAGTGAGTCCCTTCAATGTAATCATCAACGTAACAATTTATTGTGAGAATACATCACATACTGTGCTTGTATTGTGGAAATAATGTTTTGTACTACGAAAGCTTTCCCTTTCAAAACTCATTTGTGACTCCCCAAACCAACTCTAAACTAGACCTATGTTAGATAAGTAAGGTTGCGCCGGACCTGATCTCAGCGCTGGTACAAAAACACAAAGCATCCACTTCCTTTTTACTGTACGACTGCTCCAAAATATCTCAGGAGCATAAAGGAACAAGGTTGCTACGGACCTGTTACAGCGCTGTCTGTGACAAAGACGAGGAACAGCTCCTTTCGTCTGTCAGGAACAGGTTGTGAATGTGACGTCAGAGGAGCAGTGACAAAGGAACAGGTTGTGATTTCACAACCCATCCCTAATCGTTTGTAATGGCGGCTGACTTTGTGTAATGTGTTCTTATTTCTGTTTAAAAAACGCAGTAATTTGTTTTATTTATTTCAAGTTTTGATTTTCGGTTTTTGAAGAGTTTTAATGAGTTCATTAAAATATTTACAAGATCGTTCGTGAGGTGAAAGTTTTAAAAGTTGGCATGAGCTGAAATGGTCGAGTCCAAGTTTCCCATAGAGGTGGGAGGGTAGGGTAGTAGACACGTAAGATTTTCCACACCTAACAAATATTTTTTAAAAAAAATAATGATTTTATTCATGCAAATCTCTTTTGTCCGACAAAATAAAGATTATGGATTAAGTTGTGCTTTTCAAGTAGGCCTAACTAAGTAATTTTTGAATTCAAAATATGCTTTGTTTACGAGGTGAAAGATTCGACCATCGAATCCAGTAAAACATCGAATCCTCAAATCTTGAATACTTGTCAGGATTCGGTGGATTCGAAGATTCAAGTGACTCATCTCTAGTTTTTAGTAAATTCTGGTTCTGATATGGTTGTTTCATTTGTATAAAAAACTAAGGCCGATGACACGTTACACCCAACACTATCAGTATGTGCCATAGTTAGGCAGTTTCAGTGTAAGCACTAAGAGTTGCGGTGTATAGGGGCTAAGATAATGTGTCAATAAGAAGTCAGAGGTTGAGATAAGGAGCAAAGGAAGAATCTAATAATTCAACCTGGCTAATGGCGTGATTGAGTGATGAGTCATCAGTCACCTACCCTACCGCGGGTGTTTGGTAGCTATGACGGGCAGGCGGGTGGAGGGTATTTGAGCGATGTGTGGACCTATTAAGGTTTGTACATTGTACAATAGATGAATGTTTATAAAAAAATTAGATGGTTTAGTGAAACAAATGTTTATTATGTCGACTTTTAAGAGCAAACAAGAAGTCAACTGTGCTTATTGTGAATAGTGTGGCAGACGTGATAAACTCAGACATCCCCAAGAAAAACCTAGAAGTAAGGATCAAGGGAGTATTGCAAGTTTTGTAAAACATAAATTATGTGATCAGGAAAAACTCGTATTCGTAAACAGCGATAGTATTTCCCCAAGTGTGGTTGATAGTGAAATACCTCGCAGTAGAGGCGAGTCTAGGAAAAAACAAAAAGTCTATGAAAATCAACAACTAAACCAAGGCCTCCTGGAATTACACTCCATTGCCTCTTACTCTCAAGATGTAACATTAAATGTTGGTACTGGTAAGTCTACTGGTATCAATGGACAATTAATAACAATATGTAATGCAAACAAGGAAATGGGAAGGTTGCCATTTCTGGGAGAATTAAATTTTTTATAATGTAGGTACCATAAAAATAACTATTATTAAAAATATGTAGTAGGTAATAATCGTTATTTCCTTCAGCCTCTATAAAATATTCAATGTTTTATTTTGAGTGCTATGGTTTTCGGGGAAATATAGGATCTCTGAACATATTTTGCACCCCTGTAACTGAGGACCTATAAGCGGCAGCCCCGCTACTCAGGTGTAGGCCATGGCAGGCTTAGTAGCCCTGTGGTCGAAGAAAACAAACTACACCCAAGAAAATAAAATTAAATGCCGGACTATAGCAAGTATTAATTTGAAGTGAGTTTTTTTAGTGCATGATGTCTTACTTGTCTTATTTGTGTGGAGAAGAATGGGAGACTAATTAGGAAAAACCACCTCAGGGCACGCAAATTAGATTTGAGTCTCGAGTCTTGTCAATAGCAAATTGGCTAGACCAGACTAACAACTTTCCTAAGAGAACTTTAAATAGGTTAAATAGGTATACTTTAGAGGAAATTTACCTGCCTTCACAAAGTGAGAGAAGTGGAAAATCATTTATGAAAAACCACCCTTAGTACCCATCACCTGCAAGTCAGACTATATTAATGGACTGTGCGCTCACTGGAGCGAGTAGGACGAATAAAGTAAATGGATTTAAAGTTGAGACAAAAAATCCTAATAATAATATTTTTTTTTTAACCATGAAGTTACAGTACCTGATTGCTGTAGACCCAGGCCTGATTGCCTCCCATACCATGACATCTCACCAACTTCACCGGCCCGTCCTGACTTGATGCGTCAAGGCAGTTGTCATCAGACATGATCTGCTGACGCTTGGTGTAAGCAAACACCTGCAAACACCCGAACCACACTTGGCCTTAAATCTGAGATATGTTATCTTTAAACACCTTATTTTGATTTAGTTTTATCCCTTTAAAAGAAGATCAGTTGAAATCAACACCTTTATTGGCTGTGGTGTTTTGATGGATGTCTTAGCTTTACTCTACTCTCTACTTGTCTGGATGTTGTTTGATAAATGGAGAGTTAGCATTTATATTTTTCGTTTTAAAAGTATTGATGCTATTGCAATTTCAAAGATATTGTTTTATTTTACTACAAGCATAATTTTCATATTAATTTATTTTTTTATTTTAATAATTATTTGATATTTATTTAAAGAGTTATGATTTAAAAGTAGATTTTTCTTTAATTTATACTGAATTCAACCAAGAAGCTGAGTAGCTAACTCAGCTAGGAAAGTGAAATCTCGAGCTTGCAGTTAGAAGTAATAAACTATCCAACTCAAGTAAAATAGGATGATACAAGTGAATAAGCAGTAGTGGCTATTGACAATTTAAACTATTAATTTATATGAAATGGAAAATGAATGAGGAAGAATAAAAATCAAGGTTCTTACAGTCATATGAAACATAAATTTAAGGATTTTTTAAGGACTATAACTGTTATTTCTAGTACTGCAAAAAGCTAAACACGCCAATAATTTTTTTATAAACTCTACCAAATTTTAATTACATGAAAAACCATAACTTTTCACTAAATTTAATGAACAGATAGGACTATAAAAATAGTAATCTAACTTTGTTGTCACTTAATTCACTCTCCTTGGTTTATTGCTTAGTGCAATCATTCTAGATACAGTATATATTGAAGTATGGCTAGAACAAGAATTTAAACGCTAAGGTGGATGGGAGATGAACTAATAGCTATCGGCGGGCATTTTAGCGAAAAACTGTAATTATAAGTACTTAAAGTGTTAATAGGTAGTCAAAGATATTAAAAAGAATTATTACCAATGAAAGTTTTAGAGCAACTTATAAAAAAATGGCGAATGCATATGAATTGAGATATTTAAATATAGGAAATTAAAGAAAACAACATATTTCATCGACAGTAGTGCTAAAACTGCTAATGCGTTTGTCAGAGAAGTTAACAATGTTTCCCCCTTGCCCCTATAGAAATCCCATCCCATGGGCGCGACTATCTCTGAGCTGATGACGTGATAACAAATAAAACAAAAGAAACATGAAGAGTTGCAGAGAGTAAAGTAAACAGGAGACAACAGCTAACGCTTCAAAGAGGATGTGCTAGGTATTTCAGTCCCGTGTGCATCTTAAATAACGGTCTTTACAGCCATTCTTCACAACCATTTCAAAAAAAATATCGAAACCTGGAAATTCTGGGACTTTTCAAGGCCCAGAGCGATTTAATGACTTTTCCAGACCTTTAGCAGTGACACATTAAATTTCAGGTTTTTCAAGGACCGTACGAACCCTGAAGAATGTTATCAACAGGCCCAGGAATTTAATAGCATGTCATCTTTTTTAGGTACATTGCAGACAATGTTCATCTGCACATAAATTCTATTTATGATTCAATGGTTGTGTAAAAATCTTTCTGGAACTCCATTCTTCGGTCAGTTTTTGTCATTTTGGCTTTTTAGGTAATATTTTATTGATTTGAGTCATTTTTAAACATTTATCTTGACTAAGTATATTTTTTAAATACTATCAATATTTCATAAATGCATTAGTAAGCAAACATAGTTTTTTTTTCAACAGTCAACGAAATGAGAAGCTAATGTAGGCTATGAAGTTTGTACACTCTTTGTTGTATGGTTGTAAAATATACAATTCTGGTGACACTACAACTAGACTGGAGAGGGTTGCACTGAGAGGGGATAACTAATACTTCTGACGCAGATATTTGTAAATCAATATTATACTCAGCTGAATACAAGCATTAAGTTGTTAAAGGCTTTTAATGATATATATATTTCAAGTATTAAATTTAAAAAATGTGAGAGTAATTAATCTGTTTATTAGTTTGTAGATTTGTAATATAACAGGATAAAATAAAACAATCACAAAAAAGATATAAAGTAATCTAGGAATATCAAAAAGTTTATTAACTCCTAGGGAAGACTGTGTTTGACTCATAGCTGTTAATAATAAATTATTTTTTATCTTAAATTGTTTCCCATTTTTTCCTCCACTCAAATGGGGTACATTTCCATGGTGTCTACTCAACTTGACCAATAAAATTCACGACTTTTTCCCTGATCATTTCCTAAAATTCCAGACTAAAAAGTATGTCACATTCTTCTAATTCCCCCACCTCCTCCCCTCATTTTTCTATTAATCTTTTTTTATGAATAATAATAAGTTTTAAAATTTAAGTAAACACATTTTTTTAATTTGTATTAACATTGTTTATTAGGAATTATAAAATATATTACACAGCTACAAAAAACACACTACAGTTTGAATAACATTATTATTTACTGTTTTAATGATTATTATATTTCATATTTTGAGTAAAACCACATTTTCTCAGATTTTTATTGTAATTTACCAAATTCCCGGCTTATTCCCGTTTTTCCCCCATCATTTCAGATTCCAGACTAATTCCCGTTTTCCCTGATTTTCCCAGATGGTAGACACCCTGATTTCATAAAAAAAAAGCACACAAAAATGGAAACTATACATATATTTATTTAATTTCCATTTGTAAAGTGTGAGTGTTTGAGGGCCCCAGTCATCAGCCACTTTAACAGTGAAACAAGACAATATTTAGCTGTGTTGAATCAAATGGACCAGAATTTGCCTGGAAAGAGGGATGGATGCCAAACCTAGTGCAAAATGTCAGTTATCCTGCACGCTGTGCGTCAGACTTCTTATCTAAACTAACTGCATGTTAAAACTAATAATATAAGGATTAAGAAGGCAGAATTTATATGAAATGTGCCCCCATTTGAGTGGAGGAAAAGAGGGGAAACAATTTAAGAAAAAAAAAAACACAAAAAAAAAAAACACCTTAAAATACACAGCCATGAGTCAAACACTGTCTTCCCTTGGAGCTGAAAACCTTTTTTAAATTCCTAGACTATTTCACATATTTTTTTGTGAATTTTTCTATTTTAGTCTTTTATATTACATATCTCCAAACTAATATTCACATTCTTCTCACATTTTTAAAATTTAATACTTGAAATATAACTCTTTAAAAAATATGGTTCGTAAAAATTGTTAAATACACCATCACTAAGTCAGGTACAGTCCTAATTGCATGAGCATTAAATGTATAACCTAGAGCAGTGGTCGGCAAAGTGCGGCTCCAGAGCCGCATGTGGCTCTTTGACACCTTAAGTGCGGCTCTGACACAAATATCCACAGAAGGCGCAATAATATTTTCATTTAAAAAAACTAGGTTAAAGAAAAATTACATCTTATTTTGATAAATTAAAGTTCTTCTATAAATCGAGAACATGTATAATTTTTTGTTTAAGCTAAAAGATAGATAGGTAATTAAAATTTTATATTGTTGTAAAAATACGTAACGAACATCGAGTTTAATTTTATTAGTTTTCGTAAACGTAAACACAACCATGTACAAACTACCGGCTGAAATTGTTCGTATGTTTTCGGCGTACTCCGGTGTGATACAAAGGTACCACAAGCATGCGCGCGCATACTTTTTCTAAAGTAGTGGGGGTACAAATTGGCATCACAGATCAGCAATTGCAGTGTGAACAGTTTTGTCTTTTCTACTTTATCTGCCGTTGTCAAGAAACTTAATTTTTTCGATGTTAGAAGAAGTAATAGCATTCGAAAACAAATTATCCATTTTTGCTCAGGATTTGGAAAGGGAAACATTGTTTCACTTTCCGAGCCTGCTGAAGTATCTTACCGAAAATAATTCCTCTATTGATAAACACCATTTTAAAACAATAATTTTAAATATGAGGGAAGCATTTCTCAGCAGGTTTTCAGGAATTTAAAAACAGCTGAGCAACTTTAGCATTTGTCAAAAATCCTCTTAATGCTACGATAACTGAGTTGAAATTTTCACCTTTTGATGTTGACATTGGTAGCTTTGAAATACAATTGCTGGATTTAAAAAACAAGGAGATATGGTGCTCTAAATTCGAACGTCTTTGTGTTGAATTGGAAATATTGGAGAAGAAAAAATGTGATCTTAGTTCACAGCACAAGTGGTCTGCTTTGAATGACTTGGAGAAGGAAGATATGATCATTTTCAACGTTTGGAATAGTATTCCTGACTCTTACGATCAGCTGAAAAAGCTTGCGTTTGCTGTTCTTTCCTTTTTCGGTTCTACATATATATGTGAACAATCTTTTTCAAGCATGAACATTATGAAGAGTAAACTGAGAAGTCGTCTTATTGATGAGAACTTGGAATCATGCCTAAAATTAAAAACAACGTACAAACCTGACTTACTCAAACTTTCCAAGGAGATGCAAGCACATTGTTCACATTAATAAATATTTATTAAGTATGAAATTTAGTTTTATTTAGTGTAATAAAAGTTTACTAAACAAGCAGTTTTGGCTCCCAATTTTTTTTAAAATTGTTGTAATGTTCATATTTGGCTCTTTGGCAAATAAGTTTGCCGACCACTGACCTAGAGCCCTGCGCCCGGGTATTCCTATTTCAAGGTTACTTGTTTGGATGTGGTTTGTAGGAAAGAGGGGTGCGAGCAGGGGTGAATCCACGGGGGAAGGGCCCGCTTCCCTCAAGATTTTTTTAGCTAGTAATAACAATAATAAATAAAACCAATTAAATCTATTGGGGTGTGCGAAGCCAGTTTTCCAGTGTGAAGCGAATATTTGGAAATATTCCTGAAATCGAATTGAAGAAAGATTTTTTTGTATCAAAGCGTCTTACTTCCTGTTTATTTTATGTGCATATATGATAATGACTGTAATGGTGTAGGGACGAGGAAGAAAGCATTTGAGGTAATCTACCTGCATCCGACTTAGATTTTCGGCCAGCGAACAGGGTTTCCAAGAATATAAAGTCTTATTATAGTTCTGAAAACAAAATATTTATTAAAAATTTGAGGTGTTTAGCAATACTCTATTTTTATTTAATTTAGTTCAATAAAAAAAAACTTTTAAAATTTTGATCTTCTACTAGAGTATTTTGGTCCTAGTCCATTCCTTATAAATATATAATATTTAAAAAAACACAAATTAGTTTATTTTAACAACTTCAATGAAATATTTATTTTGAGGTATGAAAGATTGTGTTAAGTTATGTTGGAATCGGTTTCATATATAAACATATTAAATAGTGTGCACCAAAATACTTATTATTACACACTTTTAATGTTTTAGCTGTGGGTTTTCTTGTTATGAAAAATAAATAAAAAAATGTTGATCAATTTTGCTATCATTGGAAAATTGTGTTAATACTTTTGAATATATATATAATTATGATAAAAACAGGTTTAACCTAATATGGCATATAGAAAGTGTAAGGAATTCTGTCCTCTTAATGTACCATCTTCATTAAATCCAGTCTTGTTCAATCTGTTGACATATTTAAATAAAATGTGAAGAAAGTGAAGCACACTGTCAACAGGTCTGGTAGGCTATCATATGTATTTCATTTTCATTTATTTTTAGTTCAGCAATAAAAATATTTAGCTAATAACTTTAAGTTAAAAAACAAATAAAAAATCAATATTATTAAAAAAACTTTTCTGGTATTAGATAAAAACAAATGCGTTACTTTAAAAAACAAACAAATGAGTAAAAATAGGAATTGACTTTTATGTTGGACTTGATTTCACTTTTACTTTTCTATTTCTTTGTTTCAGACATTTATATATCTAAATTTATAACTAATGAAACATTAATGTGAATGAGAATACAAAACAATGAAAATAAGCATAGATAAATGAGCAGCTGTAAATAGTGAAAAGAATTTCATTGGTGAGGGTTGCCAACATAAAGTATAAAATTTATAAGAAAATAATTGGACACTTGAAGAAATTCCTATGAAATATTGAAAATGATTCCCGTGAGAATATATTGTCAAATTCAGAGCTAAAATATTATTTTAAAATTGTATGTTGTTTTGTCAAAATGAAATTATGGAACGATTTAAATTGTGTGTATCATGTGAATCAAGTAAGAAGCGTGGCAATGAACATGACTATTGAACTATTAAAATGTAAACGTTATTTACAAAGAGCAAACAAGTAATAAATTTACCCGAAAATTATTTTTTAAGTGACATAATGGGATAGTAATTTATTAAAATCACCGATCTGAACTGAAATATAGAAAAATATGATCAATTCACGGCATCAACAAACCTGACGAACTGTTGTAATAATGTTTCCTTTGCATCAGCAGAGTGGCGACTCAAAATCCATACCAAAATTTCTTGATTTTTTCAGGTATAAAAGAAACACATCATTTAGCCTGACGAATTAAACAAACAATAAACAAGTGCTAAATAGGAAGATTCCAGAAAATATAATCTGTTGCTTTCTGTGACTTTTCAATGTTTTCTTTCTCAGAGAGCTTAGCTGCTTTTTTAAAGCGTAAATGTGCATTGTGAGCTACATGTATAAGTGACTTAGAAATGTTTAAATTGGTCTCTCAGGTTCTGAAATATACACTCTGTGTTGACAGAGAAGCCTCACTCAATATTTGTATTTCCATGAGAGAGTAGTGAAACAAGTTTCATGACTTTAGAAAGGTTATCCGATTCACGCTCTTGGAAAACTCGTCACCACAGGTGATCAATTCATTCTTGTTTGCGAAAGTATTCCTTCAGCGTCACTGTTACATTTGGATTTAGGCATATATTCTTGAATTCTCGAGTTGCCTTGCATCTACCAAAGTTGACAATAGTGTCTCCAACCGTTTTGTAGCAATTGTTGGATTAGCAGTAATAATACTTGGGTCAAAACAGGTCACTGCTTTAGTCAATCCATTTTCCAGTGGAGAGTGCTCCAAGATCTTCAGGACCAATGTTTGCAAGCACTTTCTATAATCACTATGGAACTGTAGGCTTTGTAAATCTGTACCATTAGACTTCTTGAGTTCATTGCGGGTTGCAAAACCCAAATACATTTTTTGGACAGACAAAATATTTTCTTCTTTAGAAATATCAACAATATTTACAGATGATGCTGCTTTCAGTATTTCCCCGCATGTCCACCACTGCTAAATGTCTCTTAAAAAAAAGCACTAATATATTACCTGATTTCCTCCAAGGCCGTGGCAGTAGCTCATGCCCAAGTTTTCTCCTCCCTTCCTTCCGAGAGTATCAAGGCAGTTTTGAGTCTCAGCGTTTCTTACCTGATAACAAAATAAGACATAAAATAGAGCTTAGCTAAATAATATATTTAATTTGGTAGATAATGAGCTCTTTCTAAACACAAATACTAAGAATAAACATGTAATCAGGCAGCTTTCTTACAACAATGAGATTAAAGAACACGGTTGCCACTACTTTGTGCTAAACCAAATTGCTTGTGTTTTTCAGAAGAAATTTCCATATTTATAGACGATTTAGAGCAGGGATCCCCAACCTTGTGCCCGCGGGCGCCCGCCGAGCCTTTAGCGTCTGCCCGCCACTTTTTGGCTACAGCTGAAAAGTTCTTGACTAATAATTTTAATCTGTCACTTTTACGACAAAAATCAAGTTTGTGCTTATCTCCTGTTATGCTGTTCTCAAGAAGTTGGTGATTGAAAGCCTCCCTCTTTCCAATACCTCCCTTTCATTCTTCTTTCTTTGCTGGCTCATTTACAAAGTGTACTTTTACTCAGAACTATCATTCTAATGGTTTCAAGCTGAATGGTTTTGCTTTTTCCTAATCTCAAAGACCTACCCCCTTCCATCATTCTCCCCACACTCACTAACACCATACTAATACTTCCTATTTCCTTTGTAAATATCTTGACAGGGGTCTACACAGCTTTGATGCTTGAATAAACCCAGAATAAATATATATTTATATATATTTTAAAAATGTACCTGAGTCCCAAAATGGTGTTGAGTAGTTAAATATTTCCTTGTGTCGTTATTTTGGTCTTGTTAAATCCATAAGTAAAGCAGTTTTTATTTGTTTTTTTGTCAACTTGGGGGGTTGAACCCTCCTCCTCTTCCCCCCTTGGCTACACCCTTTAGTTGGAAACTTAACACGGCCGCTGACCAGTTGACCGGCCGTGTGTTTAGCGGTGAGGCTGACCTTTGAGCCTGGCGGGAGTTAGTAGCTACTTTGCAGTGTAAACCAATCATGACAATTTCATCGTAGTTCATGCTCTATTCTAGTTAAATACTCATACATTTATTATTGGTTTTTCATACTTATTTTTTTTAAATATTTCAACTTTTATCAAAAAATCAGTGTATCAAGTAAAAGAAAACGAACATATAATTTTAATACTGACTGGGAAGAATCGTATTGTTTTGTCAATTTTAAAGATAAATGTGTTTGCTTGTTGTGTGGAAGTAGTATTTCAGTGCCAAAAAAACATAATGTTGAACGTCACTTCCAGACTAATCACGCCTCTTTTGAAACTAGTTATCCACTTAAATTTGAATTAAGAAAAAATAAATTAAATCAACTAAAATAAAACCTAACTGCCCAGCAGTTGGTTTTCACAAGACCCATGGTAAAACATAAAAATGCCACTATTGCTTCTTTCAAAATGTCTCACTTGCTCTCAAAGAAGAAAAACCATTCCTGGATGGGGAGTTGTTAAAAGAGGCCTTTCTGACTGGAGCTGATTGCTTGTTTGAGGTTTTTTTTAATAAGCGTGAGATTATGTCAGCGATCCAAGACTTACAGCTATCAGATAACATCATTACAAGAAGAATACATGCAATTTCAACTGACATGCAAACTCAGCTAAAGAATGACTTGGAAATATGTGAATGGTTCTCATTACAATTTGACGAGTCAACAGATATAGCTGGCCAAGCACAGTTGGCAGTTATGGTAAGAATGGTATTTAATGATCTCACTACAAAAGAAGAGCTATTGAAAATATTGCCAATGAAAGGACGAACAACGGTGCAGATATCTACAACACATTCAAAACATATACCAAATCAATAGATATGCCTCTGCACAAGCTATCTGCGATCACCACTGGGGGCACCTGCGATGGTGGGTAATACCAATGGATTTATTGCCCTGTGCAAGAAAGATGAATCATTTCCGAACTCTATGTCGTACCATTGTATTATTCATCAAGAAGTCTTGTGTGGCAAAGTACTTTCGTTTGAACATGTTATGAAAATAGTTATAAAAATAATCAACTATATTAGAGTAGCACCCTTGCAGCACCGACTTTTCAAGGCCCTATTAGAAAATTCTGAAGTTAAACAGCCCGATCTTATACTACATACAGAAGTACGTTGGCTCAGTAAAGGTAAAGTTCTTACAAGATTTGTAAGCTTGATTGAAGAGATAAAAACATTTCTCAATACCAAAAATCTGAATTACGATCAACTAAGTGACTTTTGCTGGTTGGTTGATCTGGGTTTTCTCACAGACATCATGGACAAATTGAATTCTTTGAACTTAGAGCTACAAGCTCAAATGATTAGCTCTGTGAACTCATTTAAAGCTAAACTGGTTCTTTGGATGTCTCATCTGCAGATGAAATCTCTCGTGCATTTCCCAACTATGAAGAAAATGTTAGGTGAGAGTGACTTTAACTCGATATCATTTGTTATTCACCTTCAAGTGCTTCAAGAGCAGTTTGAAAAGAGATTTGAACAGTTTACAATCATTGAGCCAATTGTCACTTTTTTTATCAATCCTTTTACTAACCATGTAAGTACAAGAGAATTAGCTGCACCCATTGAAAGACTTATTCAAGTAAGGACAGAAGAACTATAATTAGAGATTTTGGATCTTCAGAATGACATTGTGCTAAAATCCTATATAACAAATGAGAACTTTTGGAATTTGGTTGACAGAAAAAAGTTTCCTTTCTTGAAAAGTGCAGCATCCAAGATAAAATCTTTCTTTGGTTCCATATACTTATGTGAATCATTGTTTTCTACCATGAATATCATAAAATCAAAGTACAGATCTCGACTTACTGAAGAACATCTTGATGATTGTTTACGGACAGGAATATCATCCTATGCTCCGAATTATGAAGTATTGGCTGATGAACTGCAGTGTCAAGGATCACATTGACCTTTTGATTTGGCAAAAATTGTTTCAATTGTTTAAACTGGTTTTGGATAACTTTGCGTTTATACCATTTGCCTTATTTTATATACGAATTTAAAAAATAATTTTAAATTTTAAACTCACAATTTTTTTTAATATGTTTTTTTGTGTGTGTGTTATTTGCATTATAAATTATGTTCAGATATAAATTTGCCTTAAAAAATAATTGGTGCCCGCCGTACTACCGTTAGTTTTGAATGTGCTCTAAGGTACAAAAAGGTTGGGGACCTCTGATTTAGAGGAATGAAATTTAATTTTTCATAAAAGTGACTTGGCGTTTAAACCAGGATGATTGAAGTAATTAAATAACCTAATGTTTTAAGAGGGACAAAACATATGTTTAAATCAGTGTGATAAGTTTTTCAGAATATTTTGTCATACAAAGGCCTACTTATTAATTGATGGATTAAATAGACAAGTTTTTATATTTGTTAGTCTCAGTTACAGCCGCATCTAAGTATCATATTCTTTAAATTAAAAAATGACACCTGGGCACAGGAATTGAACCCAGGACTTCTGGCTTAGTATGCATATGCCCTACCCACTGAGCTATCAAGGAATCATCCCGTACCCAGGGCCATTCTTCCCTCCTATTTTAAGGCAGAGTCTGTGATGGACATGTAGATATCATCTGATTTCAATTTAAAAAATGTGATATTTAGATGCGGCTATAACTGTTACTAACAAATGTATTAACTCGAATTGAGTCATTGCTGCCATCTGTTGGACAGTCATGAGACCTTTTTATTTCACTTTAGACTATGGTTAAAAGAGGTCTATGTCATATTTAAATTAATTAAAGAAACTCTTTGATGGGGTTCTTACAGGGAATGAAATATAAAAGTAGTTGTCCTAGTAAATGTGTGTTATGTGACCTTCCCACTTTTCCCCCTTCATATATAATAACCTAGCTATTTAATCCAGCATGAGATGCACATTCTTACAATTGTAATTGTACTAGTGATGTATTGTCGACCCCCCTAGGCCGTGGTTTTTTTTGACTTGCGTATACAGTTTATTGTTAACGTTACAAAGTTCACTGTGGATCCCGTGAAGTGTGAGTGGGAGTGGCTGACGGTGAATGACTGACCAAGACCCATTTGTTAAGAGGCCTCATCTCTTACAAGTCTATCAAGAAACTGCCTCGTTGTTTGCCTCAGGCAAACTCACCGATCCATCATAGACCTTAGCGCCACAGTCACCTATCAACGCCACCAAACACACACGTCACATTGGCAAGTCCATCACTGACTCTGCCTTAAAATAGGTGTGAAGAATGTCCCTGGGAGAATTCCTGGGTAGCTCAGTGGTTAGAGCATAGGCGTATCAGGTTTGATTCCTGTGTCATTTTTAATTTAAAGAATATACTATTCATTAAAGTTTGCAGCTAAATGTGCCAAAATTCACAAATATTTAAGTTTTTTCTTCTTC
This sequence comes from Timema podura, assembly GCA_033556935.1. Lineage (NCBI taxonomy): Eukaryota > Metazoa > Arthropoda > Insecta > Phasmatodea > Timematidae > Timema > Timema podura. The sequence goes on from JAVRXN010000003.1 coordinate 537,204, forward strand.
AAGATTTCCTGAGACTTCCTTGTTCTTTCTCGACATAAACAATTCCCTATGTTTTCCTGGTCCTTCAGGTGCCAACCTTGAAAAATTATGTTATGTGACTGAACAGGACTGTTGTGACACCTCGATAGATTATAATGGCAGGTGCGTGGATTTATAAAATTAACAAAAGGGTCAGCACACCCTGTTTTAGCAGATTTTGAAATGGTTTAATATTTTTGATTAAATATTTAGTTTTATATAAATATATTAAATATGCTAAGCCACCTTGTATTAATATGTTTTTGATTGGAAGTGAATATGACATGTATAACCATTCGGATGTCTTTAGTTTTATTTTGATTGGAATAGAAAATAAGAGAGTTGATAGACAAGTTAGAGATATTTAGATTCCTACTTTTCTCTCAATTTTTCATTACTGATTCCTCAATATTTACAATTTCAATTCTTTTTAATGCATCTGACATATTTTATATATATATATATATATATAATACATTATACAATTTATTACATTCCCCTGTGATGTGGTTGAAAAAAAGCCCTACAAATTGTAGGTAGGTAAAAAAAACTACACTCACTGTCCTGGATCCCCTTGGAATATGTTACTAACACAATTTTATGAATAAAATAACTAATTATTATAATGATAATAATAAAAAACTCAGCCCTCACTTACATCCCCCAAATAATAATAGTCCAAAGGCATCTGAGACTCGGGATAGATATTCTCCAAGTACCACCTAAAACTCTTGCAGTGTAGCGTCTCACGCAGCGCCTTGCGTTCCGAGACATTACCTACGTCAACAGACCTGGCACCTAGAAATGGAACATACAACCACTTAAAGACACACTAGTAGAAAACAATGGAGTCAGAGATGCAATTAAATGTTTGATTCCTAGTTTAATTCTTTTAGAAAAGAAGACTGTGATTGATTTAAAATCAAACACATACATTAAAAAGCCTTAGAACAATTTAAAAAAAAAATTTCATTTACTTAAAGAGTCAGATATTGACTAGCCACATGAAAAAACGCAAGTGGGATTATATGTACTGAATATCAAACTAGGCTTGGCAGTGATTTTCACACCACACTAACACCAAGTATTTGACATCACTGAGATGTGAACCAAACTCTTCCAGAAGTTGGTCTCTACTATGGCTTAGGTCATCAAGACTGCACACCTGGCTTATTTTATTTTAATTAGAAAAGCGGTTGTACATCTGTTTCTTCACATTTAATTGAATTGTAAATTTATGATTTATTCAGTTATTACAACCACTTTAATGAAGATTATATGTTTGAAATGACTGAAAAATAACATGGTCGCAACATCAACACACATTTCTAATACAAAATAGACCCTCTGTAAAAACAATTATGGTGGGCCCATGCCCCAAGAATTGTAGGTATGTTGATAAACATCACGCAGTGATGGAGGTTAAACCATTTTTCAGAACATACTCCCTGTACAGAGAGTGGTTAGAATCACTCTGTATCTGAAAAGTTTGGGTGGAATAGATTGTATTGGAAATGCGTGTACAATTGGTAAATAAAGCAGTAGTCAACCATGTTTTAACACAAAATCTACAAATAAATCAATTAACCCAGAAAACCTAGATTTAATTGTAGGTTTTGTTTTAAAAATAAACTTAAACTACAAGTTTTATTTGCACAAGGAATCATTAGAACATGCATTACATAAAATGTTGATAAGATCATCATAAATGCGAGATATTAATTAATTTGTGTTAGAAGCACAGTGCACATAACTTTTTTTTTTATCTGCTAAGGATATTGGAAACTAGAATATGATTAGCAAGTTTTGGTAAATTAGTTGCTATTGCCTTTAAAGTAAACAAGTTTTGAGTAAACTATTTTCTAGGATAATCTAACCACATTGAAAACATGAGGATGATAATTAGAAACCAACTGGTTGAAGATAATCAATGTTACACCATTATTAAGTGCAAAAATCATTAAGACAGTTGATATAAGCTATTAAAGTAGGTCTGTTTGAATCAGAATACAACTAACATTTTTATCAATATTATATTTTATAATGTAGTCATCACTAGTGATTCATAATTAAATTCTAATTTTTAGCACAATAATAACAATCAAGTCCCCCTTTTCCTAGCTTATTTTTACACTGCGCCTAGCTACCCGCATACTTACCCTAATGAGGTAGTCGTGAGAAAGGTTGAATTTATAAGAAATAAACCCACATTTAAATTAAGTGAGCGTGATTATTTTTCCTCTATGAAAATCACACCAATCGAGATTGACACCTTATCCCGCATGACCACAAATATTGCCGATCCAAAGTTTCCAGCTAAGTTATGAACAGTGTTACTTGTAACCATTTCAGGGAATAAAGGGAGTGAATTAATCATTAGTATCCAAACATGCAATTAACACATTTTAAAACCCTTGAGCTACAAAATAACATTAAAAACTACATAAAACCTAATTGGGTAATTATATGACTAAGTTAAATACTACCCCAACATAGATTAAATCATTACAGCCATGCAATTCAGGTATAGGGACGATGCCACCTTAACAATTTTAACTAGTTAAAGTAAGATCATTTTAAAACTGATATAAAACCTTTACTTCACCTTTAATCAGTGTTATTGTGATGTAAAAAAAACAACACCTAATACCGCAGCAGGAAGACGCGAGCATTATTTTTTATGGCACAGTCAAAACAATGGGCTTGTTTAGTTAAGACAGGGTTTTAAACTTGATTAGTACTTAAAAATAAAGGCAATCTAACAAATGGAAGAACCATTGTGACATTAGTCACAGCTATTTCAGGCAGTATAATTAGCATGATGCCATATCGTGCAAACAAACTGATTTAGGAGCTACTAAACTCTCAAATATTTGTGATAGGAAAATAATTATTCTTATTTTGATTTAGTGGTGACCCAACTATGAAGGTTTTAAGAAACTCAAGTTAATAAAAGGATTCAGTAAATAATGATGTAATAAAACCAATATTTGTTTAAATTAAATAGAAAAAATAATCCTAATGATAAATCATGTGGTCACCAAAGCAGGTTTTATACACTTATTTGAACTAATGGGATGGGGATGAGGATGGGAAAATTTAAAGGAAATGAAGTGAAAGTGAGAACCCACTTAGTACATATCGCTGGGATTCAAACCCAAACCTACTTGTCGGCAGTAGCTCAGACTAGACAAATGTGACGCTTTGTACACATGTGAAATTTACTTTATATCCATTACCGTTTCCAGCCGGTGGCCTGGGTCGATTTTTTATTCAAGCCATATAATTTCCACTACTGGCTTGCCAGGTCTGTCGTAGCTATATATGAAATGAAAGCTACAAAAATTAAATAAGGGAATAAAAAAAGTAACCTAAAAAAGGAGGTAAAATCATTTTAGTTGAAAACTGAAACCTATTCTTACCGCCAGATTACAATAATTGGTGAAAAAAGGGGCTCATTAATTGTGTGCAGTAATCTTAGATTCTTCAAGATTAAAAACAGAGTTTATTAAAAGAGGAAACCACTGTCAACTAAATTAAGCACAATCAACACTAAAACAATCATTAATGCAGTCGACAGCAACAAAAGTTGAAATGCAGGGAAAAGGGTACTTTATGTTGGTAGCATCGTCCCCTCTCCGCCGTTGTTAGTCAATCTAACCTGGGTTAATGCTGTAGTAAAACTCCTTCCACTCATCGAGCCAAACCTCAGCTAGGCGTGCGTTGTTATGGTTAACTATTTTAGAAGTGCCCCCAGGAAAGGTATAAGGGGTGGATTTGCGGAAGACGTGCCCCACGTGCGAACACGTGGCTATTTCTAGGTTGCCGCCGCACATCCACACCTACGAATAAGGTACCAACCAGCTCATAAAAACAGTAAAAAAAAAAGTATGACCAAAAATGTGTCGGTGAAGGGTTTAACGTGAGGAAAGAAAACACCCAGTACAAGAATCTGTATCAAACTAAATTAGCTACCCATCAAATAACGATAAAGAGTTTAAACAAAAAAATGAAATAATTTTGTGACTATTACAGGAACAATTACTATTTTTCAGGCACTTCTGTGTCAGCAATTACATTAATTGTGAATTGATTGTATAAATTAATCCTATATCAAAGCCTAATTTAAATATTAGTCCTTGATTTAGTCTAGTAAAAAATTAATTCTTGTTTAAGTTAAAATATTTTAAAATTGTAGCAAATAAAGAAGGTTTTAAAATAGACTTTTCTTTAGAAAACTTGTTGCGCCCCCTTTGGTAGATTATCAAATCCCCACCCCTCCCCCCTCTTTCACCTGATTTGATAAAAACTTTTTAAGCAAGTTTTGTTTTCTAATCACTATTTTATTTTATATAAAAATCAATGTTAACACCGGCAGTATGATAAAAAAACCCCCAGAAAATTAGTGTGATGGTCAACACTGCAGGGGAGGTGATAGAAGAGAGAACCCAAAGCTTACGAGCTTGAAAGTAAGCTTGAGTGTGCCACGAGCATCTTACTTTGGCTAGTCACATTAAAACTGGTAGGCAGAGTTCCCAATAGCGCAAGGAAAAAAAAATCTTTCATAATTTGTGAAAAAAAAAGAAAAGAACTTTCTTAAATTCTTAGCAAATTTTTAACATTATTTCCTAATTGTTCCATGCCCCCCAGGTTAGAAACCACCGATTTATATGTAAACACATATTGTAGAGGTAAATATGTCAAAAAAGATTTGTATGGAAGTGGTTATACTCATAAGGAGCAGTAGGGATGGGCCCTCGAACACACACATTTTAAAGGGTATTTAAGGATTTGAGAGGATTTCAGATTCAAGAAAATTTTGGTTTTGATACTTGAATTCTTGTTATTATTATTTTTATTTCCAATTTTTCAAGGGAAATTTGTTTTAGAGCTTTAATAATGGTTATTATTGGCTCAGAACCAATTATAACCATAGTTCAAGCTCAACAACCTGATCCCACACCAGTATGTTAGCACTTAATGTTATGATTAATAGATTATAAGAAAGAATGTTGGCATTTAGTTACTATTTGTTCTCCTATTATCCTACTATATTTATATTTTCTCTCATGTTCATATTTTTTTCCAAGATTTGGTTTCGGGATTCAGAGGTGAAATGGAGATTTGACCCATCTCTAGACTTGTGATTCAATTTGTCAGAGTTAAATAAAATCAGATGCATAATTTAATTAATCATGCTTCAGAGGTAAAACTAATAGCAGTACAATACCATGTTAGGACTAGTTATGTTATTTTTGTTAGTATTTAGTCTATGGTTTGATTAGATAGCAACCAAACAAATGTTACCTTTCTTTACCCTGAACATAATTTTATAACAAAAAAAAGTCATGACGCTGCTTCAACTAATAAACAGTTCATCATACCTTCATTATTAATTGACATACTCAATAGAAGATTATTTATGATTAATTAAAGAAGTAGAACCCCTTTTGAGTGTAGTTTGCTGTGATTGAAGCCAAGTTTTCGAAAGCAGTGATAAATACTCCTTTTTGTGTGGTCAACCCTGGCTGCCGATTGTTGAATTATATGTAATTCAAGGTTGAACAAGGTGTTATAAGTTGCCTTGTACATTTTGCATAATAAATTTACGTTGCAAACATTTAGACATTGAATATACAAAACAGGATCAAAACTCAAAATAAAATGACTGTATTTCTGAAAATTCATAATTTGAACACCATCATCCTTTACTATTATTTTAAAATGACGGAATTTACCAATTGTAAAAAAATTCTTAGGATTTTTACAACAATGATACTCCAGAAATGGTCAATACATATTTCAGAACGTGAGTAGGATTTCAACTAATTGATTTCTTTTTGTTTTATAATAATTATCTGCAACAACAATAGTTAGAGGTGGAATGTGAGAAAAGGCCAATGTTTTGCAGTTTATAGAGTAAAACTTTTTTTGGTTAAAATAAATCAAATATTGTTTCAGTAGAAACAAAGTTTAATTTTCTTCACATGGTGATATCCAAAATTGTTGAATATCTGTTATGAGCAAAGTAATGAAGAGAAAAAGTAGTCATTAAATTACACGACACCCTTGACAGATATTCAAGAACTTATATCATCATGTGAGGAAAATTAAATTTTATGTTTGTACTGAAGCAATATTTGATTTATTTGACCAAAAAAATGTTTTGCGATAATAAAAAAAACCACTGACCTTTTCTTGTGTTCCCTACATCCTAACATTAAACAATACATTTTATTAGATTTTTTTACGCTGGATATTAAAAAAAATATTCAGAGTCACTCCAAATTTCCCTGATTTTCCATGCAAAGGAATTTCTATGAATTCTAGATTTTCCAGGCAAGTCAATACCCCGATTATAAAATAATGTGTGTAATGTTTATAATCTGTGTTTAGATTAAGTTTTCACAGATAATTTGAGAGTATTATACAGGAATTAAATTTCATTCTTCACAAATTGACTCATGAAGTGATGTCATTGATGTTAACCTCTCTAGAGTGTAAGAAGTATTTAGTCATCGCCTTGTTAAGTGCGCAGCAACATGTACGACATCTTCAGTCTGTAATTTGTAATGAGTTTACAGGCTTGAACTAATGCACTAGAGAAATTAAATCACCCTCAGAAAGAGTTTCAGTAACTGATTTAAATCATGCTTGAAAGGTTAAGAAAAGTATAATATGTTGTGTCTCTGGGTGAAAGTTCTTTTGTTTTTTTTCCGGTGAGGTTCTAGGTGTTTTTGGTTTTTTTGGGGGAAAAAAATCTTGCGTTTTATCAATTTTCAAGATGCGTAGCAACCCTGAATAACCACTTCAGTATACTTGGCCGGCTTGAAATCATGATCTTCCAGTCAGTGACAAACCAGACAAGACAGATACATTTATCTGCGTGTCCCCCAATGTGGGTAGGACTAAAACATGAAAATAATACTCAATCCTTGCACCTGCAAGCCTTTGATGTATCAATTCATTAATGAATTTTGCCAATAGTTGCACTGTTTAAATAACAGTATTGGCCATGCATAAAATTTAACGTAATCATGTAAAATGTTTCTAACAAAATATTCAACTGTAATAAGACGGAGTTAATTATGTAACAAACTCTACTTCATTAGTGCAAGAAGTACAGCAAATTAATAGTTACCTATGAGACAAGCGGAGACATATTGTATAAGACTTTATTTAATACTGTATCTAAATTTACATCTATAGCATTGACAATTTTCTGTAAAATCCAGTTAATAGTCTAAGCATTCAAAATTTAAGTCCTGCAACCCATAAACAACTTTTTTATTATGTGTGAAAATTCTCTGAGAAGCTCACTTGAGCTAGAATGGAAAAAACTTGAGATTGCAAAATTGTAGCCAAAGAATAATGATTCCTAAGATTTTTGATTCGATCAAGATTTGACTCACAGAATCTTAATAAAACAGATTAAGTTCTTGTCACTGACAGACTGCCATCTGTCTTGATAATAGACTAGTCAAGAGCCCAATTAACTAATTATCCTGGATATTAAAGATAATAATCACAATTAAACCAGAAATAGCATAGAGGTTAAGTTTTCTGCATTTTTCATGTGACAACAGTGGATTGAATCCAGTGAAAATTTGTTTACACTTTAAAATAACAATTTTTAAAATTTGTTCTATTCTTTATAAATATGATAGAATGTTTCAATTCTAGAGTTTTCTGATGAAGAATACAGATTACTGCACTGTGATATAGCATCTGGTATGAGATGTTTTACTTGAGATATGTATTATTTGTGAGGTGAAAAAAGTTATTAAATTATGCGCAGCAATATGAAGGAACAAACTTTTTTTAGCTTTGAATTTAGCGTTGTATTAAAAAAATTGTTCGGGTTACAAGACTTCTATTTGCATTCAAGGTCATGAGGAAGCCCAACACGTTTTTAATATTAAGAGGTTGTACAAACAATCACATAAACATACTCTCAGACAGCAACCAAAATAAAATAACTCAACCATTCAAATTCCAACATCAACCATCTGTTAGTGAGATTACCCTAATAATAAAGGAACCATTCCATTAGTGAGTTAGCATATTAGTTTGCTCAAAAACTTTATGCAGCTGAGAGGTGGGATGGGCGGGTTTTTGAGCTAGATCTACCTGGATTCATTAAATAATAGAACTCTCGCCATTCGTCCATCCAGACTTCAGCCACGCGGGCGGCATTGTGCAATACTATTTTGGACACCCCTCCAGGAAACGTATAAGGGGACTTGTCCCGAAATACGTGACCAACATGAGAACATGGAATGATTTCCAAAATGCCCCCGCACTGCCATACCTGCAAAAAATTTGTCACTTCACAAACACACAAAAAAGGAAAAAAAGCAATCTGCCATAACGTTGAGGTGATGATGGGCGGCTTCTACTATTAGTATACATATAGTTATTTCGATTTTTTTTCCCTATCAGGTATTTTTTAGAGATGGAACACTGAAATTCTCAATTATTGGGATATTTGAGAGAAATATAATTAATAGTAATAATCACATCCAATATCCATTTCCTGTGTTTGTGCTTTTACATGATCCTATCTAAGTGTCCTTTCATTCTTTAACAATTTCCTTTTTCATGTTTTTTGGTTTCCTCTTCTAGGAAGTTGTGTTTCAAATTCCCTCGTGATGAATTCTAATAGAATTAAACCTAGGTCAGGGGAATAGACATTTACGATCAGTTTTCTTTAACCCTTTTGCTGCGTATTTAATTTTTCCCTCTAATCTTCATAAATGCTAATTATATGTAAAAAATTCAAAATCTGAAAATTTGCATGATTATGATTAAATAATGTGATTTTCAACTAGTAATGCATCATTAATATGAAATTTAGCACCACGTTGCCTATAAATTGCATAATAATATATATTTTATATCGATAAAATTTTATATGTCATATATTATTTATGTCACATTTTACCCAAATTCAATGTTATTCTGCAATCAAAACCATTCTTTATTTTACTAGCAACCCACAATAGTGTCAAACTAATTGCTAAGTAAGGATATGACAGGCCTAATATGGGCCAAATGTAATAAAAAGAAAATTTTTGAAAGTTGGGTTACATCAACACAACTTGGTGCTTTTCTCAGTGTAGTCTATAAAACCATATATTTGTCTTAGGCATGATTTCAAAATAGGAAATAGGTCAAGAACAAAAATAAAATAGCAATCCATTAATCCCTCAACAATGTTTTCCACCACATAAATACTGCACGTGTGCTACAAGTAATTAAATGCAGAAGTAAACAAGTTCTACTACTGTTATGATTTAGCAGCTGGTAACCGACTGTTCTCTAAATTATAAACCAGATGTCAGAGGCACACGTGCATGCTAGTATTAAAAATTCAGCGTTCTAACACTCTTGTGGCTATTTCCGACTGTTGCAGCAAGGGTAGATAAAGTTTACACGTCGTGGGGTAAAGTTGATTTCCGCAGTCAATGGCTATATTATTATTATTATTATTATTATTATTATTATTATTAGCACCGCATCTTACTACCCGTTCGGGTTATACGCACTTACGCTAATGTGCAATGGTAGGATGATTGTGAGATAAAATGGAGGACCTACAGTTTAACGTGGAATCCGAACCACGGTGGAGGCCTGGCATTCCTCACATTCACAAGTTGTGATTAATACACATCTTGTCAGAGGTGAAGGAAGGGTTTGGCAATCAGATAAATCTGTGCCGGTACTGAGGATTGAACCCCGGACCTTCAGCACAGAAGTCTGACACCTTACCCCTAGACCACCAGGTCACCTTGTCAATGGCTATAATGCTGAGATGGATATATCTGATTAACGTAGCAAAAGGGTTAAGAGGTACCTATTCGTCTATGGCAACATTGTTAAGTGTGAACTGTGTTCTTCTTTTAATTGTAAAATCCGTATTGTGTTTGTTCCTTGTGTAAGTTTTTTATCCACCTTTTCTGCATCTTCTTCCAAACATAGTCTAGTAAAAATATTAAGGCCTTTATTTGAAATTCAACTCCAACCAATCAGAAAAAGGAATGATTTAGATTCAATTAACTGAAAAAATAACAAATTTGTAAGAAAATAATAAATATACTCAAAAGTTGTACTCCTTTTTTTAATAACATAAATGGATATGACGAATAAACAAAATTTCAATTGTCAGTGGATCCAAAACAAATTTCTTTAAAAAAAAATCTAATTTTCAATATTTTCACTTTAACTTTATTGGGAATTTTTAAAAAGCCAAGATTCAAATGAAAAATTTAGATTCGATCCATCTATAATTATTTCCATTCATTTAATGTAAATACAATACAACCATATAGATAAATATCTTATAATTTGAAGAAAAACTCACTAGTAACTTTAAATTGAACGCTTAGATAAATACTTAATTTTATATTTTTGTGTTTTCAAAATTAATTAAAAAAGTAATTTAACAAATGTGTTTGCTCTATTCCCCTGATATATTTGCAGAATAAATGAAATTAAAAAAATATTCTTATCACGGAATTTTGCACTGAAGGGTTTTGAATTTATGTAAGAAAAATGATATTATATTTGGAAGAAGGTAAGAAAAATAGGCATAACTTATAGTTGATTTTGAAGTTTATTTGAGACTTTGGTTTTTGTTTTTCTTCATTGATTGTTAAATTTTTGTCCTTATGTTTACTTGTTATGTTTACAATAGTCAGGGAGGGGTGTATTCCCGAATGTGGCAGTAGCAGAGCTCTTCGTTTGTGGTTTTGGGGAGGCAGGCTTGCTTGTGTCTGTCTGTCTGTGTTTCATTATAGTTAAAAGTTTGATCATCTAGTGTAACTATCACATGTGGAGGAAGAAGATACAGGAAAGGTGGATATGTTCATTCTATCATAACTAATCAGAAGAAGTGTGAAATCGCCCTTAGAGAGAGGGTGTAACCAACCATCATTAATTTAATTAACTTTCAATTACTATCAATTTATTTTAATTGAAAATACAAGTTCCAAACATTCACATTTAAAGACAAACAAATCTAATTTCCAAAGGGAACCATTATATTTTATTTTGATAATCAACCAGAACATTGCTCCACCCTCAAGACCAATGCTGAAATGCCGCTCGGCTCCGGCTCCGTTATAACCTTGACAATAGTTCCAACGGGTCATTTCATGAGAATCTGAATTTATCTTGTAAAATATTTATCTTAGTTTGTGAATATCCTAATTTCCAGTCTGCTGAACCACCTCTAGGCTATAGGTACAGTCTTTTACAAAATGTGAACAGTTTACAGCAGGGCTTGGACCAAAAGTCTGCTATGTTCTAAGACCAGGACTGTACAAAGCTTCTCCTCCTCCATCCTGTGCGAGCATCACAATTATTATAGAAAATCAACACAATATGCCTTTAAGAACATGAAGAGAAACTATGTTCACACTTTACATTGATATCACTATTGTTTTATTTAGTTGAGGTGTTTAACGTGCACTTTCTGAACCAAGTGATTATATCAGAACACAACTTAAATCTATAACAGACACAATATCCAACGTCCGGCCGTTAATTCATCACTGTAGCAGGGTTAACCCACACTTCCCCAATGATGAATTTTTCGGCCATGCCGGGAATCGAACCCGTGACCCTTAACTCAGTAGATAGACTTGATACCAATAGACCAGGGTTTCTTAACCGAGGCTAGCCATACCCCTTGAGGGTATGAGACTCAATCTCTGAACATTCTTTTAAAAAGTCACTGTTATCAATACAGATTGTGTATTTGTAAATTTACTGTTTTGTATAAATAAATACAATAAAATCCTTTTATCATTTTCTCTGTTCCTAGTTATCTATATGTAAAGTAAAACAAAGATATTTACATCTTTTGAAATCATATTGATACATATTAGGACTGATGGTGGTGGTGATGATTATGACTTCAACAATTTGGTTAATGGGGTGTGGGGGCCTATGGGTCAATCCATTGGGGGTCTGTAATCGTGAAAAGGTTAAGAAGCCCTGAACTACACAAAGAGGTAATGGCTGTCTATTGAAGAAAATCAATAAGTACGACTAACTCCCTTGACCTAAATTTCACTTTATTGGAACTCATCCGGAGAGTGTGTGAAATGTGTAATGAAACTTTCTAAAAGAGTAAATTAAAAAACACAAACTGGAGGAAAAGGTAAAGAAGGATGGGTTGATTTGCATTGTAATTTTCACTATCCCCCCTCCTGATTAACAAGAGATTGAAACCTAGATAGAGGGAATAGGCGGTATGGATCGATTTTCTTCAGAGGCAGCCATTACCTCTTTGTTCAGTGGTATTAATCCTAAGTGTACACTGTATGCCTCTTTTCATAGTAAAAGCCATATTGTGTTTTGTTTATATCTCTCTTTATTGCGCCTTCTTCCATTTATAACAAAGTGTACCTCAAGAGAGTGTAAGAGGTTCTATTTAAAGAAATATTATTATTATAAAAAGAGATCTGGCTAATAATTTTGGATCAAACAAATTAGGGACGTGCAAGACTCGAAAATATCTTGATAATTCAAGAAAAAATAATCTTGATCTTGTCTCAAAATTTAAAAAATTAATCTCATAAATTTGGAAAATTAAAAAAAGCAAATAATGGCCCTAATAAATTAAAAAACCAAACCGGGAATTTATGATTTCCAATAATACCATGATAACCCAAAAATAGGCCGCATTTCCCTCCCAAAAACAGTCTTCATTAAGAAATGTTTGGTTACGGTATAAATATTGTTGTTCAAAATCAAACTTTGACAATTTAAGCTGTTACACTACGAAAATGAATTATAAATGTTGTTCATTGTAACTAACTAAAACTTTTTTATTAATTTCATTTAAAATGTGTATGAGTGTTTGAATGAACTCTAAGACAATCTAAAGCAAGCACCAACTCAAATGTCAAAAAAGGAACTCTATAAATTATATATTTACTTTTATAAACATAGTTTACATTTTTGTACTTTCAAAGAACGTTTCATTGTCTCATTCTCGTGTTTTGATACTTTTTTATATTCTCATCTCGAATTGAAAAAATGATTCTCGCACCTCCCTAAACAAATATAACACACAAAAAACACCATGGTAGAAGCGCGACCTCACCCGGAAAGACATCTCTAGGTTCTCCCCTCCCCAAATGTCCATGCCCTCATCGTAGGAGCCCAGCTCATAGAAGTAGTCCCTATCAATGGAAAAGAGCCCTCCTGCCATGGTGGGGGTACGCAGGGGTGCTGTGCGGTCCCCGCCTCGACGGTCCATCTCCCTCTGAGGAACACGATACCTACACAAAAACACAATATTAGGGATTTCAAAGTTGATTCTTAACATTATAAAATGAATCCCAAGTTTTGATACCTCAATTCTTAACTCTAAAATCCCAAAGAGTTAAAAAATGAGGAGACCCAGTGGCAAAATGATTTTATAATATTGGAGATTGATAAAGATAAATTAAAAAAACAAACCATAGGTGCAAATTTAATGAGGAAAGCCCATCTAGGGAAAGAGGAAAAATGAGGGACAAATCCAAGGCAGAACGGTGTCATTTTTGTTTATTTAACTTCAATAGTAGACACATGTACACACGCGCGCACACACAAATATTTCGGCATTGTTACCTTTATCAAACATAAAAGAGGGAAACGGAAATACACTTTACACAAACACTAAACTACAGTAGACTCGCAATTATCCAAGCCCGCCTTATCTGAGGCACTCATTCTGTCAAAGTGTCCAATTTTAACACAATACAATACAATACTTGAATATTTTATATAAGAGATTTTTATTTCAACTTATATATAAATATTAATTTAATTATAAATATACTGTATTACTATAACTAGTATAAGTATTGTGTTTAAATGTGTGTGTGACTACTTCCACTATGGAAGACAGAAGGAAGAAAGAAAGATGTCACCTTTGTGCATTGGCTTCTTCCCAAATTTTCCCTCTTCACTAGGCGGGCTTTTGCAGTTTCAATCAAGTACCAGATTTTTCTTCTAAATATACTCTACATTAACTTTGTGTTCCAGTGGTCTTGCACAAATCAAGTTAAGTTCTTTATTTACATGTTCTAGTTGCTTTTATTTTCCAAATATATTACAGTATGTTACATAAATAAATAACCTATTTTTGATATCAATTTTAATGTATGGAAAGATATTGAAATCATAAACGGATTGTCTATGGTTAAATTTTATTAATTGAAATTGAGAAAAACAGGAATCTTGACATTTCTACACAATACTTATTACAAATTCACTTGCTCTAATCTTCAGTAATACACTGGTGGATTCTAGTGACAAACTAACTTTAGGTAGACATTTTTATAAGAAATACAATAGGATTTGACTGGAAAGAATTTACCCAGTTAGGAATCTAACTCACTCCTCCCAAGTCAAGCATGTTAGTGTAGATTCAACTCGACAAGTATTTTAAACAATTTTCAGGTAGATTGCTAGGTAAATATGTTTGACCATCGTCAGAAGTACATTAAAAAATATAGACCTTGTAAAATTGCGACTATAATAGTCAGCAGAATAATTAACTCTGGCCAGAAAAGTTACAGGTTTAATTCAGGCTAGGTACACTGGGAGTAACTTTTTACATTAATAGTTACCCATTTTATCTTCAGGCAACTGCTGTCACCTATTCTTACAATCCAACTTACTCATATGTAGTCCTTAAATTAGTGTCAATAGAAAGTAACCTGAATGGGCCCTAAGATGTGCATCACTAAAACAAAACAAATGCAACAAAAACTAACCCGTGAGTATTTTTAAGGGACTCTTTTTCCAATTTATTTTTACTTTAAAATGTTTTTCTTTTACTGCTAAGAATATTAGTTAAAACAAATGGTTTCGCAACCCCCCCTCACAAAGAGGATACCTGACGTTCACCATATGTCCTCTAAATTAGGTTGTGTACTGCTTATTGTTTATTTAAAGCCTCACCATCTGAAGTTGAGCCTCCAGTTAAATCCTCCCCATGTCATGTCTGATGCTGTGATGTATTCGAAGGTTTCATCAGAGATTACATCGATAATAGGGCACACAACGGTTTTCCTGAAACAAAAACTAAATCGTGAGCATTTTTAAGGGACTCTTTTTCCAATTTATTTTTACTTTAAAATGTTTTTCTTTTATTGCTAAGAATATTAGATAAAACAAATGGTTTCCCAGCCCCCCACACAAAGAGGATACCTGACGTTCACCATATGTCCTCTGAATTAGGTTGTGTACTGCTTATTGTTTATAAGCAGGGCCAAGAGTTTCATGACATGTCAATGTTTTTTTAATATGAAACAATGTTTATGAGTACATAAACTTGGTTCATTAGGATAAATTAGGATAAATGATTGTTTTATGTGCATCTGAAAAAAAAAAATGGATTTTCTAATTCTGTATGTTCGTGGTCATAGGTCTGAAACAGTTTAATGTATTTTTTTCAAACTTGATATCTATATGCTATAATAGTTCAGGACAGTTTTTGATTTTGACTCTAGCCCTCAAATTAGGAGTAGTTTACTGATGAATGATTTTTTTTAGTTCCAAATTTTTTGAAAAGGATTCTAACGATTTTGTTTAAAATTGATATCTAGTGCCTGTTTTACCCGAAAAATAGCAATGAATACTTGTATTTTGGGTAAAAATTTGTTAAGGAGTAGTTTACTTGATAGTGATTTTCGAAAATTATAAATATTAAGAGAATCACTTCAGAGATTTTGTTTAAAATGTATATCTGAGAAATGTTTGACATGACAAACAAAACTGTATAACCGACTTGTTTTTTTGTGATAAAATTCATTTAATAGGGCTGTTTAGGTAGCCTAGATAGTTACAGAAAAAGCTTTTACAGGGTTCCTACAGTATTTGTAACAAAATTCTCCCTGACTTTCCCTGACTATTTTCCCAGGTTCCCTGACCAACTTCTCACAAAATTTCCACTATAATTTTATGGTACTATTAATTTAGAAATATTAATTTAATTACATTTATTTCTGTCTCCTCCTCCCCTACAGCCGACATTGCCTCACCTCTTATGGAAGAATAAGAACGCAGATGTCTTGTCAATCAGTTCAGGGAAAATGATAGAAAAACTAAAAAAAAAAAATATATCAAACCCAATCAAAAAGGAAAAGCTGAAATCCATCTGCAATTGTTTTGCAGAAAGCTAGTTTACACTTCAGGAATGGATGCTCTTTTCAGTATCCCTAAAGGTTTTGTTTTAGGAAGATTTTCTTCTTTGTGAAACTTAACAACGTGGTCCCAAATTTGTAATGACTTTTGAAAGAACGTTGCATTCTCTAATTACTGCACACCACAGAACTTCAAAGGAAAAGTTGTACACCCTGTCAACTGGGTAAACAATGCTTGACGAGCTGTAGAGTCGGTGAACAGGTAATAAGTGTGACACAATAAGCAATTTTTATCCCAATTGACAGGTTCCACTCCTGTTCTCAAGGAACCATGAACAACACGAAGCTCACATGTCCTCAGATTTATCAAAATACATACTTCATTGTCTGTGACAGATTTTATGTGTTCCTGAAGAAGCGTTATAAACTTTAGATTGACATTTTGGCCATCCATTGACACTTGTATAAACTTAGAGACTGGAAGAGGAGAAATACCATCAGAGAAATGCTTAAGTAATTCTTCAGCGGTGCTTCTATAAAAAAAAACACTGTCCAAGCAATGACTGACAACTTTATGATTTTCCTTGTCCCAGAATCTGATTACAATGTCCATTTGCCCTCGTTGAATAACTTTATTCAATGCTTCATCAAAACAAATTACAAAGTTGTTACATGATTTTAGGTGGTCCAGTAAATTGTTATGAAAGAATGGAGCCAAGCTATGTACAATGAAATATGCAGCCTTGTCTCCACAAGAGTAAAGTCACTGGCAATGGAACACTCGGGAAACATAAACTGAAAAATTGTACTTAAATTATTGCACGAATTGAAATACATTCTATTGTCAACAACTTGCAAAGCCCAAATGACTTCCGCCTTATTTATATTATCTTTCATATCAAAAGTGTTAGGGTTTCTTCGAGGCATTACACTACTTCCACTTTTGGCAACACCTTCCTTCTGTGGCTTTACAATTTCCGATGAAACTGAAGTGCGACATGAATTGTCATTTCCCTGACTTTCCCTGACTTTTCTTAAGCTTCCCTGACTTTCCCTGACCATTATTTTTTTCCCTGACTTTCCAGACCGTAGGAACCCTGTTATGTTAAATGTTAAAACAGTTAATAGTACAAAGGTTTGGTCATCACCGGAATGAATTAAAAAAAACTATTTCTTAGAGTTATATTGACTTGTAGATGTAGTTTAAAATGAGAAAATTTTCTCTTTGAAAAGTCCAAAAAATAACACATTTGAGTTGATCAATTGTCAGGACCTAAATGCCTAGGGAATGGAAAGAATTAAGGGGATGGATCACCAAGAGAGATGAGCGCGGCCGGTTTCTAAGGCGATTTCTCTGTACATGATTACTAAGAAAACTATTACACATATTTTAATCAGATTTTTACTACTGTAAAGATCAATTCATTTACACAGTTTATGTTTTACTCATATCCACCCAGCCAACTCAAATTAATGTTTTAAAAAAATAATTTAAAGATCATTGCATAAAACAAACTGGGCTTGTCATTGAAATGTGGGGAGACTTAGACTAAAATGGTTTTCATTGTATTACAATAAACACATTTCTCTATCATTTAGTATAATTTAATGCCAGTTAAAAGTTAAATATTTGTAAGCAGCTTTGTTTAAATGTTTTTTGCATGATCGTATTTTCTTGTTTTTATGTTTTGTTTTTTAAATCAGCAGACAAAGCATAAACCTAGTAAATATGATTGAGAATAATTATCCTTTAATTTTTCAGCATACATATTGTTCTAAACTAAAATAAAGTGGTACAGTTTTATTCTAATTCAAAAAAGTGTTGTGCTGTATGCTGCGACCTATCAGTGTAAGGTTGAACAAGATGAACCTATCATGAAAACTCAAGGCAGTGATGCCAAGCATTGCACTGTGACTAACAGATGTTCTCAGGAAAAATATCAACTCGACTACATTTATTTATGAAATCAGTTGTGTGAATACAATGTGTTTCGCAATGGAAGCTGTTTCTGTAAAAAGAGATTGAATAAAATAAAATAAAAAACAACTTTATCTATCAAACAGATGAAAGAAAAATAAATGTTTTGCTCTTGTGAATTTGATAAAAAAAAAGGCGTAGTGATTTTATCATCGTTTCTGCATGAAAAATACAATTTTAATACTGTAATTTAGAATTCATCCATTAATTTCAAGTCATGTGCATAGAATACCTAATTAATATAATTATGGGACCCACTTTGGTGACCGCATGATCTAAGGCACTTATCTTGCAATAAACTGGACTGCTGAGGACGGGGATCGGTGTTCGATCCCAGTTGGGTGCTATGTGGTCACTATTCCTAAAATATTTTCCATTCACCCTCCATGCAAATGTGTATGTATGTCATCTTAAAGCAACCTTAATCTTTTCTAACACATTAGCTTAATTAGTACATCGGCGTAAAACCTACACGGGCTCGGTTCACTTAGGTGTACCAATCAAACACCTTGGCCCTACCTTTGCTAATCTGATCTGTAAACAGAGTCAATAATTTGGTATATCTAAATCATTATGGACTATTGGCAATTTTAACAAGAAATACACTTGTCACAATAGATAAATATCTTGAAACGGGGGTGGGGGCACTATTGAACATGCCTTGACCACCACGCTTTTGAAGTGAATAAAATTAACACAGGTCCATATTTCATTTTGACAATTATCATTTATCAAAATAATTTCATCACAAATATCATTTTTACTTTCTCGTACCCCTTGTGCGCCATAGTCAAAAATTTGGAAATAATGTAAGCTTTAGAGAGGAAGGGAAGGGGGAACACAAATGCTAAGATGAGGGTGTTACTCAACACATATAAGAGTGTGCAATGTAAAGATTATTTCCATGTCTTTTTTTTGTTCTTGTGATATTATATATGCTTCACTTCTTAATATACTTCAATGTTATCTGTAAATTTACAATAATAAAATAGGGGGATAATAAATATGGTAGCTAAGAGAAAGTGTTCTCACATATGTGTGGAGGGAATGAGCAATCATGAGGAAAAACACCTCAATTCACGCGGTCAGGATTCAACCAAAAATTGTAGCACAGGTCCCTAATAAAATTAAAATTAAAAACATAATATTAAGTGTGTTCATTGCAGAAGTTTTGATGGACTTTAAATGTATTAAGTTGTAGAATGGATGTATTAGTATATAATGTGTGTAGCTAAAATTATAAAATAGCTAGTGATGTATATATATTATGAACATCCCTGACACAAAAGGGATTGATAAGGGAGAAATAGATTATAAAATGATCATGGTTCAATGTAAAACTTGTGTTTAAGCCTATCAAATTTGGTCAAAATCGATGGATAAATATTTTCTATACAAATGGGTGAAAAACCCTTTATTGCAGTATATTTCTTTATGTTTTATTGTAATTTCAAATACTTATTTTTAGAGTTGGTGTTTAAAATTTTTGTGGTAGAGGCAATAAGTATAATATTTATTCTATAAATATTATACATTTTTAAAAATAAAATGTTTCTTTTTGCAGGAAAGTCAAATTAAAAATGTTTTCTTCCGCTAGGTAAGAAATATTAAGAAAACCATATTACTGATTATATTAGTTCAAGCTAAAAATAAAGCAGCAGATTTCTGCAAAGTGTGGTCTTTGATAAAAGCCGCACTCTAGCCTTTCCCTTCCAAGAAACTTGACCCATGTAAACAACAGATTAGCTTGCTCCCCCTTAACTCTTTTAGACCAAATTTGACAGATAGACAACACCGCAACTCAAGTTCGTGTCGGCTAAACAGTCCAAATAGTTCAATATATGGACGTTTCTTAGGAGTTGCGCTGATAGCGCTTCTCAAGTTTTACAAGGTAGTCCTTCCACTTAATGTAGGAACATAGATTGGATCTTTGTGAATCAAATTATTTTATTTAATAGACAGGGAGGAGACGGTAGCACACATTTTTCTGGCATTTGTATTTTCCTGAGTGGCAGCAACTGATTCATTTCTCCCGACCTTGAACGCTCTTGCTCGGCGAAGTTGAAAGTCGGATGAATGAAGAGAAAAGAGGTGAGAGCAAGAGAGGCCCACCAGGATAATCTTTCTCTCCCTTCCTCCAGCTCTTCCTTAACTGTTACATCTTGCAGCTTGCTTTATCAATGAACACACAGAATATTCCTCTTCCCCATTGGCAAGTAGATAACAGTTTAAACGTATATATGGTTGGCGTGTGTTATATATTTTACATGTGAGAGTTAGTTCAATGCTATAAGCACAGAGACCAGGATATGTAGTCATTTAACTGAGTCTTCCCCTCTTTAAAATCATAAGATAAGTCTAACATCAGAATGAATAGAAACATTTCTTATATTATAGGTGGGGTACCTAGATAATACTGAGGGTATCTCTAGTTTTAGCTAAATATACATTAAAAAACACCCGAATGTGTTTAGTATTATTTAATGCTATAAAAAAATTATTTAAGTGAACAAGGTGGTTAGGTTATATAATATATTACATTAAATATAAAAATAATGACCATTTCAAAACTTATCTAACTATTTAAAAGTTTCTCTTAAAACAAAAATATTTATAAATGCACCAATACTCGATAATAATTTTTCAACCCACATTTGTCTGAATAATAAGATAATGTAGGCAATAAACTTTGTATCGTCTTTGCTTGTAGGGTTGTAAAATACACATTTTTACAACCCTACAATTACAATACACATCACTGCAACTTAGCTGAGAGGGTTGCGTTGGGTGGGGAGGTATTACTTCTGAAGCAGATATTTGTAAATCTATGTTATATTTAGCAGAGTGAAAAAACTTATTTGCTTTAGGATGGTTTAATTAAATTTATCTGAGGTGTTTAACATGCAATTTCTGAACCAACTGATTATATCAGTACACAACTTACTAGCTAACTTAAATCTCAAACACACACTAAAAACTGTTAATGCATCACTGTGAAAGAGGCGAGCCATATTTTCACCAATGATAAATTTTACTGCTCTACCAGAAATCGAGCCCGGGACTCTTAGCTAAGTAGATAGACACGCTACCATCTGAGCTAAGGTGTCAAACTATAGGTTATGGGTGACCTGGTGGTCTAGGGGTAAGGTGTCAAACTTTTGTGCTGGGGGTTCAAGGTTCATTCCTCGGTCCCAGCACAGATTTATCTGATTGCCAAACCCTTCCTTCACCTCTGACAAGATGTTTATTAATCACAACTTGTGAATGTGTGGAATGCCAGGCCTCCGCCGTGGTTCGGATTCCACGTTAAACTGTAGGTCCTCCATTTCATCTCACAATCACCCTACATTGCACATTAGCGTAAGTGCGTATAACCCGAACGGGTAGTAAGACGCGGTGCTAATAATAATAATATAATAATAATAATAATAATAATAAATAATAATAATAATAATAATAAATAATAATAATAATAATAATATAGGTATGTATGTATGTTATGTATTTTTTTAGTTTCCATTTTTATAGTGCATGTTTGATTTTGTCATGTCCATTCATTACAAGTTTTTTGTTGTAAATTTGAATTTTTTTTTAGAATATCAGTCTTATTTTATAACCTTTTTTTTATACCAATCTTTAGGTCAACTTAAGTCTGGGCTTATCTCAAAATAATTTGAGGACAAAATTAGCAACCAGAACCGGCTTACTAAAGTACCACTTTGCCAAATGTACTCTCTGTTAACCTGAACAGGAGAAATCTTACGGATTACAAAATGACAATATCTTGTAAGCTATTCGATAATGTAACCATGCAATGTAGGCTTGTTATAGTATGATTTTTGTAGGAAGAACAGTAGAAGTCTGTTACTAAAGTTACTAAAACCATTTTAATGTATACATACATCAAGTCATGTTGTTTGAAGTGGTCACTTTTGATAAATAATAAGGTGAAATATTATTAATGTTGGCCGTAAAGAAATATGTTTGAATTTTCTCTACTGTTCTTCAAACAAAATCAAGGTATACCTTACAGGGTAAACAAATAATAGGAATATGGCCTTTAAACTGCAAATTAATGTGAATCCATAATTTTGAAAAAAAAAAAAAAAAGTTATAACATATTAACATTTATCTATATTTTCTATAGCAGCCTAGGTGATATGAATAAAATCAGATTGGGAGGGAAAAGGGGGAAATCGATAGAGATGTGGAAAAGTTAACCTCCTAAGCTTTGAATGTATTTAAGACTGATTCACGAATCTCAGCTAAAATGTGCACCCTGAGAAAAGTGTTAAATGTATATTTCTTCACTACCTTGTTCACCCATCATGTCCAACTTGCGGACTATATTTTAGCCAACCCTGGACAGATACGAATAGTTCCAAACAAAGCAAGGTCATAAGGAGCTGATAACATGTTAAACAAGTAAGCAAAGCCAATTAAATGGCTCAGATAGCTCAAGATTGCACAGTATTAACAGGAATAGATAGCATGCGCAATAAATACCCATCCAACAATTCCAAGAACACTATGGATAACATAAATGAGGATGCCAAAGAGTTTATAATTTAAGTTCTCCATCATTCCAGTTTCTATATATATTTTCCACTACCGGCTTGCTAGGCCTGTCGTAGCTTCTTATGTCTTATAATTCAACTTAAGACTAGGACAAGCACAACATCCAATCTCGGCCGTTAATTCATCACTGTAAGGGTAAACCCACCTTTCACCAATGATAAATTTTTGGCCATGCCGGAAATCTAACCCGGGACCCTTAACTCAGTAGATAGACATGCTACCTACTGAGTAAGTGTCAGATTAAAGTCTGTTCACCATAGGAATTGTTTTCTGAAAGGTCTTTTTCCCTACCAGAAATCTATTATATAGTAGGATATTGGTAGGAAAAAAGCCCTTTCAAAGAGTAATTCCTACCGTGAATGGAGTTTACCTATACTAACTACTTTACCTTAACAATGGTAGGGGAAAAATACTTAAAATAGCAAGTTTGACGCCTTATGACTCGTGAACTGTAATGAGATGAAATCATTGACTCACTGTTTATAGCTTACACTTGTTAAAATGGTGCAATCAAATTTTGATGGTCGAATGACCTGAAGTATGTGTAAACTAGGTCTGATCAAAACTTTTTCATAAATATTGTGGACATAGTTTTACATTGCATTTCCTAAATAGATTCAAAACTGAGTTGTTTAAAAGTTGGTGAAACTGGTATGTTTGTGTTTTGTCATGCAAATACCTGAAAAATTCTATAAAATAAGATTTAGTCCATTGACAACTTGGGATTTACCTAATTATCAATAAGATATGATTAACTTCTTAGAAATTAATTATTCTCTAGTAATCCATAATAATGTGCCTGCCTGGTTAATATAGCTATAGAAAAGTTTGATTACAAAATGTCAAATCATAAAGATATGTAGCTTCAAACAGTAGTCTGCTGTCATCTAATGTAGATAATGTTAATCTCGAATACAGAGAATAAATTGTAGATAAGTAATCACTGTTTATAGCTTACACTTGTTAAAATGGTTCTAATGAGTCTTAGAGAAACAGGAAAAAAGTAAAAGCCACAAAAGATTAATTAATGGTTATTTGTTTAAGTTTAGGCAGCTAGGATTCACTTTCTTTGAATAATATTAATTGAACTCAAATTGGTATGCACAAAAAAAATCATCAATATCAGTGTTTGGTTTGCCGATGAAGGGGAGGACAGGGTTCCAATCCTATTCAGATGTAGTATGTAAACCACCCCCCCCCCCCAAATGGTTTCTTACTATTCCTCTATGAAAATACGGCTATATTGACTCTAAATTTTACCTTGCCCATTCTGACCCCATTAATGTATGATAGCCCAGAAGATATGAATAGTATTATTATGCAATAATGTGTGTATATGTGTATGTGTGTATGCATGTGTGTGTGTGCATGTGTGTGTGTGTGTGCATGTGTGTGTGTGTGTGCATGTGTGTATGCGTATTGTGTATATGTGTATGTATGTACATATGTTTATTTATATAACTTTTCCCACACACATGCACGAGTGAGCGTGCACACACACACACAGTGGTTAGAGTTAAATATTTGTTATAACATGCTAAATGTATAAGTTGGTGTTAAAACTCTATAGAAAATCTAAAAATACATCAATACTTCCATGAGTTTGAAATTATATGTTATACTTTTGATACAGGTCTTAACAAGTGGTAGAGTGGGTAAATCACAAATTGTTCTGTTAGATGATAAAATAATTCAAACATATATTATAATTTAAAGCGGTTTTAAACAAATGTGTTCCAACCAAGATAATTAGTTGTCTATCACTGCATCTCACTACCTGTTCAGATTACACACATATATTAATTACTATAATGGGGTAGATACGAGGAAGGAAGCATTTATGTGGAAAGAGAGTGGTAAACCGTTTATGAAAGACCACTCCCAGTAGACCGAGCGGGATTCAAACCCTGATCTCCTCACCTTCAGCAGGCCAACCTAACATGAGAGTTAAACCATGCTGCCACCAAAGCAGGTAAAATAACTAGCCATACAGTTCGTTTTTCTTCCATGCAAATTTTCTAAATCTTTTAGCAAAATATCACTAATCTACAATTAATTTAACAGTATTTTTTATCAGCATTTCCACAAAATTAAATGTTTAATCAGCTCCTTCTAGACAAAAAACTCAATGTTTATTCCCGTTTTCCAGGTGTTTGGCAACCCTGAATTTAGTATCCATACGCATTTAGTTTATAAGAGCGTTCACACCCAAAACAAGTATTTTCAGGAGTCTGTCAGAGTATTAAAGTAATGCACACAAACATGAAAAGAATAGATGATAATTATATTGGAGTGGTTTACAGCACTAGGCAAGAGTGCAGTAATGTAGAGTGATAATGTGTAAGAGTGCTAGGCAAGAGTGCGATAATGCAGAGTGATAATGTGTAAGAGTGCTAGGCAAAGAGTGCAATAATGCAGAGTGATAATGTGTAAGAGCGCTATCCAAAAGTGATTAATGTGTAGAGTACTATCCAAGAGTGTATAATGGTAAGATGCTAGGCAAAGAGTGCAATAATGCAGAGTGTTATTGAGTAACAGCGTTGGATGATGAGTGCAGTATGAGGAGTATTATTAGGCGTGTTTTCGGGGTTGGTCTGGATGTTTACAACCACAGCGTTTTCGAGGTTGACCTGGTATCAATGTTAACGAAATATTAATAACCGAGACAATACGAGAGCTTGGTTTGGTAACGCTTTCCTTGACCACATTAAACAGTATGGTTACGACCAATGAGCTGAGAATATGTGCACCAATTTAAAAGCAGCTTTACTCCTCATGTTAGATTTAAACTAGTATAACTTTGTAATCAATGAATTTTAAGTTATGCATCTGTAAATTAAAATGGATAGTAATTACTATCTACAAATACATGACAGTAAGTAGGTACCTACTTAAAAACAGTTTAGTTATGGATAAAGGAAAGTGAGTATTATTATATGACCTAGCCCTATTTACTTTAACATATGTACTTAATGTTTTTTGTAAGTTATTTTTGGAAGATATATGTTTAGCTTGATGTGTTGTGTAAATATTAGGAATAGTCAAAATATGCACCAATCTAACTAAGATTAGAATTTAATAGTTCATTCTCCAGATCTACAGTACATGTAGGTTTACATAAATAACCTATCAGCTGTTAGATCTACTCTACCCAAACAAACATTTTTGTTTACGAAAAACAACTCAAGTCGTTTTCGCCCAACACCTTGGTCAGAGTCACTTGGTCGAAAACAAGATGTAATAAAGTCAACTGCGAAAGCTCGACTATTTTGTGACAGTGCTGGGCAATAAGTGTGGTCATTTCATGAATCATAAAATAAGTTATTTATAAACCAAGATGTGGAACCAGTACAGTATAATATCAACACATTACACAAAAATGTCGAAAAATCTAGATAAGTAGTTTCATTCCATTGCAGTGTGCTTATAGATTCAAACAAATAAATTTTCATTAATTTTTAACAACTTTTGGACCACCTTGACACAACCATTTATGACACAATTAAAAACCTACTGAAATATAATATGATCACATGTCCTCAGTCTTGCCTTTAAAGTTAATGACATTTTATTTTATGACCTTTTCATGTCATTGTATACATACATCCTGCATTAAAAATCAATGGTATCAAATTTGATCTTATTAGGAAATATATTTGAATGACTTAGTGGACAAACAAGCTGATTTCAATACATACTCAAAATGTATCTGATTACTCTTTTGTCTGAATGAATAAAGTTAATAGAGACTTATTTTTTCTTTCCTTTACATAAACAATTTTACAACACAAGTCATTAAATTTAAATCGCCCATAAATAATGCAACAGCCGATATAAACAGGTGTCAGAAGTGAGAAGATAAAACAAATTATACCATCATGTGGCTGTGTCTCCTGCAGGTGAATTATCCTTGGATGAAACTTGTGCCCCTATGTTTTTTTAGTGGGCTCATCTTACTACCCATTGAGGCTCTCTGCATTTTTAAACTCAGTAAGGATGAGGCAGGTAGATATTTAAAGAGAATGTACTCGCACTTGCAGGAGGAAGAGTAAAATTACCATTTACGAAAAACCATTCTCCAGTAACCAATCCTAGATCTGAACCTTAGCCTCTTCAATGGAAAACTTTGCCCACTTGCCAGGGTTGAAAGATACCAGGATAATAAAAAAAAAAAGCCCAACCAGGTGGGTTATTTAGGTTTTATTGGTTTCTTTTTAGTTTAATTTAATTTATATGCATGTTATTTGATTTAACCACACATTAAAAAATGGTTATTACTCGAGATCAAGTGAAACACATTTTTATTTTAGGCTAATATTGTAAGAAAAAGGCATTCAGGCAAGCCAGCTGCAGAATTTATTTGTTGCTTTCTTGACATGACTGTTACTTTACAGGATTATGTATATTATTAATATATCACATAAAAGCATTTTTTTTAAGAAATAGAAACAATAGAAAGGGTCATCAAAATTCTTCTAAAGGATGTGTTATAATCATGATAGTAAAAGCTCTGGTACTTATAAGATGTTTTAAGTTTAAATTGTGTATTTTATTTAAAATATTAAATAACATTTGTTTAATTTGGGCCTATGCTAAGTTTGATTAGTTTAGTTTCTTATCTACCTGTTACATATTTATTTAAAGTAATTGGTCATAGTTTAAATATTAAAAGGGAGATGGGCTAACCATTTTCAAAAATCAATAAATAATTACTTTGTATGCAAAATAAAATGAGTGGGTTTTTGGGATGGGTAGAATGATAAAAAACCTGCTGCTTGTTCACAAACGCTGGTCCTTATGTTGGTGAATAGTTTGAAAGACAGCCTTTAAGTCTTAAGTATCTTGATTTGATCTCAAGAAGAGTAAAAAATATAGATATTCATTACATGCGGTGTGCAAAGTCCACTTTTTCAATTCATGAGAAAACTCAAGTTAAATTTATGAAATATTCTCCAAGTCAAATCAAAGTTTTATATTTTTTTTAAAATTCTCATTTATTTAGCACCTCATCTTACTACTCGTTCTGGTTATACACTTAAATACTAATTATGCTAATGGTTAGGACTGGAAAACCACCATAGTTCATCCAACTGAGATTCAAACCTCGATTCCTCCTGCCTACTCAACATGAAACAAGCATGTCAGCTAGTTGTGCCACCGAGGTGTGTTATTATTAGGGCTGTACAACTCAATTACTTGATACCTTTCGATTCTTACTAGTATTGAAAGAATCGAGAATCGATCTTAATATTACGATTCTAGCTAATTCGATTCTTATCTCTCAATAAAACTTGCAACTAAACAAAACGGCAACATTCAAAATGTGTAATAATCAATTGTCTCATATTAGTTTAGTTGCCATTTCACATACTAAATAGAAATATACTGTAAAGATCCGAACATTGTACGACCCCGAATATAATATGACCCTAACATTTTGAGGTGTTCAACATGAAAAATAAATGGTCTCGAATATAATACGACCTGAAATTATGAAGTAGCAAGAGAACTCAATAACTTTGACACACTTTTTTTAAAGTAAAAATTAAGTGAGTCTGTCAGAATATATGAATCGATTTAAACAAACAATCGATATATAATAAGTACTGAGACTAGGGATGGTATTTTTCTGTAGTATATCGATTGGCCCTCTCCTGTAATTATATTATTTGTCACTTTTCAATTTTTAATATTTTATACAGCCCTTTGAATAAGATAAGTTCAATAAAAATAAGACAAAAATTGACATAGTTAATAAAAAATAGAACAAAACTTTTTTTTATTTAATTCAATAGATTATCGATATATCGTTGCCAAAACTTCATCACTAATTTCTGGCAAGCTAATGTCCGTAGGATCATTTATATCATTGTGAGATTAAAGTTTCAAGCGACCATGTGTAATGGTCGAGTCCAAGTTTCGCATTGGAGAGGGTGGGGGCAAAAGGGTATCTCCAGGCATGTTAGATTTTCTATGTAATAATGCTAAAAAAATAAAAAAAATTAATGAAAAAGGAGATGTTCAAGAATCTGAATCAAAAATCAAGGTTGAACTTAAGAAACGGAATTGAGTAAAACAGGTATCGTGACATCTATAGTTATTATAAGTATATAATATTATACTTATGAAATACTTTCAGCTTAGCTTGCTTGTGTTTATTATCTTGCTCAATCCACTAAGGTATTTTGCAACCAGGAAACCATTAGAAGAAAGATTGTCAGTAAGCTAAATACCAAATACCGATATGAATATGTCATTACTATCTATACATAGGATAATGTTTTTTTAGCAGTGTACCTTATTATCTGTTCAGGTTGTACGTATATCTACTAATTACACTAATTTATTTTGCTCAGTAGCGTGTTTTACTACCCATTCAAGTTATATGCCTATATACTAGTTACTCTAATATGGATGAAGAAGGTCGAGTTCAAAGAAAGTGTACCCACATTTGTGTTAAGGAAAATGGAAAACCATTTAGGGACACCCCTCTCAGGACCTGGCAGAGATTCAAACGTTGATCTCCCTGTCATCAGCAGTTTAGTTTATTACCAGAGTGACGCCATAAACCATGCAGCCACCGAAGAAGTTAGGGTAATGCTGATTTAGCCTCCTTCTGTAGGTTGGTAACAATTGCCTCTTCTTGAGGGACTTAAGAACTTACTGATTGGCCAAGAGGGCAAGGTTGTTGTTGAGGAGAAGTTAACCCCTTCAAAATGGCTACTATGAGAAAGAGTTCTCTTTTGCACTAGCAATGAGGCCAAACCGGTTTCGTTAGGAAGAGCCAATGAACCGGGACATGGACATGGTTTGCTAGGCCCGAGTCTATGTAACGCTATCACGTGGGTCAGATGGGCGTTGCAGTCTTTGCAAGTTTCAAGTATCAAAGTATCGTAACAATAGGATGACCCACTCACCCAGTTAAAAAACTCAATGATACTAAAATAAATAACAGGCTACTGACAGGATGATTCTTGTGTTTTTTCCTTAATCCCTTAATTTCTCTATTCTCCTCTAAATAGTTTAGCTTTACTAAAACCATCACATTTAATATAACTCTGTATTGATTTTCACACTCTTCAATAAATAACATCAATCGTGCTTCATATTGTATGGTCAATGTGATGCTTACCACACAGACCATCCGGGCAAACAACAATGGGGGGGGGATACAGTTACACTCATTTATAAAATGTTTTACTGCACAAGTATTTGTAATATTTTATTATATTTTGATAGATCCACTTATAGCTACAACATGCAATTCATTTATTTCAGGTGCTTTTATATGAATATTTATTTGTAATGTATATTACAGCCTAGAATGGGCATATTAAAAATAAGTTAGATATTTTGACTGGCAAAGTTTTGTTATTGCCGAGGCCCAACATTTTTTTAAACCAAAATAGAAGCCGATTTTTTTGTGAACCGAGTCGAAGCTGATATTTGTTTGAAGACAAGTCTAAGTTTCAAAGCTTTATATACCCTTAACATCAAGTATCATATTCAAATATGTTTAAGTCTTTGTATTCAAATCCAATTCTTAGTGTTAGGGTTTGATGTGAAGTATTGGTTGTTGATATATTTGGAGTTACATTTGTTAACACATAAGATGGTGATAACATAATAGGTGAATACAATATCACCCGCTCTGTGGTCAGAGTTCCTAGCTACAAATCCAAATTGAGTTTGTTAATTTTGAAGTGCATGCGAGCAAATGTAGTTTACTGTTTTTATAACCACATCCTTGAGATGTTTCATAGACAACACTTGACCACATAAATTTTGCTGATGTATCAAATAGTGTATGACAAACACATAACTAATTTTAGTGGTTCTCACCTCCAACTCGTTCATGAACAACTTTACAGATCCTTTATTTTTCCCTATCATAGCCAGTGCACCATCTGCTGTTAGTCGGAAAGCACCTCTAAATGCAAACTGTTGCCGACACTCTTCACCAATTCCCCATCCAAAAAGGGTTTAATTTTATTTTCAATCAACAGTGTGACAGAATAGCTTGCTTTGAAAAGGTTAGATGATTGTTGTAATGATGAACTAAAGATTGTTTTATGAGCCTTAATTCCAGATTCAAGCACATCAAACTTATGTTTTTTTCAATTCCTTATTGAATTTCACATACTTATTTTGTTTCATTTCATAATGCCTTTTAACATTGTATTCCTTAAATTCAGGGACTGTCTCTATGCAAATTAAACATTTAAATCTGGAGTTCTGTATTATGAAGAAATAATCATCTTCTCAATGGTCATGGAACTGTATTTTCTTCTGTAACTTTTTTGAAATTCATTGTGAAGGGTAAAATTTAATTGTATTGATTAATATTAAAATATATACTTAATGAGATCAATTGCATCTGTACTACCTACTCACTAATTTAACCAACTTAGAAAGAATAGTTTGAATCTTTCGAGACATCCAGTCTTCTCGTCACTGTTACTTTGAACCCAACTGGTGCAAGATACAAACAAGGTGTGGGCACAGAACATATCTAAGGTGGCCATGTCAAAGTCATAAGATGATAGCCAGGAGTAGGGCAGTATTGATAGCGAATGAGCCTCTCCTCCTTGAGATTGATGGCTCCCGTTTTCGCTCCTGGGGTTTCTGGGATGCAGCGTGGTCCCAAGAAGAAAAGGAGTGGTGGAGATTCTAGGAAGTACAGCTTGTCTAATATTATATTTATTGGGCCAAATGAATTTAGTGAATTATTTCCTAATGATTTAGTCAGGACTAAACAAATAATTTCGAGGCCGCAAAGAATAATGTAGCAGCCATGGGTGGGCCAGGCCTGCTTTAGTACATAAGATAGAGAAAAACTACCTTTTTTTTTTAACTTGCCTTGTTCAACACCAAAGTTGCAGATATTAACAAAATAATTTAAATGCTAGGGGTGAGGAAGATAGTTTGAAGAAAGTTCACTTGCATTAGCCTAGAGGAGGGGGGCAGGGAAAGCATAACGAAAGGAAGCTTGTGGAAAATCACTCTCAATACACTCTAACATTTTTTAGCATCACATCCTACTGACGGTTCAGCTTATATACATATGTACTAATTATGCTAATGAGTTAGGGATAAGAAAAGTTGAATTTAGAGTAAGTGTATCCACAATTGTGTGAAGGGAGAGTGGAAAACCATTTAGGAAAATAAACCTTTGTACACCTGACCAGGATTCAAACTCCAATCTTCCTGTCATCGGTAGTCTAGTCTATTGAAAGAGTGATGCCTTAGACCATGCAGACATCCAAGCAGGTCCTACCAAATTTGAATCTGGGCCTGGCCATCAAAGACAATCCACTCTATTGCGAGACTGATGCCTTACACTATGCACAAGAGAAAAATAATTAAAAGGTGGCACAGTCTCACCTGTCTTCTGCTATCCTCGAGAGTAGCGGTTCTAGCCAGCCCTCTGTGCACTCACAGTGGGCGTCAAGGAATGTTATCACCTGCCCCTTAACATGCTTGGCCCCGAGCAGGCGGGCCCTGATCAGACCAGACCTCTTCTCTGTTCGGTACACATATACTGGCACTGGCAGTGTTGCCACATAATCCTCTAACTGCTGTTTCAGGTGATCTGTGAAAAGAATAAAACAAGCCCATAATTAATTACAAAAGGTTGTTTTAAAAGAGATGAAAAAAATAAATGTTATGAACTCCGAACTAACTTTCTCGCTCTATTTTTTTTTTAGAAAAGGAGATATTTACTCAAAATTCGTAATATAATATACACTAACAAACCCGAGAACAAATTGCGCTAGACATATGTAAAACATTTTTTATTCATCGTTTTAAATTTCATAATTTTATCTTTAAAGAATTAATGTCTTAATTTGTATATTTGGATCAATACAAAATATCGATATTGGTCCTCGAGGGTCAACACTTCATATTAAAATTTTAACTTCCATTTAAAATTTTCGTCATTTTACTAGGGGATATCTTATGGTTATTGTATTGCTATTATATTTCTTTTTTATAAATTTTGACAAATTAAATAGGTAATATTGACTATTGAGTCTATAATGAGAGGAATAGGATCGTTATAGCTGATTTTGAGAAAATGGAATTTTTCTCTTTTCACCCTTTAGTAAACTGCTATTAATTTTAGGGTTAGATAGACAGCATTGCAAAAACACTTTAGAGGGTTCGAGGAGTCATGAAACGTTGACATCCATCAACATCTCGAATTAAATTTTTTTGACGATCACAATACTGTAAGGTAGCGAGAAAGTAAAAATATTGATATTGGGTCCCCGTGGGTCAACACTTCATATTAAAATGTCGACTTCTGGTTTAAAATGGGTTGCATATATATGGTTATTGCATTGCTATTAAATTCCTCATTTATAAATTTTGACCAATAAAAAATGTAAATATTGATTATTGAGTATAAAATGGAGATAGATAATTGTTGTGCAAACATTTCTCCTAAGCGGTTTAAGGAAAAATAACAAACATTTTGAGAGACTTACTTATATTTAATCACTAAGGTATTGGAGAATTATTGTGTTAAAAATATAATATAATATAATGTGGTTTTATAAAATTATATTTCATATAAACGTTTATTTTTATTTTTAAAAGTACTACAATTTTGCAATGATAAGTTATTTAGTATCTCAAATAGTTGCGGAGATACGGGAATTTCCGCTTCTGTAAAGGGCAATTCCAATGTGACGGGTGTTACATTCTGACATGATTTTAAATAGTTTTAATTTAATTGTATCTTTTAATAACATGTTACACAACTTTTAAATTTTGTGAATACAAAACTTTCTACTATCTCTTAGAATACATTAAAAAATTTAGAATAGATACAACCATTTTTTATACAAAAATAGATTTTTGTGTGTGACGGGTGTTACAATGAAAAGACATCAACTCAGAAGTCAACTCTTATAACTAAAAACTATGTGAAATTAGGGCACTATTCTAAGTTGCAAGTATATAGTTCTAAAGTATATACTATAATGAGTGTTTTAACTCAAAATTGTTTACAAATATTTGAGAACTATTATTTGATATTTAAAAAAAACTTTGTGACGGGTGTTACAAATCATTGTGACGGGTGTTACAAGTCTGAAATAAAATTAAAGTTTTAGTATCTAAACAAGAATTTTCTTATTTATACATGAAACATTATGGTATTTTGTCAGTTCAACATTAATATACATTTATTAGGTAGCTATTTTGAGTAAAATTTTTTATTAAATTTTTAAAATACTAAACAGTACTACATTCTAGATCATATTGTATAACATTTTCAGATATTTGAATACTGTTTACATGAGTTCCATGGTTTGAATTTTAAATAAGTGTTTAAATATAAAATCACTAAATAATAATATGTAAGCCTACATTATCTCCTTCAAAGTAAATAGAATTGCCTAAAAGAGAAACTCTATTCAGCACTATATTTTAGAATTGTCTCTACTTTAACTCTTCCCCTATTATCAACGGTAGCTTCCAATTGCTGAATAACGTCTTCAATTCCAATCCAGGCAACATCTTCTTTAGGTGGATACACAGATAATAAATCATTTGACTGCTTCATCAAAAATTTCATATTTAGTAAGGAGTTCTCTTTCTCCATTACTTGCCCAACGTAATGCAGGTGTCTTGATTTTGTGGCAAATTTTACCAGCAAGAAATCCCCTGGAGAAATAGAGGTATGAGGACAAGGCAGTTCAGGTCCTGAAATATCATCATTTAAACTGTAGATTTGTTTTTCTTTACTGTCTGAAAATGTTGTTGCAGATACCCGATATTGACCACAAGGGGCAATGCAGTAAAAACTCTGTGTACCAGGAATCGGATTAATGTTGCTCCAAAACTCATCAAGTTTGTCTTTCACAGTTGTCTGCTTTATATCATTTGTTGTAATAGTAATAATGTTAATGTTTGGACAAACTTTTTTTGCAACTCTGGCAAAAGATTCATGTTCCGTGACAATTTCCCTTCGAACTCCGACCATAGAACTATCTCCACTCTTCACAGTTCCTCCAACCCCATCTACAGCTCCTTTCCCATGTGAGGTAGCGAAGAAATGCCATTTAAGTGCAAGATCCCACTGTGTTTGAAGGTAATGTAATGATGAAAACATATATCTGTTCTTAAATTGAGCAGCTGAAC
Source organism: Timema podura (assembly GCA_033556935.1). Lineage (NCBI taxonomy): Eukaryota > Metazoa > Arthropoda > Insecta > Phasmatodea > Timematidae > Timema > Timema podura. The sequence goes on from JAVRXN010000003.1 coordinate 572,076, forward strand.
ATCACTGAATATATCAATATGGTAAAAACCTTGATCAGCAATTCCACCAATCAAAACTTTCATAAATGTGTACACAGCATATCTATCGTGGGAAAGTGAGTCGCTAACAATCGCAAATGTTCTTTGTATGTATCAGCATTAAATTTTTTTCTTTGTCGACATATTACTTGTCTTTCTGCAACTGTTTTAGCCATCCTTTAACAATATAATAAATAGCATTAATTACCTCATATATGTTGGTTTTAACATAGGCCTAACCTTAAAACTATTTATGCTACAAGAACATAAATTTGAGATTATTTTTAATCAAACTAGTATATTTAAAGACTAAAATAACTCATTATGATACTTAATGTTAACACCAACCTTTCTTATTTTTAGTAGGTAATTTTGATGTAGGTAACCTACTTTATACAACACACAAGGAAATTGGCTAAGAGTTAACTTATCAAGAATCAGATATAGACCTATGTTATATGTATAATCAAAAAACAACAATGGCTAGGTCTTATCAGCATAGCCAACCTAATTTAATATTTACCATGCTAGCAATATCATTTATAATAAAGGCCTACTTTAAAGTTAAACATTGATCTTTCATTTGCTTATTTGGAAACAGTGCAAAGTTACACAGTAAAAGGAATAATTGAAGATGAGACATACATAATCTTTTATTAACAATGAATATATTAACTTTTGAAGATATAGGCCTACTATTTTATCAATCTAAGCTATGGTAAGGTAATATTTAAACTACCAAACAATAAAGAGAACATAATTTAATAAGAAGACTATTTATCACAACAAACACATTACCCTGCCTAGCTTCATTGTAACACCCGTCACTCTCATTTGTAACACCCGTCACGCACATGTAACACCCGTCACATAGTTTTTGCCACAAGATTGAGGAGATATATTTTTCAAAAAATTGCACAGTAATTGGGAGAGCTTTTTAGCTTTGTTCTCACAAATTTACTCATTAGAAGAAAAAATTATAAATGTTATAGAAACTTTTATATTTTTTTGTGACGGGTGTTACAAAACTATTAGACATTATTGAAAAAATTCTTAACATTGATATTGTTTATTTTTTAGGTTTTTTATTAAATTTATATTGAATATAAGACCTTAGTAGACAATATCAATATATTTTTATAAGCCATACTGTTACCTGGACTGAATTGTTCAATTTCTTTTTTCACACTTTGGTAAGCGGTTTTTATCTTCAACAATGTGTGGCAAATTTGGGTACACCTATACTAGTCCATTTAATTTATAAGTCAAATTGTTGGCTTTTATATAAAAATATAGTGTTTTCTGAGTAAAATGAGACTTGTTTCAAAATTTTTACTAGAAAATTAGAATAAAGTGGTCATGTCTCTTCTCTCGTGGAATGGCCCTAAAGTACCCTAAATTCATTTTCATGGGAAAATGAAAAGAGACAGTTTATTTATAATAATCTTAATCAACGCCTAGATATGTATTTTAATCAAAATCATTAAAGCCAATTTTGAGACAATAGATTTTTTTCTCTTTTCACCCTTTATTAAACTACTCTTAATTATAAGTTTAAACAGACACACAAACAGATGACATTGCAAAGATCACTTTTTAGGGTTCGGGGGGTCATGAGACGTTGACATCCATCAACAATTCAGGTTAGATTTTTTTTTACAGTCGCAATACTTTACCTTTAGTGTTCGAAAAAATAAAAATATTTGCGTATAGCTTGAAAGTTATTGGTCTTACAAAAATATGCTCCGAATAAAATATTTTTATTATAAATAGATATACATATTTGTAATGATAAGTAATTTTATATCTCAAATAGTTTTGGAGATATGAAAAAAAAGAAGAGAGAATTTACGCATCAAACCAGAGCCCTTAAAGTAATTTTACAGACATATTTAGAGGAGCCATTTTGTTTGGAATCCTTATAAGTGTTTTAAAATAAAATCGTTTGAGTCGATTTTGAGAAAATAGACTTTTTCTATTTTTGCCCTTCAGTAAACTACCCTTAATTTTAATTTTAGGGTTAGATATCAAATTCCAAAAACCCCTCGGGGCAACCCTATGAAAACCCTAGATACCAAGTTTTAGCCTGATCAGTAAAATAGTTTAGGCTCTAGTCGGAGGTAAAGACGGACAGAAATTCAAAAACCACTTTTTCGAATTGGGAGGGGGGGGGGGGGGGTTGTCATGAAACGTCTAGATTCATCAAAATCTCAAGTGTGATTTTCTTGATGATCACAATAATATCTCTACCTTAAGATAATGAGAAAGTAAAAATACACAAACAAATGGCTTAAAGTGTTTTTACCTATTTATCCTTGAGAAAACACAGGAATTTAAGCTGAAACCTCGGGCTTAGCATACCAATCCTCTACCACTCACCTATCCAGGTCCATTCATCAATCTTAGTTTAAGGCAAAGTTTGTTATGGATGTGTGTGATAGTTAATTAGTTGCTATCAGAAAACGCCTACAAATCAAGGTTGGTGTTTATGCTGCCACTTGAACATGGTATACAAAGAGACGCGATGATGGAACAGCAGAGTGAAGGAAGCAACGGAGGAAAACAAAGCTTTAAGAAGTTTTAAGAATATACACGTATGAGTAAACAGAGGAAGTGTATATTCCTAGAATCACAATCAACTTAACATTCAACTCTATTGCAATCACTCTTTGTAATGGCAATATAAATGGTCATGAAAAGTGGTAAGAAAACTCTGGGAGGAAAGAATGAAGAGGAAGTACAGGAACAGTTAGAGGAATGAATGAGGAAGTAAAAGTGTGAAATGAAATATAGAATGGCAAAGAACGAAGTGAAGGTGATGACAAGGAAGAGGATAAGGCCTAGTAAAACTATAAAGTTGGATGGAGTTGAGCTGAGAAAAGTGCTATACAGAGTGTAAAATATCTGGGAAGGGTGAGAGTAGAGATAATCTAACAAGAAAAGGGCAGCAGGAGGAGTTGTTTTAACCGTGTGTAAGAGACCTGCTATGGAGCAGAGAAGTGCTGTATAAGGCATACTTTGTACCCATAGTCACATATGTAGCAGAAACTAGGACAGTGAATGTAATGAGGCTAAGAAAGTGGAGGCCATGGGAATGAAGTTTGTGAGGAGCATGTTAGCTGTCACAAGGAGAAACAAGATTAGGAATGAAGTTATCCGGAAAAGAGTGGGGGTACAGGGAGTACAGTAGTAAAGGAAAGACTGAGATGGTATGGCCATGTAATGAGGATGGAAAAGAAAAGAATATTAAATAGAATGACGGAGATGAAGTATTTAGTAAAATAGAATTTTATTAAAACTGTTTTAAAAAATATACCTTATGCCAATCAAATTTAAGGTGTGGCACTTACTCCTGCAACATAAAATGACTTACCTCGTTATCTCCTCCCTAGGATCCCGTCGGGCTCATGTAGGTCATGCTCATGCACTTTCTTTAAGTTGCAGGAGTAGATAGATGCCCCACCTTATATTTTATCACCATAAGGTAAATTTTGAAAAACTTTTTAATGATATATTTTTATTTTCTAGTTATGTAATATTAAATAGGAAATGTTATAACTGATAATGTAAGGTCCAAAATCCAGGTCAGGTATGAATCCAGTAAAGCTGGTAGACTTCAATAAATATAACCGGCAACGGCTGTGTGGCGTTATGGATTTAGATTAAATTTTAATAAATGCATTGTCACACTAATTAAGAATATGTACAAAGATTCACCCATTTATTTCTTTTAAAAGTGACTGAAAAAGCGATTGAAACTTTTGATGACAGAGGAAGGGTTTAAGGTATATAAAAATATTGTAAATAGCTATGGAACTTGCTCAAATTTTTATAGAATGCACTGTCACACAAATTAGGAACTGTATAAAGTTTCAGCCTTCTGTATTTATTAAAAGTGACTGAACAAGTGGTCAGCAGATTAGATGATAGAGGAAGTGAACTAATATAAGGTGTATGAAGACCGCGAAGGAGATAACAGCAAATGTGTGAGTAAGAGCCTGAGAAAATGGAAGCAAATAAAGGAGGAATGGTGGAAGGAACAAGGAAGATGAAGGCATTTTACTAAATTGACCTGGCCACAGGCTGGAAACAGTTAATGGTGATAGCTAATAGGCGTGTTTTCGCAGTTGACTCGGTATCAATGTTAACAAAATGTTTATGACCGAGACGATACCAGAGCTTGGTTTGATAACGCTTTCCTTGACCAAACTAAACAGTATGGTTACAACCAACGAACCGAGAATTTGTGCGCCAATTTCAAAACAGCATCACTTCTTATGTTAGATTTAAACGAGTATAACTTTGTATTCAATGGATTTTAAGTTTTTGTAAATTAAAATGAAGAGTAATTATTAGCTAGAAATATATTACAGTAAGTAGGTACTTAAAATCCATTTAGTTATGGATAAAAGAGAGTATTATACAATCTAAGCCTATTTCATATCACATACATACTTCATGTTTTCTTAGGGTTATTTTTGGGAAGATATATTTAGCTTGATATGTTGTGTAAATATTAGGACTAGTCAAAATAAAAACCAATCTAACTAAGAATACAATTAAATAGCTCTTTTTCCCATTGCTTTGCAGTACATGTAGTAAGATTACATAAATTAACCTTACAGCTGTTAGATCTACTTCCCCCCCCCCCCCCCCCCAACTACCATTTTTGATTAAGAAAAAATCTCAAAATGGTTTTCGCGCTCCACCTTGTTCAGAACCATTTGGTCGAAAACACTCGAGAGCATAATGTAACCAAGTCAATCGCGGAAACTCTCCTCATAATGGTATACATTTAAATACAATACAATGAAATTATCACTTAGAACAAATATATTGGGATTCAAAAGTGTTCATTTAAATAGAGTTGAAAAATGACAAGTGCACATGGAAAATGGACCCAGGGCCTTTAGCTTTGTGTGCCAATACTATAGAAATAAATTATCAAGGTATGTCCTCTGAGTAAAAGTGATCGTTTGTTTTGCCGGGTCTTACTACTGTACACATATATATTTGTACTCATTAAAGTTGGGTTGAAGGTTGAATTTAGAGGAAGTGCATCTACATGTGCATTGAGGAAGATTGGAAAACCATTTAGAAAAAAACAACACTTCAGTCCACTCAAGCATAATTTGAACCCCAATAACTCAAGTCATTGGCAGGTAGGTCTATAACAAGGGTAACGGCTTAAGACAGGAGTTTTTAACTCGTGGGCTACAACCCTAAAGAGGTCCATGGATAGATTTCAGGGTCTGTGATCTTGTGGGAAGAGCAGCCTTCACACTGATTATGTGTAGTATTATTTTTAAACTTTTAACTTGCCTATATTTTAAATTTATTTTATTGTTATCTAATATGTTAACAATAAAAGAAAAACATATTAATAATATATCTCAATTTTATCTAAAAAAATCTTGTTATGTAGCATTTTAATATATGTTGGTCGGTTTCCTTTGTGATCATATGCATTTTATTTTATGCATTTAAAAACATTACGCTATTTTGAGAAGGGGGTCCACGACACGAAACAGTTAAGGGCCCCTGACTTAGAGGTCATTCAACCATCAAATTGGCTATACCTCAGTTTTAGCTTATGTGGTGCTCACTGACAGCTCACAGCTGACTTCTGACGGCTTTGAAAAGCTACCAGACCAAATTATGTATCCCTACGCCGAACCATATAATCTGCAAAAAACATGTCTCTAGCAGTTGTCACTTCTGACAGTCAAAATTTAGGTATATACCTAAATGTTGACTGTCAAAAGTCAGCTGTGAACTGTCAGTCAGCACCACATAAGCTAAAACTGAGGTATAGTTACGAGTGATGAATGACTAACTTAAACATTGGACAGTGTAAAAGGAGATACTTTATTGTAAAAATAAATGTGAATGTCATTTTTATAAGCACATACTCCTGGTTTGTTTTACAATAAGTATTTGACCCTGTCACACAAGAAAAGGCTCATATACGGCTTCTATGTACACAATATACCATTGAAACATTGGTAGACGTACCTCTCTCACTCGCATCATCCACAAGAATGATCTCCTTAAGCAAAGGCCTCGGGGACCTGTTGATTGCGCTCCACACAGTGCGGAGGAGCGTGGACCATGCCTCGTTGTGGAATACTATTACTATTGAGGTTGACGGGAGGAATTCGGCATACTCCTTGTTTTTACATCTGAAATGGAATACACATTTTAAATTAAATTATTTTATTCGATATATTTAATACTTAGCGCCGTGTATTACTACCTGTTCGGGTTATACACTTAAGTACTAATTACTTTAATGGGTTAGGAATTGGGAAAGTTGAATACTGAGGAAGTGAACCCAAATTTGCGTAGAGGGAGAGTGGAAAATCATTTAGGGAAAACCACCCCCAGTTCACCTGAGCGAGATTCAAACCTCGATCTCCCCGTCCTCGGAAGTTTAGCTAAACACAAAACTAGCGTGTTAGCTAACTACATCACCAAAGTGGGTATTCAAGGAATTTAAATAGCACTTATTATAGTATGTACTTAGCTAGCTAAAGTGTGAACAAAATACGCTTAACAGCAACTGAATAGGTTTACATTGAGAAATAAATATATTTAAGGGATGCCTATTTATTTGGTGGATTGTACCGGATACTGTATCTTTTTCCTCTTAAAAAACCTCGAAAAGCACAAAATTTATACTTGTATTGTATAGTAAGAATAATGTGGGAAATCCAATTGTTGAAAATTCTATACAATTGCATGATCAAATCCTTAAGTAGGCTATTTTATAAAGCTGATTAATGTGCAATAATCTTCTGCAGCGACATCACTTTGCTCTTTTCATTACATATCTTAAAGATGGTTAGTTAATATTTTCTTATTTAGCAAAAATACTGTTGCACACCCACAACGATTTTACATCCAACAAACTCGCACAAGACTACATTAGAACTGAAGTGAAAATGTAGTAGAATGCAAACATCAACTGGAAGTCAAATATTAGAATAAAGTAATACTATATATTTTGAGGCTAAATAATGTATTTATATTATTAAGGTTCCTTCCTGCCCTAATTCAAGCTAACCTTCCGCCAACCCTGCTTTCGTTCCATTCGCTAATAAATTAGTATTTCAATTTATGTTCACAAAATAAAAGATTTGACTTTCCTAATATAAAAGTGACATTGTATGGGATAATGAATCAAACAACATGTTGGTATAGTATGTTTAAGTTTGGACTTGTATTTTATTGAAATGTCTAATTGTTGTAAGATTGAATTATTTTCAAATAAATAACATTGTAGTATCATTGGAGACGCCACTTCCTTGTTAGTATACTGGTGGTTAATATTTAATTTTTTAGCGATTTTGTATCTTAAATACAGTGTATAAGGTGCTTGCGCATCATTTCCCTACTAGGTCTTTTCTTAGAGAAAATAGCAGGTTAATTGATAAATTGACCTAAACACAGGATTGGTGACTAGTGTATAACATTTTAAATTAACAATTTATAGGAGTACTTGCCCGCTAAGCCTGACGTCTGTCAATGACCTGTTCAGAGAGATCATGTCACTGGCAAGCAAATTGAACTGGTTTAACTTAAACTTCTCCTTCATAAGTCCTTCTTGTGAGACAGGGATATGAACCGGTTTCCCCATCTCTCCCGGCATCCCGGGGTTCTCCTTCACAGAGGGGACAGGCTTCCACCGCTGCAGCTCTGTGGACTGGTACTTCCCATCTTCGATCTTGTCCTTCCCACGGTCCCGCAACTGTTCGTACAAGATACCCCTTCCTTTGCTACTACCCCCCACCGAGGTTTGTTCTGACGCAGCATGGAGTGCCAAGGCATTCTCTCCAGGCTCTGCTGGACTTTTGTTTGCCGGGGCACCTCCACAGCCCCATCCCGACCCCCCGACACAATCTGAGTAGAACGTCAGAACCACAACAAACACTAAAAACCACACTAGGGAGGTCAAAACTATGACTTTACAAGTGTGAATACGAATTTTAGTCCGTAACATTGTTTAGTTTTTTTTTTTTGCTTTACGCACAGCAATATATTTTTTAAATACTACAATATGTACAAGGAAACATTTTCAACAATATCCATGTGAACAAAAAAAAAAGTATACGTATTTAAAATAGTCCAGCGTTTCACAACCAGATGGATGATATGTAAAATAGATGCCTGTTGTAGAATTTGGACCAGACCACTACATGTGTAGTGAGAGTTTCATGTTAATACCTCTTGTGCAGTTGTAGTGGGTAGCGGCAGTAGAATCCTGCCACTGTACCCAACACCTGGAATATTACAAGAAAAAATACAATTTTGCTAGTTTAAAGATAAATGTAACTTTTGTTGTTCATAATTTCTCCAAGTGTCCTTAGCTTCAAAAGATTCTTGGAGAGACTATTAAGATAATCTACAACACATATTTCCTCTTATATTTCTTGATTGGCTCACATTTATTATATAACTTTAATTTCTCACTGTAATTTCAACAACTGAAGCTTAAAAACTTAGCAACCTCAAACTTACATCACATCAAAGTAGTAATTTAAGCACTTTGCATTAAACATTCCCAATGTTTGCATTACAAAAATAATTTATGATAATTTGACACACGTCGCACACGCAAATTGGCTAGCCACATAAAAGAACCTTGACTCCGATTTTTGTATCTGTTGATTAAAAAGGAGAATGGTAGAATCATAAGAGACCTACATTAAAAAGATGGGATCTTTGGAATTGACAACGTGGTTCAACCAATCTAATCTTTTATGTTACAGTATTTAATTCTTTAAATGGGCAAGATTATTAAAATTACCTTCAATGCGAATAAAGTTTCTATTAAGTTTTAGTTTAAGAGCACATCGCCAATAAGCTTAAACCCTTCAAATAAGAAAAGGTAAAACGAATACATTTTAAATAAAGCCTTAAGCCTACACTTTACTACTTAAAAGGCGAGGCCTTGAATTATTGTGATGTTTCCAAGCAAAACAATTGACACAAATCTTGGTCATTTAAATTATTTATTTTAATTCCTACAATCCTTCTTTAAGATAACATTTCAACTAGCTTCTCCAAACTAGTACGGACTTACAATATAATATATGTTGAAAAACAATTAAAAGTTTACTCACACCTGTCTTAATCGTGGCACCATAACACTTTGCGAATGTTTTAGCTTTAACGTCAGATGGCAGCACCAGCGGCCACGTCATTCATGATAGCTTAAACTTTAAACGTGTCCAGACCCCAACAATGATCGTATTAAATAAAGTTGAACTCTCATAAACAAAATGCAGTAAATTTATCAAATAAATTGGCTTGCTAAAGATAATAACAAATTTTGAATTCAAATATTTTTGTAAGCATTGAATTATGGTAGGTACATACAAATAAAAATATATTTTAAATACAATATCGAGCATAAACTTCCCTCATTGTTATAGTTAATGTTGTTATCTCTCTTGTTATTTGGATATAGAAATAATAATAATAAACGTAATAGTGATCATGTCACAAGAGTCGTAGTGATGTGAAACAAAAACATGTTTAAAATTTGTGTGATAAGTTTGAAAATACTGTCCAATCGAGATCTTACCACTTAAAAGAGTCTGCTTCCATTTCCTCTGCTCTCTGCTGGTCTAACTTCATGTAGTGCCAGTGCTTGCTGCCAGGCTGCAGCACCGGGGGGGAGACATCTCTCACAGGCTAAGCCACTCAGGGTCAACAGGTGAGAGAGAGAGTGGAATATTATAGAGTATGAAGTGTTCCAGAGGGAACGAATCATTCCATGACGCGCAGACACATTTGATAGATATTGTTGATTTACCCTATCCGCGTATCGGTGTATGCACAAGTGTTTAAAACGTGTGTTATCATTCATTGTATATTCAGAAGTTGTAAAATACAGTGGCAATAGGCGTGAAGATTGCTATAGTCATAGTCGTCACAGGTAAGAAAACAACAGTTGAACAAACATTATAAACAAAGAAGCTGACACTAGTTTTATAGATACGTCTTCATTTGAAATAATCATCGGCAGTATTATTCTATATTCAGCGGAGATCTAATATATTAACTATTATAAAATGTTTTAAGCCAATATTATGGATTACAAAGTAGTTTAGATTAACACTAAAATACTTTGTTAAAATAAAAATGAATTGAATAATCGTTTGAATTAATTTATGATCTATTATAACACCGCTGTTAAAGTTATTTACAAACTTTATTGTCGCATCAAGGCAATTAATTTGGGAGGTCATTTACCCATTCTGCACTCCTATGAGTATTTAATCTAATTGGCGTGCATTACTGTTTCCAGCCTGTGGCAGTTTAAAAAAATTCAAATAATTTATTTTCCACTACCGGCTTGCTAGGCCTCTCGTAGCTTCAGATGCCTTATAATCTTAATTAAGACTAGGACAGGCACGACATCCAGTCCCCGGTCGTTATTTTATTGATGTGAACGGGTAAACCCACATTTCACCAGTAATAAAGTTTTCGTCCATGCCTGGAATAGTACCCTGGACCTTTAGTTCAGTACAGAGGTACGCTACCGACTAAGCTAAGGATCAAGTATCATTTTAACAACTCAAAAGAGTAAAAATAAGAAAATTTAGGCCCTTTTCACATTATAATTTTTTATTCTTAGTGAAGGTTCCAACAAAATTCTATTATTATTATTATTATTATTATTATTATTATTATTATTATTATTATTATTATTATTATATTATTATTATTATTATTATTATTATTATTATTATTATTATTATTATTATATTATTATTATTATTAGCACCGCGTCTTACTACCCGTTCGGGTTATACGCACTTAGGGTGATTGTGAGATGAACTGGAGGACCTACAGTTTAACGTGGAATCCGAACCACGGTGGAGGCCTGGCATTCCTCACATTCACAAGTTGTGATTAATACACGTCTTGTCAGAGGTGAAGGAAGGTTTTAGCAATCAGATAAATCTGTGCTGGGACCAAGGATTGAACCTCAGACCCCCAGTACAGAAGTCCGACACCTTACCCCAGGACCGCCAGGTCACCTTAATAAACTTCTAAATAGTGATTTATGAACTTTAAATAATTTGTGACATTACGAGCATCTTCTCAGAAGTCGAAAGTGCACTTAAGAGTAACTGCACACATTAATAGGTAAACTATAAACTATAAACTATATTAGTTCTTCAATTTCACGTTTGCACGATTTGCCATAGCAATTTTTTTTTTAATATTTCGTTTTTATAAAATTACCAGCAATGTTATTAAATATTAGTATTTAATAACGCCTACGTCGGTGGTCGAACGCGTCACTCTTGTGTTAGACTGGATTGCTAGTGACTGGGAGAGAGGAATTAAAATCTTGGTCGGGTGTAATGAGGATGTTTAAAAAACAAAGTTTCCCAATCTCCCCTCACGCAAATGCGGGAACATTTCCTCTCAAATTCTACTTTCCTCATCTATGATGGCGTAGTTAATGTATGCATATACCTGAATAGGTACTAGAACGCGGCGAGAAAAAAATTTACTAGTATTATTTCCCAACTTTGTACGGGAGGTAATTTCAATTTCAACTGCCCACTATTTTGAAATATCCCTCCAACCTCGATCTACGAGTGTGAAATGAACATAATCTTAACACAAAAAGACTTCCACCGGTAGGAAAGCGGACATAAGCTTGAGTCTCCTTTGATTTGCCGGGCTACCTTTGAATCTTTAATCGTTCTGACCGGTATCTTTGCATTCAATATTTTTAGGTAGGCCTAAGTTCAGTATTGGGAGCCGGATTTTGATAACATGCCATTTTATTTTTTGGCTCAACACGTTGATGATCTCCTTGTTGCTTAGAAATATATATTTTATTGCTCTATTTTTTTACCATTTTGGAATCCAAGATCATATTGTCTTGGTTTGCGTCATTTTTAGGCATTTTTAGAAAATCCATGTTTAGGCATTTTTGAATCATTTTAACGCATTAGTGTTAAATTCCCGAGCACGGGACGATTCCTGTATAGCTCAGTGGTTAGAGCATTGGTGTTTTAAGCCAAAAGTCCCAGTTTCAACTCTCGTGTCCAGGTGTCATTAAATTTAAAGAATAAGATATATTTAGCTGCGGCTATAACTGTAATTATTTAATTTAATTTAATTTAGCACCGCGTCTTACTACCCGTTCGGGTTATACGCCTAAGTACTAATTACGCTAATGGATTAGGAATTTGGAAGGTTGAATTTAGAGGAAGTGAACCCGCATTTGTGTGGAGGGAGAGTGGAAAACCATTTAGGAAAAACCACCCCCAGTTCACCCGACCGAGATTCGAACCTCGATCTCCCCGTCCTCGGCAGTCGGGCTCAACACGACTAGCACGTTAGCCAACTACGCCACCGAGGCGGGTAAAATGACACCTGGACACGGGAATGTAATTATTTAATCCATCCTACTATACTTAAAGGCAGATATAATAAAGAGTACATAAACGCCATTAACAGGGGCTGCGAACCCAAATTTCTATAACGGCCTGTTGTAAAAAAACTTACAAATATTAACAAACTTTCTTTATTGAACTAATGTACGTAGCATAATACAATCATGGGTAATATTGGACATTAGGGGCTTATATTTTAAATTTGAGATTGAAAGAATGGAAAAATAGTAACATAGCGAATATTTCCTTCGTAATTCTTTGCTTCTTTGATTTGAAACTGAACAATTGACATATATTATTTGTCGATAGATCGTAAGATTTTTCAAGTTAGTTCGGAAACACATATTTATATGTGAAATATTACGTTGGCTACTAAACAAAATTGGAACAGTGTGAGGGCCAAACCAAACAGGTCTGTGGACTGTCAGTTTGTCACCTCCTGGCCCGAAGGAACAAACAGGACTCAGAATTAAGTTAGCGTGGTCAATAAAAAAAACCCAGGATATGTTCATTTTTTTTAAAAAAAATAGTTAAAATGACTTTACCTCGCAAAAGGGTGGTAAACCACAAGCTGACATGGCTATCTTAGTGACACCGTCTGGAATCAAACTCCGGTCTGGTTTAATAAACGTTTAACTAAACCGGCCGACGAGTAACTATGTAATGAGAGGCAAAACACACCCACATTGTTGTCCCAAATATACAATCATTTTAGGGTATAAGCCTCTCAAAGTGGCTTATTGGCTAGAGTCGTCAACCACAGCACTATAGTACCCTGGGTTCAATTCCGAGTGCTACTGGAAAAGGTATTTATTATTTATAAACGTGCTCTCGTCGATTTTTTGAATTCCAAATTTTCAAACACGGCTTTAACGATTTTGATTAAAATATATCCAACTAGGGAGTGTTTTTTTTTATCTAATGACACCGTAAGTTACACTGTACTTGGTTTTTGGGTAAAAATTCATCTAAGGATATCTAGTTTACTGATGACTGACAAGTGATTTTTGAAAAATAAAATTATTTCCAAAACATTTTGTTTAAAGTGTTTAACAGGTTAATGTTTGAGATCACAAATTTATAATTCTGTATACTTGTTATTTTGGGGAAAAATAAACTCGTTTAGGGATAGTTTACTGATTAATTTTTTTTCATTTGAAATGTTTTAAAAATTTCTATCGATTTGGTTCACAAGTATAATATTATTTATATGTTTAAAGATAACACGTTTATTCCCCCGATACAAACTAGGATAACATTATTTGTATATTTCAGGGCAGCCACACCAATCTTATCGACTGAAGCGCTTATTTTCCCTGTGATGGAACCAGTTTGATGCCTCCGTCCGAACCCTTCTTTCAACTCTGAAATTCCGTCAGGCGGAATGCGACTTGGAGAAAGCCTCAACCTCAAGGTAAGACAAGATAATGTCCAGTACCTTCACCAAGTATCCTTGGAGGTTCAATCATAACTTCACCCGCACCACCGGTGGACGAAACGTCGGTCGCGTCTAGTATTGCTTGCCGGGAGGGGTGCACCCACGGGGGAGGGGGCGGAGCTTTAGGGCTGAAGACCCCCCGCCCCCCAAGCTAAAGGCTCTACCCCAGAAGATTAAGAATATTACAAAAATATGATAAGCACTATGTTCTGTAAATTAATAAATTATATTTAATATAAAACAAATAATAATTTTGTGCAGTAATTTGGGCTTTTCAAAGAAATACTTTTTCTGTTGATTTTAAATTTTACTGTAAATTTGCACTTAAATGAAAACTGGACCCGTGATACCGTAGTATTTCTATAAATGGTTAAAGTCTTTACTCTTTGTACATAAAGTTTTGAAGTGGGTACAGTAATTGAAATTATTATTTTAGGGCAATTACATAAACACTATTGTAATAGGAAGAGGGGAAGGGACAGTTGATATTTAATGCACCCACCCAGGCCCGGATTAACACTTACCCTGTACCAAGTAGAACTTGGAGCCCTTAGAAGTTAGTTCCCCAATGAATGATTATGACTCTTACATTATACATCATACATGGATCATTTTACTTAGAGACAAACTTTTAGCATTCATTGAGAGTACCGTGAGTTTTGTTATTAACATATTAATTATTAATATTATAGAAACTATTAAACTATACAGTCTATTATATACTGAGTGGATTATAGTACTGCAAATTAATAACTAATAACATAATAGTACTGGACAGCATATAGTTATAAACTATTTCAGTGTAATTGCATTTTATGTAGTACGCCGTCTTCAGATGTAATAGTAGATTAGTATTTAATATTAGTGTTTTTAATACTAGTATTTTATTATTAAAAACTTATTTTTTATTTTTCCTCGCGTCAAATATAGTTAGTTCTTCAATATTAATAATTTTATTATTTTAGCTCAGAAAGTATTGTCAATAGAAATTAAGTGTTTACTTTTTTCTCAAAAGTCAACGGTACCGTCTGCAGATATGTAATATTTCCAGTTTGCGTTAATTTTAAAGCACGGACTTTCAGACTATACGTAATACTAGGCTACTGAAGACCTTCGATTAGGGAATTTCTAGATCAGTTAGGGATAAATTTTAAGAAAAAACATAAAATTAACTTATTGAAATATTGAAATATAA
Source organism: Timema podura (assembly GCA_033556935.1). Taxonomy (NCBI): domain Eukaryota; kingdom Metazoa; phylum Arthropoda; class Insecta; order Phasmatodea; family Timematidae; genus Timema; species Timema podura. Next base: position 587,155 of record JAVRXN010000003.1, read on the forward strand.
TATTACCACAAAATAAATATGACAAGTCAAAGTGATTTATTTGCCAGGCAGATGGGGGCCCCTAACCTCAGGGGCCCCTGTGCGTGGCACACTTGGCACATGCCTTAATCTGGGCCTGCCCCCACCCCCACCAACTGCAAATCCTGGTGTGAAGAAGAATGTGTAAACACAGACCTGTTAACCAGTTGCGTACACAGTGTTAGAGGGTAGGCCAAGGATCCGATTGTGGTACAAATTAGCTTAAATATTACCATTTGCATTCTTTGAAATAAAAAATTTTCTCGGGGGAGAAACCCCCGGACCCCTACTTTTTAGGGGGCGTCGCTTATTCTCTATCTTTCTTATCTCCCTACTTCGAATCAAATTTACAAATATTACAGTAATTAAAATATATAATGATGCAATTATGAAAATTATTATGTAAAAAGCCGCCCCCCCCCCAGCTCAAAATCCTGGGTGCGCCCCTGCTTGCCGGTCGTTGGTGACGGAGAAATCACGATTTGAATGCCGACCGCGTGATTTTTTTAGCTCCGCGTCTTACTACCCTTTCGGGCTATACGCATATAAACTAATTACGCTAATTGTTTTTAGGGATTAGGAAGACTATATTTAGAGAAAGTATACCCGCATTTGCGTGGAAGGCGAGTAGAAAACAATTTAGTAAAAATCACACTGAGAACACCCGACAGAGATTCAAACCTCAGTCTCCTATCGGCAGTGTAGTCCAATGCGAGAGGAGTGCGTTAGATCACGCAGTAACCTGCTTCACCCGTGTATTGAGAGATTTTTAAAAATAGCTTCTACTCGCCATTTCTATTAACAATTCGGGTACATTTCCTCTAAAAAATATCATCCTCCCCTTTTCCCCACCTGTGTAATTAAATGCATATAGTATGAAGGTGACGTCAGTCTAGGACTCGATGAAAAAATTATTAATGATTGGAACGTAGTCTCCCTTGACACGCACACCTATAGGTTTATATATATGTACTATACATACACATATATGTATATATTATGTACATAAGGCTAGCCCTTGTATATATATTTTCACTTACTATATATTTATCATCATAAATATATAAATAAAAGAAATATATGTCGTATATTTAGCTAATCATTAAAATTATAATATTACAAATATGTGTGTAAAGCGTATAGGCTACATAATTATATTTATTTATGTATATAATATTGTACATAAACCTAGCCCCCTATACATATAAATATATAATAAAGAAATAAATGGTATGACACAATCGTACAAACTTTCTCATAAAGTGTATTACAGTTGGTAACAAAGTTTTCAAAAAGAGTTCTTCAGATAATTAACTACCCTTGTGTAAGTTTTACTCAGAAAAACAAACACATCATCTTGTTAATAACAATAACACTCTTCATATTTAAATTTTAAACAAAATTGTTTAAACTATTTAAAAAGTTTTAATTTTCCAAAATCATTTATTTTGAACCACACTCAAATTATATTTAATTTGTAAAAATAAAAGTAGGCCCATATTCTTTTTTTATCATGAAAAAGAATTTCCAGCTACATATTTTATAATGAATCTTAAAGGCCATTTATGAAACAAAAAACAACAACTTGTCTTTGATAAAATACCCTAAAATTAATTTATTTTGGAAAAATAAATATCTATTGTTACTTATCATATAAAATATACCACATATATCAATTTTGAACAATAAAGTTTTGCTATTTTCAAAATATTTCAAATTTAAACAAGTGTTTAAAACTATTTATATTGTTAAAAGCTTACCAGATATTCATTTTGACCCAAATCTATAGATACATTTTATTATTTATTTTTAGCACCGCGTCATACTACCCATTCGAGCTATACGCTATTTACTAATTACGCTAATGGGTTAGGAATGAGAAAGGTTGAGTTTAAGAAAGTGCGCTCGCATTTGCGTGGAGAGAGTGGGAAACCATATAAGGCAAATCACCCTCGGTAGTTGGTACACTCGACCGCGATTGAACCACGATCTCCCGTGATCGGCAGTCTAGTCTATTGCGAGAGTAGCGCCTTAGACCATGCAGCCACCGAAGCGGGTGGAGACACTTTAAAAGTATATCAAGTTAAATAAAAACACGTCGGTGACCTGGTGGTCTAGGGGTAAGGTGTCAGACTTCTGTGCTGGGGTACGAGCCTCAATCCTCGGTCCAAGTACAGATTTATCTGATTGTCAAACCCTTCCTTCACCTCTGACAAGAGGTGTATTAATCACAACTTGTGAATGTGAGAAATGCCAGGCCTCCACCGTGGTTCGGATTCCACGTTAAACTGTAGGTCCTCCATTTCATCTCACAATCACCCTACCATTGCACATTAGCGTAAGTGCGTATAGACCCGAACGGGTAGTAAGACGCGGTGCTAATAATAATAATAATAATAATAAATAATAATATTAATAATAAAATATACTACATTTTAGATGGATTCTTATCAAAAAACCAAGTACACGGTGTAATTTTGGAAGTCAATCTCTAGATATTATTTTGAACAAAATTGTTAAAAGCCAGTTTTGAAAAATTTGAAATAAAAAAAATCAATCAGTAAACTACCCTTATTTTAAAGGCTAGTGTCAAATTAAAGAGGCCCGAGATAGAGCCATATAATATCTAAATACCAAGTTTGAACAAAATTTATCCAACCGTTTCAGATCTGTGGTCAGACCGACAGACAGATTTATAAAATCCACTTTATTGAGTTCGGGAGCACACAAAATGTAAAGATTACCCTAATTTCGAGGTCAACATTTTTCATGATTACATTATACACGCTACCGACTGAGCTAACGTGTCGACTTTTTTCTTTAGATGAGAATGTAAAAAGTTAAACGATGGAATAAGGAATAATCACATGAATTACATTAAATCTGGTTGCTACAAAGAAGGTTGAACCATAAATCTAAACTGCGTTAGTGAAAAGGGATTCAAATATAGAATAACTTATATTGTCCTGCCAGTAATCGAACCCGGACAGTAGGCAACAGGCAAACGAACAAGTGGTCAGCCGTTACACTATCAGAGGTCCATTCTTTATATTTATTAACGCAATTTGTGATTTAAAACAGATACTTAAAATTAACAACGCACAATTGTGTGGAATAACCTTACATGTATATGTTTTCACGCACATCTTACTATCTGTCCGCATTCTAATTACAAAAACTGAATAGCGATTAGGAATAAAGGAAACCCATCCTAAATTTTAGTGGAGGGAGAGTGGGAAATCCTTTAGGATAAAACGCCACCAATACACCTGGTCGGGATTCAAACGCCGACCTAATCACTGGAAAGCCATACTAGATGAGCTTGACGTTTAGTACGCGTACCTATTGAAGTGGGGGCTTATCCAGTTCTCAAAAGTCCAATTGATTTTGTCAACACCCTCATCAGTGGTCACATAGTCAGACGCGTCATCTCGTGTTAGAGTGGATTGCTAGTGACAACAGGCCGCAGTCGGGGGGGGGGGGGTTTCGGGTCCAACCCCCCCCCGAAATTTTATGAACAAAATATATATGGGTTTATTTATGGTTCAAACTATATCAAAATTAAGATACAAGTACAAATTAGGGGGCTGTGTTACCATAAAAAGCACTTCAGAGAGCTTCTAGAGTGTTTTATTATTTAGAATTTTTTCTAGCCTTCTGCAGTTATGATGTTATGTTACCATAAAAAAACACTTCAGATAGATTCTAGAACAGTTTTTTTATTTAGAATTTTTTCTAGCCTCCGTCAATTGGGGGATGGGCCCACCAAACCCCCCCCCCCCTGAAATTATTGGCTGGCTACGGCCTTGGCTGGTGATGAGAAGATGGGGTTGACCTGGTTGGGAGTACTGAGATTTTTTCCTAAATGGTTTCCCCACTCTTCCTCCATGCAAATGAGGGTGATTTTATTTAAAGCTTTACGTTGCTTATCCCTATTCCAATAGCGTAATTGTCGACCTCGGTGTTCTTGAGGTAAAGTGCTCGCCTTAAAGACCTGATGTTCATGGGTTCAAACCCAGCAGGAGTCAACGGATTTCTCTTTAGGGATAAAAATACATAGTACAATTTCCTCGGAGTGGAAGAAAATCCGTCGGTCCCTGTCGATTGTGGCATGTAAAAAATAAACCTAGAAGGTATGGTGGGTGACCTGGTGGTCTAGGGGTAAGGTGTCAGACTTCTGTACTGAGGGTCCGGGTTCAATCCTTGGTCCCGGCACAGATTTATATGATTGCCAAACCCTTCCTTCACCTCTGACTAGATGTGTATTAATCACAACTTGTGAATGTGAGGAATGCCAGGCCTCCACCGTGGTTCGGATTCCACGTTAAACTGTAGGTCCTCCATTTCATCTCACAATCACCCTACCATTACACATTAGGTAAGTGCGTACAACCGAACGGGTAGTAAGACGCGGTGCTAATAATAATAATAATAATAATAATAATAATAATAATATAATAATAATATAAAGGTATGTGAAAATATATTTCCTGACAAAATTGGTAGGCCCTTTCGCTCTCGCTCGGAGAAATTCTCTGTGTGCAGATATAATCAGCCGGTTCAGAAAGTAAACCTTAATTACCTCAAATTAAAAACAACAAACCATTAGCTTATCATTAAAGTATGCGTATAAGCCAAAAAAAGGATTGTGTCAACGTTCTAGTGATCCCCGCGTGAATATGTCCACAGCCCCCTCCAGGATGCTGGCTCCGTGCCGGCGATTGTTGAGACTGTGGCCTCTTCTGCTCTCCTGTTCTCTCCTGTTCGTCCTGTTCCTGCAGTGGAGCGGACGAGACGAGAACACGACCCAGGACTCTGACAGGGAGGACTGGGTCTCGGTCCGGTAAGTAGACCGCCCTCCATCTTACCTTCATAGAAAGGACTGTTAAAGTGAGGTGGAAGGGAACAAGAGCTAAGATACGCATTTTTGCATCATTTTTGACAAGATTTTTATTTTTACAAGATAGAAATTGTTTCAGTGCGGTACCTTAACTCAGTCGGTAGCGTTATGTCTACTATGCTAAGGGTCCCGGGTTCGATTCTTGGCATGGCCGAAAAATATATCATTGGTGAAATATGGGTTTACCCGTTCACAGTGATAAATTAACGGCCGGGGACTGGATGTTGTGCTGTCTTAGTCTTAAGTTATATTATAAGCCGTATGAAGCTATGACAGGCCTAACAACCGGCAAGTGGAAATATATGATTTGAATAAAAAACTGACCCAGACCACAAGCTGGAAACAGTAGTGGATGTAAAAAAAATGATATTGTAATGGATGCAAAAAAAATGTTTCAGTATATATTTAGAGTTTATCCACATATTAATCCCAACAGTTCTTAAATATGTGCCATACACATCGAAACGTTTGTACATACACTTTTTAAATGAAGAATAGTAAAATTCCGCGATGCCCATGACAAATATTAAAGAGTTGGAGAGAAGATTAATCTAAATCTACTGAAACCCGCCTCGGTGGCGTAGTTAGTTAACGCGCTAGTTTCGTGTTGAGCTAGACTGCTGAGGACGGGGAGATCGAGGTTCGAATCTCAGTCGGGTGAACTCGGTTTTTTCCCCTAAATGGTTTTCCACTCTCCCTCCACGCAAATGCGGGTTCACTTCCTTTAAATTAAACCTCCCAATTCCTAATCAATTACCGTAATTAGTACCTAAGCGTATAACCCGAACGGTTAGTAAGACTCAGTGCTAAATAATAATAATAAATCTACTGAAACAAAAATGTTGCCAAAATAAGTTTTTGTCATAAAAGCTGAAACATATAGATCTTAATTCGCGTTCTCTTACAGCCCACCTAAACGGCTTAGTCGGAAGATTATTAAGATAAGGGCATCTATTTTAGGGTTGAAGTGCACCTGCATTAGCTTGGTGAGGAGATGAAAAAACCCCACAGAAATAACTTCACCCATGGAAAAACATCACTTCAATACACCCAACCAAGATTAACACCTTGATCTCTTCTGTTACTGGCAATTAAGCTTATTGTAAGGCTGGCACCTTAGACCGCGTGAGCACTGTTACGGGGACACCAAATTACCTTCTGCAGGTTATAGGGAAAACAACGCCCCAATGTCTTTGTGGGTAAGTGTTTAGAATAGTCAGCCACAATTCTACGGGATACTAGTTCGATCCCGGGATTACAAAGATAATAACAAGGTTGGAAGTGTATTGTTAGACGCACCGCGCCGTTCAATTGTTTTGTAAGTCGTGTGTTTATTTGAGTGCACGTTTTGGTTCCACGACTGACACGTTCGTTTCTGAAGGTCAGCACTAGGTTCAAATCTAAATCGAGTGTACTGAGGATGGTTTTCACTCCCTCCCCCCTCCCCCAAAATGCAGCAAACGTTTAAAAACTGCTTTTAGTACAAATAGGTTCTCGTCACTGCCATGAAGATTGAAATAATCAGTTCTCCATGGAGATACCGTCACAACTTGCCAGATCTCTTTATTATCCTCTCGTTCATTGACTTAAAACAGGCTTTAATAAAAAAAGAGAGAGAGAGGAAAAAACAAAACACAACTCCCGAGGAATGAAACAAAACCACATGAGAGTAGCATGATCATCCTCCTCAATTATTATGTACCAGGGGGGGAAATGGATCCAGCCGGACTCTCCTTTGTAAGGGCAGTCGTCTGAAACCAAAGAGGTTACTAATGGAAGAGGAATGGTAACAATAATATGAAGCACGTGGAAAGTCATTGTTGTGTTAAGTAGACTGAATTCTCATTGATTGACTGGTGGTTAAAAGCCACAAAGTACTTTCGCATGTCCAAGGAACTTGAATGTCAAGTACAACCAATAGGAAAAGTACAAAAATAACAAGTAGTAATTATATTTTATAAAAACTTTTTTTTTTAATTGATCAAATTAGCCAGTTATAACGTTGCAAACAAAGTTTTATTTTCCTAATTCAATACTTTAATAAATTGTAGACTAGTATTTTATTTTATTTTTACAATTACTTCCATTTTGCATGATGAATAAAAAGAAAGAAAAGAAGCAGCGTTCTCTACAGCTACACCATATATTATATCCTTGATTCTGCTTCAATTTCTTAACATAAAACATGGCTATTTCATTTACAGCATATATCCTCCTGATTCCTACTTCAATTTCTAATTATGCGAAGCTATCATAACTTTCTCTCCAGCGTATATCCTCCTCGTTTGAGCCCAAGGTCAAAATAATCTACAAAACCTTTTTTCTCTACTTTTGTTAGATGTTTGCACGTACGTCCATAGGAGTCAATGGCTCTCCGTTATTATAATTTTTTTTCTTTTGCAAGGAAGTGCTCTAATGGGAAATACTTTATTTTTATTTTTCATACTTTCCTGAGAGATTTGTTTCAACAATATAAACCTGGTTATATGTGAGAAAGCTTTGTACGACCCCCTGAGCAATTTTAGTTTAACTCGTAGAGTGTGAGATTCACATATTTGGTTACTAAAGTTTATTGCCTTCTTGGATACCGTAAATTGAGTACAGTTTCTTTGTTTAATTGCTAATCATGTTACTTCTTCCCTCGTACATAACGTTACTACACAATGAGGTGGGAAAAACGACCTCTCATTGTTCGATGAGATAAATAGTATTCTGGTTTCAAAACTTGTCCTAAGGCAATAAAAGCACGCAGAAAAAAGGCGTCCATCCAGTCTCGTCTTGTTCCGTTGGTGGAGATTGGTGTTCGAATCACATTCGGGTGCACTAAGTTTTTAAAAAAAGAGTAGATTTTCATTTTCTTTCAACGCAGATGTGGGTATGTTTCCTCCTAATTCTACCATCCTCATCCCTATATCACTAGTGTAAATATGCGACTAGCCCTGGAGGGTAGTAAAAAGCCAAGCAAGGGAAGCGGATTGAGCCTAGATAATTTTACCAATCATCACCGATTTATGGGGACAATCTCCATTATAAGAACTGTGTCCCAAAATTATTTTGTCCCCGATGTGTTAGATGAATTAATAAAAGTGAAAACTATTTAAAAAGTTTTCATCAATTCATTTGCTAACTGTAGAATCAATCTGTCTTCTACGAGTATTTCTCACACGTTCCCACTTTTGTTCTTAACTTGAAGCAGAGCTGCTACTTTTATCTTTATGTACCACAATCCTTTCATTTTTACTACATATTTTGCTACATTTCATAGACATAATTTATTGACACTGTCCAATATTACTTATATAAGAAATATGACTCTACGGGGGCGGCCAGACTGAGCGAGCGAGCGACTAAAATATAAAATAGAACACATTGGTTGTAAAGAGAGGTGGCCAGACTGGAGTGCGCGCGCTCGACCCGGTACAGTCTAGTTTACAGGCGCTAGGCAATATTATTATATGTTGGCTCATTGAATGGTAGGAAAACTTCTCATTTTGACATTTTTATTAATATCGATAGGTTTATCACACTTGCTACTAACGGCCTAATTTAATTGGTAAGATCATAAACCATACCATGTATATATACATATATATGTAAAACCTATGTGTTAAAATACTTCAATATTATCAAAGTAGGCCTTTACAAATAAGAATCACCATTAGCGTGGAGAGAGGATGAGAAAACCACAACAATAAATCACTTGTTAAAACCCCCCCTCAATTCACTGAGCCAAGATTCGGAGCCTCCTCGTCAACAACTATCGAGAGCTATCTGCTAATCACGCGCTCGCTCGCACGCTTGTCAGTCTGGCCGAACCCTAAGGTGTAATTGACACCATATGGTAGCTATAGTAGGATGTTAGTAGGAACTAAGTTTTAAAACATACAAATATTTATTTGCAATCAACATTGATAACGTTTTACAATATTATTAATGTTACTAAAAGTGACAGCTACGAATCACACGACTTTACTATGAAAAGATAAAAAGTGATCTAGTAACTTTTCTGTATTCCTATGAAAATTGAACTAATCAGTCCAATTTTCACAGGAAGGGCTTTAGCTGACAGAAAAATTACTAAGTCTACTTTCAGTATATGTATTTGAAAAAATACACATACAAAATGCCTCAAAAAAGTGGAAAGAAGTTTTCCTTAGCTCTACTTTCACGTATGAATACGTGAAAGTAGAGCTAAGGATTTTATAGTGCCTTCCCAGAAAATGTCGAGAAATGGTCGCGTTACTATAAAACTGGTGAATTCCTTCTCAGTGAGTAATTTGTTACACCCCTCTCTCCAACCTTTCCTCACGACCATCGATAACTTAAAGGAAGGGGGAGGTTAGTAAGCTATATAGATTATACAAAGGACATGAAATGCAAGATTTAAATAACAATACCACAAATGGTTTATTCATAGCAAAAAACTATTAGAGTTCAATTAATTACATGGTCTCAATAATCGTACCGAGTTCAGTGGAAAATCATATTAGAAATAAACAGTTATTTAGCGCAGATTATTAGAGAGAACTTCTCTAATACTAGACATATCAAACAATCAGATGGGCTAATCTTTAAGAGACAAACAACCCACAGTGTTGAAAAGAATATATAAATAAATAATAAATCAGTTAAGATTTATATAAGAGCCTTATGGGCCTTATTATATTGTTTTAAATGCGTCTGCACTGCATCACTTAAAGCAGACTTCAACAATTTAAATAATAAATATAAAGAATATTTATTAGACATTTTTAAAATACGCGAGAGTTTGGCTAACAGACTTTAGTCAAACTCCCGCGGGACTACATGACCCAAACTATCAGTTTAGAAACTTCCATTTACTCGCGAATTTAAAGTTAATAAATTACAATAAACAAAGTCTAGCGAAAACATTTAAACAACGATCAAATATAAAATTAATCACTAATTAATTTTTATCTGTTAAACAATTTACGTTTCGAAGTTAAATTTTATAAGTGTTCATAATAACAAAAGAAATCAAAACATTTTATTTGCAACATTATTTCAGAATGAAATATTAATAAACTTCTCCAACACAAAAATGTATCAAAGTTATTATAATGTAAAGATCAAAATAAACAGTTGTCTCGAGCGCCCGAGTGGCGACAGACATTTTATAGTTTTACATTTGACCAAGAAAATTAACACGCCTTATACAAAAGTTAAACTTTTGAATTATAATGTTCAAGGTATACGTTGCCATAGTTAACGTTCGTAGTTTATCATGGATGATCCTGGCATAGTCCTGGTCCTAGGACTATGTTCCTCCATCCAGTGTTGGTTGAATAGTCATTTTAATAATACGAGTACAGGACTTTAAATAGGGGATTTTCACAGCAGGGCAACAAGGTGGGGGGAAAGAACAATTCTGTCGGTGGCCTTCCTTCTAGAAGGAATGGAACATGACGTAGCTTGTTGATATTATTGTCCCATTCTTCATTTAGAGCAGCGATTCTTCAATCGGACGTTATTTCTGTATTTCTGGAACTATCTACCAGGGTTCAGGTGGGTAGTATTCTGTTGATCGTGGATAGTTTGGCTCGGAACGTCTTCAGTATCTATTTGATTTAGTCGGGGTTGACTTCGGTGAAGGAGTCTCTGTTACTACCCGGTGTTGCTCGTCGTTGTCTACACAAGATAGATTTGGTGAGTACAGATTCCAACGTATTTCACTGTTCTACAGAATTGATTTTATTGATTAGAATTGTCTATTATGTTGTCTCAATTTACAAGAACTACAATAGTGAAGTGTACTATTGTAGGGTTTAGAATATTATTGAATATTATTTGGAGCGGGCAGTATGAATCTGCGGCGAGTTGAGTATGAAGTTTAGCATGGGGGCGAGTTCAAATGTAACTCAATGTTACAAATTGGTTGCTTGGAGTGGTCGAACACAAGTATATAATACCTTGGTTCGATTCCGGGTGGTACTGAAGGAAGTATTTAATATTTGTAAACTAGTTTGTCCTGCTATCCATCAAGAGTTTGGTGTGTGACATTAGGCACTGTCCTACATTAAGTAATTTTGTAAGTCTTGTGGTAATATAATATGTGAGTTTAGAAAGTACACTTTAAATGCCCCACTAATAAAAAGGGAAAAATACAACTTATCTAAGGTGTAGAACGACATAATTGATATCGAGTTCAAATCAGGTTCTTCAAGTTGAGATTTTTCAGGTAAGCAACAATCGGTTTGTATTCCAATGTATTCAGGAAGTCCTAGTTGCTAATGACATATCTGGGGCTAAGTAGCATATGTAACTCAATTTGGACCGCCACACTGCCGAAATTTATGTTTGTTTAATCTTTTCGCTCCACTTGTGCTCATAAGTGCCCGAACATTAATATTTATGCTATACAACCAGGCCTTTTTGAGAACATTTAATATGACGATCTAACTTTAACTCATTCTAGCCTGCCACATATTGAAAAACATAACGTAACAAAATTACGCTTACATCATTCGAAAATGAACAATTGTGCAAAAAAAGTTTTAGCATTCTAAGAATATATTTAACGTGGCGTGCCAGCTTGAACGCAACATTTCCTACTTGTTACGACCACCCAAATAAGTTCGTAACTCTAAATTGTTCTATAAAAGTCCTAATTTTCTAGTACAAAAGTTCATATTCAGAACACATATGAGCACAAAAGAAGTTCAATCAGATGACACAAACATCATTTGCTAGGTTGATTTTTTTCAATATGAGGCGGGCCAACTTGAACTCGAGTTTTGTACACGTTTCGGAATAAGAAGAGCTCAAGTTGGCCCGCCACATTAAAATATCTAGAATAACTAATTTTAGAGCACAAGTGTTTATGTTTGGGCACAAATGAGCACAAATGGGGCACACACAATCTAACAAAAAACAAAACGTACCCTTTTCAACAATGTGGTGGAATAACTAAAGCTACGTGTGCATGATGCTTGTAAATAAAACAAACTCACACTAATAGTTAAAAATAAACCTTTGTGTTAAGTGTTGAAAAATGTTTCCTAGATTAGTTTAATTGTATTCTAATGGAATTTCCTCGCTTCCGATGGCATTGGCACCCAAAACAAAATATGGGTGACCAAGGGAAAGCTGTGACGTCACGTCACTTCCGCCGGGACACTCACCACTCCGGGGCAGTAGTGGCATAAGTACACATTTGGTTTTTAGCACCATGTCTTACTACCCGTTCGGGCTATACGCATATGTACTAAATACGCTAATGATTTCAGGGATTAGGAAGGTTATATTTAGAGGAAGTGTACCCGCGTTTGCGTGGCGGTAGAGTGGAAAAACATTTAGGGAAAACCACCCTCAGTACATCCGACCGAAATTAGAACCTCGATCTCCCCATCCATCTAGTCGACTGCGAGAGTAGTGCCTTAGACCATGCGGCCACCGAGGTGGGTAAGTCAACAACTAACGTGTTAAAATTATAGTCAGTACGATTAACACATGATTTAAATGTCGGACTAATTTGGTCTGGTTTGTCAGGGATGAGGATGTCGGGGATAAAATCCCGGTCGGGGGAAATGGAGGTGTTGATTATAAAATTGATTTCCCCTATTTCTTGGGGAAAATGTTTATGAATTTCCTATAAATTTTTACCACCTTCCTCATCCCAACTCCAATGGTGTAATTAAATGCGTATAGCCCGGATGTGTAGTAAGGTGCGAAGTAAGAAAATCAACCCTCTGGGGCTATTGACGACCTACACTAGAGGGGAGGGATGAATCAGTGTGAGAGAGGATGGGTAAAACCCCACTGATCCACCGAGGAAAGCCACCACCCATGTCGTCCCCGTCATTGACGTGGAAGGTCGGAGTTCAAATCCAGGTCGTGTGAACTAGAATAGTGGTTTTCTCCCATCCTCTCCCCCAGTTAATATCGGCGCACTTCCACAAAGATCTCTC